>CM033477.1:122575778-123109325 GCA_019447015.1 Hymenochirus boettgeri
TAAGATAGGATCAACTAGAAAAAAAAAAAAACTTTAAATTTCCCCCCCATGGTCACACAGAACTAACCTGCCGAGATGCTCCATCACGTTAATGCCGCAGCTACGCGTAAGATAGGATCAACTAGAAAAAAAAAAAAACTTTAAATTTCCCCCCCATGGTCACACAGAACTAACCTGCCGAGATGCTCCATCACGTTAATGCCGCAGCTACGCGTAAGATAGGATCAACTAGAAAAAAAAAAAAACTTTAAATTTCCCCCCCATGGTCACACAGAACTAACCTGCCGAGATGCTCCATCACGTTAATGCCGCAGCTACGCGCTACCCATGATACCTGCCTAAACAGTTGAAGGCAAAAAAAAAAAAAAAGATAGGCAACTAGAAACTATCCCTAGGTCAACAAGAACTAACTGGGAGATGTATAGTTAATGCGCAGATACGCGCTCCTTATTTGTCCGTGATCCGGAGAGGCAATAAGAGGTTTCTGGAAGTTACTGCATCTGGTAAGCGTATGGTAAAGGAAAATTGACTGTGTGTGGTAAGAATGATCTACCTTATTTTATTTGTATTTGGTAAGAAAGAATAATTCCACTAAATATCGCACAATTGTAGTGTATGGCCACTCGGTAAGATGTCGTTAAGGATACATCTCTGAGGATCAATGGACAACACCTAACCAAGCTGCCGAAACGGCCAGCCGTGTGACACGAGTTGGCCTCTTGAGACCAAAGCACATCGTATGTACAGGCCTTAAGTGTTTAGAATGGTCCTCAGACTTTTGCTTAAACCTTATTTACTGCCTGTGAGTAGATGTTAGACAAACAGGGTTATTCAATAAAAGTTCTTATCGTTTAAAATGGTGCTAATTTTCCCCAACCAATCAGATGTTAGCTTTCAAATGTTATATAATATCTGATTGGTTGGGGCAAATTAGCACCATTTTAAACGATAAGAACTTTTATTGAATCTCCCGATAATGTTTTAATCCTGTAAAATAAAAGCTCATTGCACATTATTGTTGTAAGCAAAAAGCATTAGTTTTCCCAAATGCAATTTTTAAATTCATGTGTAATTTGCCCAAATTTTTATGCAACTGTATGTAAATAAAGAGGGGGAAAGGAGAGAGATGCTTTCCATACAATGGACATTTTTTTGTCCAGAAAGACAGTGAAATAGTGGATTTACCATAAAATTACTAAACGGTTCACGAGAAAGACAAAACAGTTTCTGGATAATCACATTCCTACAGAACTAAATTGCTTAATTACCAAACATTTTCTAAATGAGCTAATTAGTATTTTCATTCTTTTAAGAGCCACATAATGTCAGGTGTTAGAAGGCAATTTAAAAGCAATTTCCAATGATATTTTATTATTCATTATATATTCCTGATTCTTGTTTAAAGAATTATGTGGTAGACAGCCATACACACACATATATGTTATGAAACTAGGTGTGCATGAGGATGTCTGGGAACAGTGGATCCATAGATATAAGTTGTTGAATGTGTATTGGTGGAAACAGTCTTTGCTTGAAATATCCATTTCGCTAACATTTATGGCATAGTTGTGACAGAGCTTTCATTGTGAATTATTTTATAGTTGCAACTGTCCCAGGGGGGAAACGCACTTCGAAATGCAAAACCTGCAAAGAATATTTTACTGTTTTATGAACCACTCGAATTGTAATGCTAATGCTATAATGAAAAAAGAAATGTGTGTGTTAATATATGGGTTAGTGTCTCAGGTGAGACCTGTAAGATATTGGAACATAGAGCACAACCAAGCCTGGTTTGCTAAGTGTACTTTAAAGGGTTTATGTTGCTGTTTGTGATTGCAGTCACACCAAATATTGATGGGATATGATTTTTCTTCTGTTTGCTCTCTTTTTGCACAGTACTGTATGTTTATGTAATCTGCATTGAGTAAAGTGATTGCTTAGAGCAGACACATGTTAGCATATCCTCATTATTTTGGAAGGCTGTGAGGCTGTGTGCAGAAAACAATTTACAGGCATCCTTTTTCCTGTAGCATTTGTGGTCTTCAATAGAACATTCATTTATACCCGTAATTAAACTCTCCTATAGTGTGAGTACTTTCTGTTCTTTTTGCCTATAAAATGCTTCATAGGTTACCATGGTTTCTTTCTTTGCAAGGCTACACAATAACAAAGGTATAACTTGTTAAAATTCAACCTCTGTTACATATTCGTGCCTGTAAAATAGATCTATTTGGCACTGTACAATCTATTAGTGGAAAATTCTGAAATTAATTTCACATACAGGGTGCAACTGTTGGTTCTGAATTCACGGGGCAGGAGGGTTGATTGTTATTTTTGCCATGCTGTTTGTTGTGTAGAGTAGATTTCAATACTTTTTACACTTCCAGGAACAGGAGTCATCCTATGTTAGACTACAATTACATACATTTCTCATATCCTGAGTATATAAAAAAGCTGTTTTTGTGTATCTGCACACCTTGTTCCCAATTCAGCAGAAAATAGTCCAGAGATCGATTGAATTCATAAAAAATAATCAACCATGTTTGACCTGCTAAGAGTAAAAAAGAAATAGCTGGAGAAGACCAAGAGGTCATGGATTTTGATATAACACTCTCAATTAACACACCACTTTTGCTTTAAGGATAGGTTCACGCAAAAAGTGAAACTTTGTTTGCTCATTAATCGTAGAACAGGAGATAAGGAGCTATGTATTACCTCCCAATCTTCAATTAATGTTACAGGAGCCGCAAAACTTACCTACTGAGTCCATGACAGTTTCCAACTGCTTCTGGTGCTTATTTTACTATATTACGTAATGATTTGCCAGCTTCTATGTAGCTCTGGGTGAATTTCACCCAATGGGAGTATTTAACGCCAGCTATCAGGTCAAAGGGTTATAGACTTTAGTATAAATTAAGTTAATGGGAACTTTAGCTCACATGTAGGTTAAGGGACAATTATACTCACCTCCCCCTCGCCGTTCATCTTTTTCTATACCTGCATAGTACCCAGAGTGTGGATCTAAACCACTAAGACCTCGTCCCTGTGCACTTTACCTAGCAGCTATAATACTTACATTGTTTCCCTCCCACTGCCCGTTCCTCTTTCACAGTCTGTAATGTAACCAATGGAAGAAACATTCTACAAAGAATCGTGTCTTGCCATTGGCTACATCTATCACTGACCAGAGGGGTGGAGCGGACCAGAGTGCCTAAGGAGACTTTAAGTTTAACAGTTGTTAGGTAAAGGACCCTGTCATATATATGTATTGGTTTTGTTTTATATATTGTTTTTTTTATATAATCCAACATTTGTTACATTTTATTGTGTACTGGCAGAGGGTCAATTTTACAACAGCAGAGTGGATAAGTTCTTTTCGACATAAGGATATATCTATTGGACCTGCTACCCACTACTAAGCTAAACATAGCTGTCAGCTGCAAATTTCTAGGCACATTGGCTACTTTCCTTCTGACATTTGTGTATTCCTGCTTCACAGACGGATTATTGTCTATAAAACACAAATGCAAGGACCTGTCTGTCAATGCAGTCCTGAAAAGATTTGCAAAATAAAGCAGAAAAGTAATTTAGAAAAATAAATATTCATCTCATTGAGATCCCAGCCCAGGAGATCTTACGATCTAGTAAAAAATGTACAAGGGATGTAATAAAAGTTCCTATTGTTGAAAATGGTGCTAAGTATGCCCCAAATTGCATATAACATCTGAATGGTTGGGGCAAACTTAGCGACATGTCCCAAGGCCGAGATCCCCCCTCAGTGTCCCAAGGACAGAGTCCCCTCCAAATCCCCCTTCGAGTCCCCCTCTGTCCCAAGGAACCTGTGTAATTGTGAAGGTTCTCATTCATCCAGGTCATGGTATATCTGTTGTATTCAATTAGATCATCTGACTTGAAATGTAGTTCTTGAAGACGTTTCTCTAGTCATCCGACTGGCTTTCTCAATTCAGAATGACTTGTACAAGAATCTGTGCAATTAGGTACCCTGGAAAATCCCATTAGCATATCACACCAGGTGTTAAGGGCGGGATTAGATAGTGGCTAGAGGTGTTTATAGGAACGCCCAGAGTAAGGTGTTAAAACAGCATTGTACATGGCAGACAGTTGGTGTCGAACCCCCCCACCTCTATTTAGGCTTGGTTTCTTTATTTTCACATAAAGGCCTCCTTAACACCTCTCTTGAACCAGTCACGTTCCTTCGCCAGTATGTTAACATTACAATCTTCAAAGGTATGTCCTTTATCCTTAAGATGCAAACACGGCTGAGTCCTGACCCGAGGAATTGGCTCTTCTGTGCTGGGCCATACGTTTGATGCAGTTGCTGTTTGGTCTCCCCACATACAAATCAGAGCATTCTTCACTGCACTGCACTGCATATATGATGTCGCTTTTCTTGTGTTTAGGTATTGGGTCTTTCGGATGTACCAATTCTGCTCCTGTGTTGTTCGGTTTAAAGCAGACAGGGATACGATGTTTTTTGAAAATTCTTCTTAATTTCTCGGAGACCCTGCTACATATGGGATGACCAGTTCTTCCTCCTGTCTTGCTTTTCCCCTTCACTGTTGGTATTCATGTTCTTTTCTTTCCTTCTACTTCTTTTGACAAAGGCCCAGTCTGGATATCCTCAAGTTTTAAGGGCTCCTCTGAGATGTTTCATTTCTTTAGCCTTCGCCTCTGTGCTAGTGGGGATGTTCTCGGCTCTGTGTTGCAGGGTTCTGATGACACCCAGCTTGTGATCTAAAGGGTGGTGGGAGTCAAACATCAAATATTGATCTGTGTGTGTTGGTTTTCTGTAAACCTCTACTTCCCACTAAGACCTATAGTCAGCAGCATCAACTCTGTAACATACAAGGTGGCAAAATATCCCAATACCTAAACACAAGAAAAGCGACATCATATTGCAGTGCAGTGCAGTGAAGAATGCTCTGATTTGTATGTGGGGGAGACCAAACAGCAACTGCATCAACGTATGGCCCAGCACAGAAGAGCCAATTCCTCGGGTCAGGACTCAGCCGTGTATCTGCATCTTAAGGATATAAGGACATACCTTTGAAGATTGTAATGTTAACATACTGCGAAGGAACGTACTGGTTCAAGAGAGGTGTTAAGGAGGCCATTTATGTGAAAATAAAGAAACCAAGTCTAAATAGATTGGGGGGTTCAACACCAACTGTCTGCCATGTACAATGCTGTTTTAACACCTTACTCTGGGCGTTCCTATAACACCTCTTAGCCACATCTAATCACACCCTTACACCTGGCTGTGATATGCTAATTGGGATTTTCCAGGGTATTAATTGCCACAGATTCTTGTACAAGTCATTCTGAATTGAGAAAGCCGTCGATACTAGCGAAACGTCTTCAAGAACTACATTTCAAGTCCAGATATCTAATTGAATACAACAATGAACCTGTGTAATCTGTGTAACTGTTGTGTTCTGCCTTGCTTGTTTCCTGTGTTTCTCCCTCTAGTGGTGAGTCAATAGGAACTGCAGAGTCAATCTTACCATCACCACGTCTCACTTCTAGTTTTTAAAGTTCCATTATTTCAGGCATTAGAGGACATCAATAGTTTTAGGTGTCATCACTGGAATCCTGAAACTTTTTTGTAAATTAAACAAGAGGATAACTCATTTGATGGCTCATTTATGGCTATGAAGGGTCTAATCTCTAGGTGTTATTTTATGAATATTACCCATTATTGGAGTCATATCATATTTGCAATGTCTATCAGTTGGCTAACATATTTACAATGCAAGTATCATATATGAAAAATACTTTGGTGGATTTCGAATTCTCAGCTGTTACTTGTTTTACTGATGTTAAAGGGTATGCCCACCCTTCTGATAAACTTTTGAGAAAATGCACTGCTCCCTCCCCAGCCCCAACCGCATTACTATTATTCACAGAAAGTGCCCCATCTTTACTTACCATGCCTCTCTCCTTCACCGCACTGCCCGGCCCCCTGCTTGTACGGAAATACAAGCAGGGTGGGACCAGCAGCCACGTCCGTGATTGGCTGAGAGGCAGCCAATCACGTACGCGGCTGCCGGGAGTTCAGACCGGCAAAGGAGAAAAAAAGTTGTATCTATACAATCATGTGTGATGGGTTTCTTCTGATCTCTGTATTTTTGTATTAAATTCTATTTTTAACATTATGGTGGGCCATATTTATCTTATTTAGTGTTACCATCCAGTTCCCTTGGTCTCAGCTATTGTAGTGGAGGAAGAAAAGGTGGTTATCCTTATATTAGCTGAAGGCTCTATCTGTCTAAGGAAATAGGAAAATGGGGCCCCCTTGCTTCCCGGGTCCCCTGTGGTAACTCGCCCTTCTTCCTTGGTTTTTACACCCCTGACCTGAAACTGAATTCCATCCCAGACGCTGACATCTCTTCAGTTCTACATAGAGTACAGAGCTTGTACACAGCGGCATTTTATAAAGATATGCAGTGGTCTGCATCAGAGTTGGGTACTAGGAATTCTTTTGATGGGATACGGTTGCCAGGTGTCCATATTTGGTTGGGATTGTCCTAACTGCAGGGCAAAAATCCTGAGTCCGGCAGTCAGGGCTGAAAGCCCATCCTCTGGAACGTCCGTGGCAGCCCTGCCCAGTAGGCCCACTCTCCACCTGCGGCGGGCACACTGCAAAACCCTGCGTGGGGCCAGCACCTTATTCTCTATTAAGATTTCCTATACAAATATTGAATGAGTATTTTGTTCTACAGAGGTTTTTGTTTTGATTTTAGTTCCAGTCTTTGTTTTTAATGCATTGATTTTTCTGTAAGTCAAACGGGAGACTTCATGTTATTTTTAATACCAAAATGTGACAGAGGTTACTTTCTCTCAGAGATAGATCTGTATGCCTTGTTTGGATGCTATTTTTAGAATAGCCATGGTGACTTAAGGAAAAAAACAATCAAGGGCATAAAAATCCGCAGTCTGTAGCTTTAATCACCACATATGAGAGGTCTTAAAATGCCTTTTAACAACTAATCACAAGAGAACCTATTGTGCAAGTCAGTGTTGGAATTTAGCCCATATATAGAACACTTGGCCCTTTTAACCCCCATCCATGGATTGTTTCTGTAGATTCTCAGCAGGGTGATTAACCGTGCAGAAAGTCTAACCCTAAATAGCCTTCCTATAAAAACCCAGAGCATTATGGGTGCAGTGTACCAAATCACGCTATTGATTATCTGCAAAAGAAGAGCTTATTGTTGGTTCTGTACAGTGGACTCTACTGATTGAAAAAAATATTCAGATTTTTTTTTGTTCCCCTCTGACAGTGTAATAAAATGCCTTAAACAAGTAAAATAACACCATTTCTTTTTCTTTTACTTGCTGTTGCAGGCTCTCTTCCCAACCACAAGCACAATTTCTCATCCGTACAGCCGGCAATATTTTTGTTTCGTTACATGTAACATGTAAAAATAACCTTTCTTTTAAAGAAATGGTTTCTTCTTTTGGGGCAGATTTGAAATCAGACCGAAACTTCAGACTGTACTATGATGGGAAACATTTTGTGGGAGGAAAGGTTTGAGTCCATCCATGACTTGGTGACGCGTGGATTGATTACACTGTACATTGAGACGAAGGCAGCAGAGTTATTGCCAAGATGACAATATCCAATTTACGAACATATAGGATACACCACTCTGAACAGAGAGCCAGCACACAAGAAACCGTTACCAGCACTGAAAGAGGCTCAAGTGGAAAGAGACTCTTCAGGGGAAGATGAAAACTCCGAACAAAGGGTAAGTTCATTAAAATGTATGTTGAGTCTATCCAGCAAATTCCTGTTTGTCAGGTCAATACTATTTGATATAATACCAGTTTCAAAAGTTTCTTTCAGAGCATTGTACTAGCTTATTTAATGTGGGTATGTAAAGCCCCACGTGGTATTAGTGATGTCTCCATTAGAAAGAAAGTTCTTTCTTTCATATATTTCATTTCTTGATTTCTTATAAGCACAAGTCATGAAATGCTTTGCTGCCTGCTTAGAACTGATATATAGTTGGGTATTTATAATGACTAATATATCGATAAACATAATCTAAGAACTAAAAGTTTACAAATAATGGCATATTGTTGCTTGCCATGTCCACTTAACTGAAATTATAACTTTTTTTAAAATTAAAAGTAAAATTAATGGGAGATGGGCTTATCTTCCATTTTTCCTTAAATGTCGTGAAATCGTCACTTCAAGATTACTTGTGCAACACTGCCAGTTTCCTGAAGAATAGGCTTTAGGTATGGTTGCATAATCTGTGTAACTGCATCTCAAGTGAGACAAAAATATCCTTATGCGATTACATTGCTGATATAAACTGTTAATATCTTTTTTATAGATAAAGCTGTTCGCTAATACAGTGTATAGCATGCTTTGATGGTCCTGCACAATTATGTCTTTTTAAAAAAATACGAAAATGTATGTAGGCCCACCAAACAATATTAAGAGATAAGCACATTTTAATTATTTACTGATATTATGTATATGCAGAAATCATGGCATACTCTGTTGTGCTTCATCCAGAGTTATTGTCCAATTAGGTAACCTGTATGTCCCTGTACTAACTGGGGGAGAGGGGGCTAAAGGGTATGTACACTTTAAAAACATTTTTCTTACTGGATTGCGGTGGCTTTAAATATTTTAAGTTTTTTTTTGTTTTTTTCCCCTCCATACCCATCCACCTTTGTGCTTGAATTGCTGGTTTCCTGTCCACTCAATACCTCTTTTTACTACTTCCCACCACAAGATCTCCAAATCTCTCCCAAAGGATGCCATTGATCATGTTCTCTTTTTAAGGACTAACTGATTTTTCATTTTTTTTAAATTGCACAACAGTCATTTATAGTATTAGACTAAGCCCCCTGCTTACTGTTAAAGGATAAGTACACTTATAATTATAGTATTTGAGGTTGAATAAAGACATACGTCCATCCAGTCCAACCCATCTAGCAATATCCTCATTCCTGCCTACTGTTATCCGAGGAAGGCAAAACCCCCCACCAAATTATGAAGGGGGAAAAAATCCTTCCTGACTCCAAGTGGCAATCAGGAATTCCCTGGATCAACTATATTGCGAGTAACTTGTAACATTCCTTGTTTGCAGAAACTCATCCAGCTTTTTTTTAAACTGACCAGAACCTGCCATAACAACGTCCACTGGAAGACAGTTCCATAGCTTTACCATTCTCACAGTGAAACCCTTTCCGAACTTGAAGCCTAAACCTTTTTTCTTCAAGTCTTAAGGGATGTCCTCGTGTCCTCGACATGTTCTATTGGTGAACAATGCCCCAATAGTTTATTGTATGGCCTTAATGTATTTATACACAGTAATCATATCCCCCCGCAAGCACCTTTTCTACAGCGTACATAATTGTAACTTTCCAGTCTCTCTTCTCTTCAAGCCCTCCATCCCTATTAATTTAGTTGCCCTTCTTTGAACCCTTTCCAAAGATGTCCTTTTGTACACAGGATTCCAAAATTGCACTGCATATTTCAAATGAGGCCTTACCAATCTTTGTAAAGAGGGAGAATAACATTTTCCTCCCTTGAATCCATACCTCTGTTTATACAAGACAATACCCTGCTGGCTCTGGCTGTTGCTGCCTGGCACTGCTTGCTACCTTTAAGTTTGTTATCCACCAAAACTCCAAGATCCCTTTCCAACAGGGATTCACTTAACACCGAGCCATTTATAGTATAACTAGCACAAGGATTTTTAAGTCCAAATGCTCACCTTACATTTATCAAATTGAATTTCATCTGCCACTAGCAGCCCAATTGTGACAATCTATCTAGATCCCCTGCACAATTGCATATCCTCTGAAGTTTTAATGGTCGACCAATTTTTGTGTTGTCAGCAAACACAGAAAACTTGCTGACAATACCACACTCCAAATCATTAATAATAAATAGAAGCGGCCCCACACAGAACCCTGTGGCACCCCACTTAGCACTTTAGTCCATAATGATGAAGCCCCATTTACAACTACTCTCTGCATCCTATTCATAACCAATTTTCCATCCTGTACAAATGTGACTCCCCAGACCAACAGCCTAGCTTATACATTAGTCGCCTATGGGGGACTGTATCAAAAGCCTTTGCAAAATCCAAGTAAACTAAATCTACTGCTATGCCAGAGTCATAATTTCTACTTACTCTCCTCCTAAAAGCCAAGCAAGTTAGTTTGACAAGATCTATTCCTCCTAAATCCATGCTGGTTACTACTTATAATGTCATTCCTTGAAACATACTCTAGAACATGTTCCCTTATTAAACTTTCCAGTATCTTCCCCACCACTGAAGTTAAACTTACAGGCCTGTAATTACCCGGCTGTGAACGACTACCCTTTTTGAATATTGGAATAACATCAGCCTTTTCCCAATCCAGGGGCACACATCCGGACATGAGGGAATCAGCAAAATAAGAACAATGGTCTAGATAAAACTGAACTTAGCTCCCTAAGTACCCGAGGATGTATTTTATCTGGTCCAGTGAGTTTTAATATAACCTTATTTAGTTCTTTCTGTACCATATCCTCAGTTAACCAAAGTGCACTTAAATCTTTTATACCATATTGCTACTATACTCTGATATCTGTGCTTGGATCTTCTATAGTGTATACAGAGGGAAAAAGTTATCAAGACTGTTATAGCAATCAAGTTAAATTGGAAGCAGCAGCTGTTAAAAATCTTTTTCCCCCCCTTTTTCCCCCCCCCCCTTCTTCCTAGGTCCCTCCTGAGCCTACCTTTGCTGGTCTAAAGTTGCTGAAATCTTGGATGTATGTAAGACTGTTTAGCTCCTGCCCTCTGAGACTTGCTGGATTCCCCTTTTTTATAAGCCTCCAAAAGCAGGGATTGTGTGGTCCGTGTGGGACTAGCTGTACAGCGTAGTGCAATGACATCACGCGTGCATGCATCCTTCACACGCACGGACAACACTATCCCTGTGAAGAAGGGGGAATCCAGCAAGTCTCGGAGGGGAGGATCTAAACAGTCTCACATCACATCCAAGATGTCAGCAACTTTGACCAGCAAAGTAGGCTCAGGGGGGAAACGAAGGCTCTTATCTGGGTGAAGCGCATTGAGAATGCCCATCATAATACAGAGTAGGTGGCATTATCTACTAGGGAGAAAAATAACTTCTAATACTGTCATGTAGAAGACAAGCGATGCATTTTTAAATGATCAATCAGGGAACAATGTGTTTTAGCCTAAAAAAGCAATAAACGTCATAGAACTATTAGATGACTTATTGCTTATCATAACACATGCTGCTTGTGTTTTACCATTGAAATACAATACCCTGAGTAGATGCACTAAAGTTATTAAAATGTTCTCATCATCGCGTGCACATAAGATGGTTCGGTTGAGAGTGGGTGAGCAGAATGATGTAACATTCTATAAAACAGAATTCCTTTATTAAAGGACAATTATATCCCATTCCTCCCACAAATAAACAAAAGAAAGTACCCCCGGATTTACCTCTTATCTCCTGCACCAGTGCATTGAAATTAAGAAACCCAGTGCTGTCCGTTTTGCCTTCTGACCCTGGCCTGGGAACACGTGCTTCTACAGAGCATGTATTCCTACTGGCAAAGCCCCAGGCCAAAGCAAGCCAGTGGGACTGCCCGTGCTGGGCTTCTTAACATAAATGCACTGATGCAGGTGATACGAGGTAAGCCGGGCGAGGACTTTATTTTAGCTCCTCACCCTTGGGTACTTTTTGGGAAGGCAGTTAACCAAAGGAATTTAGTTGAAGTTTAGTGCAATACATATACTTTTAAGAAAAAAGAGCGTATTTTTCCATCCTAATGACTTTAACCTGCCCATTCAGCATTTTGTCTGTATATAAATAAATGCTTCCGACTTGCTGTTTGCAGGGCCTCTTATAGAGACTATATTTTGCCCTTGACCAAGCACTTGGGTTAATTCAGTTGCTCAGTAGATATCTGACATGTTTGACCCATCCAACAGCCAATCAGTAGAAATTACTGTTAGGAACATTCCAGAGGTGGTGCATTCTGGTAGAAGAGGACCGTTAGAACCTGAAATGTCAGCTCACTAATGTCAACACCAGGGAATACTGTAGCAAGTGGTATATTTCAACTAATTTAAAAATGGAAGAGAATTGAAGAATCAATAGTTATGCATAATATAAACTAGAATTTTAGAAAATAATGATATTTTCCACTGAACTACTTTCCCTTTAAGTGTCCTTTTAAGGTTTGTTTTTCTTTTTTGTTAACATAAAAACTTGCTTTGCTTGAATTTTTCTTATGTCTTTAATTCTTCTGCACTGCACTGCATCTAAAAAGCTTGTTTCTTCTCAGGCAGCTAAATCATTTATTTCAACTATTAGCAACCTATTTTATTATCTGATAAAAGCCAAGTAAAGCTCTGTGCACATACTATTATCGTGCAAAGCGCAGTACCACTATTTAAGATTACAGACAGAATCTGTAAGGTCCTGCGTGTTATCTGTTAGATGTGACTATACCAGTCCTGGTCCGTCTCCCTATATTAATTATAGAGAGATCCATCAGGACTGCCACACACCCTAGCAATTACGACCGTCTCTCTATACTGTAGTATAGTAGACCGACTGGGTCCCAGGGAGAAGTTCTGATATTCCATAGGCCATTAACGATTCTTTGTCATTACAGTGTATACCCACATTAGCCCCTATGATCATTTAAGCCTTTATACAACTGAATTCTCAGCGACTTCTAATATGGTAGATAATGTACCCTCTACTGTAAAGTATAAGAATATTAGATGTTACCAAGGAGTTCTGCGATCATATAAAATACGATGCTGCAGGCCGAGTGCTTTTATAAAGGGCACAGTTGTTTACGGTTAATAGACTGTGTGTGTCCCGCTAGGACATGTTCTATTGTTTATTTTGATGTTATCCCTTTTTCTGATTATTATTTGTGTTATTTAACTTTCTGTGCCAAATAACAAGTGCAACTAAGACTTATATATTTTTTCAACTGCAGCCATAGGAGCTATCTCAAATGTGTCACCTGGAACATAAGGAGATTGATTGATCCCAAAATAAATGACAAAATTTACTCAGATACATTTCTAAAGCTGATATAATTTGCCTAAAGGAGACATACCTCCTTCAACATATTGCCCCCTTAGGTCCTGGATACACACCTCCTACTCTAGTGGAGTCTCTATCTTGCTAGGTAAGCATCTTAGATACAATCCACAAAGTCAAGACAGAGAGAAGGGGGCCAATACTTAAGTGTAGCCCTCACATTGACACAACTCAATATTTCCTTCTCGTGATATATGACCCTCAGCCGCTACTCTAAAACCTGTGTCAGGAAGCACTCACTTTCATTTAAAATTATCCCCATGCACATATAATCTGATTTCACTCCCTATAAACCCCAAACTAGACAAACACTGTGTGGGTCCGGAACCCGAGCGTATCCCTCCCCCAAGCTTTACTTCTGCACAGACTAATAACAGAGTTGAATTGGGTAGACACATGGAGATTCCATAACCCATAACCAAACAATTCAGTTGTGAATCAAAAACATATGACTCCGGTATAGACTATGTATTTGTTGGCAAACAAACTTACTTCATTTCACAAAGGTGAAGCACCAGCTTACAATTGTCTAACCACTCCCCTAAACTACTAACCCTCGCATCCCTACAAGCACATTTCACAACATTCCTGGCTTAGTCTATTCCCATAACCGAGCATATTGGAACCTGTCTTAGCTTAGAACACGAACCATTCTCCGTTGAGATTTAGTGGGCGTTCTCATAGCGGTACTTAGAGGCCATCTCCAAGCATCATCACACATATCAAAAGAACGACTTCCTAAGAAGAACTAAAGTAGCACAAGCACTTCAGAGGCGAGGCGACTTACTTAACTTCCCCCTTCACCTCAAACAAGACTAACTGGCAAGTGTCCCAATCTTTATATGATAAGATACTTACCGAAAAACACGCTAGAAAATAATTTTTCAAACATACTTTGAATATGGACATCAGTCTGCCAAACTTTAGTAGGTTGGCACATGCACTACAGTCCACAATGTTATTCTACAACTTCCAAGACCCCCCACAAGGATTAGTAACAACCACACCAGACATACTACAATGCCTGACCCAATACTATACATACACTTTATCAAACACAATACCACTCTACCCCCGAATTACTGAACGCCTATATGGACTCAATACCCTACCCTTCCCAAAGCTATCCCCCCCAGATGCCACAATGCTGAAAGCAGATATCACCCATACTAAGACTCCAAACTCCTACACTCCTCCCAACAAAACCTATTGGCATAGGCTGTTATCTTCCCCCCTTCTTTAAATCCAGTTCTCCCTTCCCTTTCCCTAATATTGTATTGACAAGTACAGTATGTATGACAAATACTTTGTGATGTCAAATAATTTTAACTGCTGTCAAATTTTCCTGGCTACTCTAATAAACAGTTTAAAAAAAAAATGGTACCGTGTGTACCCAGCTGCTAACAATCTAGCTGCATATGGAGGCATCTGCCAACAAGGTTTCGCTATCTATCCTGCCTAATAGCTAAAATGAGGGGAGAGTGGCATTATCTTTTGTGCCTCATAAGGACTCCTGATTGCTCCCTCCTGTTTGCTCAGCTTCTGCCAAACAGCCTGTTTGTTGAGGATTGCTTGATAAATCACGTTTGGCGAAATCATCTAACAATTTCTCCAACAGAAGTTTGCTTATAGGTCTTTAGCATGACTCCAAACAGGTTGTGAACTTTTTGGTGTACATTTTTTGTGTGTTTAGCGTTCTTTATTTTATCCACACTTTCTGTTTAGGTATGACCAAGTCATCTAAAGGTCTGTTACTTGAATGTGAACTCTACACAACATTACATGCTAGGAGACCCACACATTTATATTATCATAATATTTTTTGTGTGTTTAGCGTTCTTTATTTTATCCCACTTTCTTGTTTAGGTATGATCAAGTCATCTAAAGGTCTTGTACTCACATTATAATAAATCTTATTTGGAGTGATCAGCAGCAGTCTGTACTGATTATTGTTATGGTAGGGGGGAGCAAAATTCCTCTCATGTACCCCCATTGTTATTCATTCACTAACTACTCTAAGAATGATTTTATATTGCAGCAGCCAGCATGCCAGTCTTTTATTTTCCCTCTAAGCTGTGGGCTTTCTTCTGAAATATAGTGCTGCGGTATGAAGTGCACAAATTTTCATTTTGTGTGCGCACTGAAAATATTTCTCTGCGCACACAGCTAATTTGAGGTTAGAGGGAACATTGCTTTTATTATGTTTGTTAAGTTGCTTCTGTAATATTATTACTGCTGATCTAGTGCCTGAACTTCTTGCGCCTTTTGGTGGCATATCTGGCAGTATAATGTGGGGTTAAAGTTGACAAACCATTATTGATTTAACCTGCTACACAGGTATCGTAAAAGAAACATGTTCATCTTCTGCATTATATTTAGTAGCGGCTTTGCAGCTTTTATTGCATGAGTATTTAATCCAGGTATTAGATAGGTTTAAATACACCCTTTGCCGATAAGGGGCAATTCCGTTGGAGCCGCAAAAAGTGCCCCAGCTGACAATTCACTCCTGATTGTGCAGCCCAATAAAGATCACACAATCACCTGAAATTAACCAACACGTCGAATACAACTTAAATCTGGTTTTGGTTCTGGTAGATGGGGTCGATGGAAAATTTTACATCTTGCCCATCGTATTGCCAATCGGTCTATCGAAAACCAGGAAGATGGCTTTGATATCCGATGGAATTGATTGGAATATCAATGCCGTGTATGCTTACTTTTAGTCTTTGGGTTTCGAGGGGGTTCCCAAATGTAATGAGGAGGGTGGATTGTAATATAATTATCAGGTAGGGTTTTTTTTTTTACATCTCCAATCTCATAATAAAATATGATTTTTTTCTTTATATAGCTAAGCATGATAGGCTTCAAATAGGATTCATGGTTAATCTTATATTTGCCACTATAACTGAGCCATCGAGAACCATTCAACATGTTTTTCCTTTAAATTCTATCTTTCATTTCTTTGTTTTAACTTATTTAACTTGTCAGTTTCCTGCCCCCAATTCCAACCATGTATTCAGCACATTATGATTAATGTATTACTAACCAAATATTTAAGGATAATAAAATTCTGTCAGAGGAAGCCAGCTCCTCCCTCCATGCAGTCATCCAGGCTCAGCCACAGCAAATTATTGACTGCTGTTTCACTGCACATGCTTAAGCACTCAAAACCTCGTTAAAAACCGGGAGAGGAGCACTTGGTGTTAGGGCCAATAAATGACAAGTGACCATTTTTTTGTTTAAGGGTGGACATGCCCTTTAACTTTTGAGATAATGTATACGAAAACGATTCATGATGAAGGTCAGTTTGTCCTCCGACAATTGTGTTCAACTGTGTCAAACTGGCACAACTTAAACCCTTACAGAAAAAATATTTTCTTCAACATTCAAACATTATTTTAAAGTTTTGTAACAAAACTTAACACAATAAATATTTCACTGCTTTGAAATGAAAATATTATAGTTAAAATCAGTGCTTGATCTGTTATCATTCAGTGTGGATGGATCCTGTACATAATCAGAGAACATCTGAGATCTTCTTTTTAGTTGTATATTTATTGTAATACATTGTAATTGCCTGGTGGACTACACTGTTCATTTGTATAAAATGATCAAGTTCTGTGTATTACATACAAGAAGGGGCAACGACACATCATAATGAGATTTTTCTTGGAAATATGAACATAAAAGGCGAAAAATAAATCATGGGTATCAGAACATGCGATGCAAGCAACTGCATTTTATATCTGGGGGTAAGCATGGAAATCTGTTGTGATTATCTGTCCAGAAAGCCCAATGGCTGCATTCCTGTGTATACGCAAATAGATGACGTCTTCATTCTTTTAATCGAGCAAAAATAAGCCATTTTGAAAGGAAGTGAAATTTAACAGATGTTGATGGATCTTTGGGGCATATCGTCCTGGCATATATCATACAGTAAAAGATTGGATCAAGAGCTTTTGGGGAAATGATTTATGTAAAGCATTATAATTCAATCGTAATTGTTGCTTTTCTGGTCAACAAGAACTAACTGGGAGATGTATAGTTAATGCGCAGATACGCGCTCCTTATTTGTCCGTGATCCGGAGAGGCAATAAGAGGTTTCTGGAAGTTACTGCATCTGGTAAGCGTATGGTAAAGGAAAAATTGACTGTGATGTGGTAAGAATGATCTACCTTATTTTATTTGTATTTGGTAAGAAAGGAATAGATTCCACTAAATATCGCACAATTGTATGTGTATGGCCACTCGGTAAGATGTCGTTAAGGATCCATCTCTGAGGATCAATGGACAACACCTAACCAAGCTGCCGAAACGGCCAGCCGTGTGACACGAGTTGGCCTCTTGAGACCAAAGCACATCGTATGTACAGGCCTTAAGTGTTTAGAATGGTCCTCAGACTTTTTGCTTAAACCTTATTTACTGCCTGTGAGTAGATGTTAGACAAAAAGGGTTATTCAATAAAAGTTCTTATCGTTTAAAATGGTGCTAATTTTGCCCCAACCAATCAGATGTTAGCTTTCAAATGTTATATAATATCTGATTGGTTGGGGCAAAATTAGCACCATTTTAAACGATAAGAACTTTTATTGAATCTCCCAGATAATGTTTTAAATCCTGTAAAATAAAAGCTCATTGCACATTATTGTTGTAAGCAAAAAGCATTAGTTTTCCCAAATGCAATTTTTAAATTCATGTGTAATTTGCCCAAATTTTTATGCAACTGTATGTAAATAAAGAGGGGGAAAGGAGAGAGATGCTTTCCATACAAATGGACAGTTTTTGTCCAGAAGAACAGTGAAATAGTGGATTTACCATAAAATTACTAAACGGTTCACGAGAAAGAAGACAAAACAGTTTCTGGATAATCACATTCCTACAGAACTAAATTGCTTAATTACCAGAACATTTTCTAAATGAGCTAATTAGTATTTTCATTCTTTTAAGAGCCACATAATGTACAGTGTTAGAAGGCAATTTAACAGCAATTTCCAATGATATTTTATTATTCATTATATATTCCTGATTCTTGTTTAAAGAATTTAATGTGGTAGAGACAGCCATACACACACATAATATGTTATGAAACTAGGTGTGCATGAGGATGTCTGGGAACAGTTGATCCATAGATATAAGTTGTTGAATGTGTATTTGGTGGAAACAGTCTTTGCTTGAAATATCCATTTCAGCTAACATTTATGGCATAGTTGTGACAGAGCTTTCATTGTGAATTATTTGTATAGTTGCAACTGTCCCAGGGGGGAAACAGCACTTCGAAATGCAAAACCTGCAAGAAATATTTTACTGTTTTATGAACCACTCGAATTGTAATGGGCTAATGCTATAATGAAAAAAAGAAATGTGTGTGTTAATATATGGGTTAGTGTCTCAGGTGAGACCTGTAAGATATTGGAACATAGAGCACAACCAAGCCTGGTATGCTAAGTACTTTAAAGGGTTTATGCTGTTTTGTGATTGCAGTCACACCAAATATTGATGGGATATAGATTTTTCTTCTGTTTGCTCTCTTTTTGCACAGTACTGTATGTTACTATGTAATCTGCATTGAGTAAAGTGATTGCTTAGAGCTTAGACACATGTTAACATATCCTCATTATTTTGGAAGGCTGTGAGGCTGTGTGCAGAAAACAATTTACAGGCATCCTTTTTCCTGTAGCATTTGTGGTCTTCAATAGAACATTCATTTATACCCGTAATTAAACTCTCCTATAGTGTTAGAGTACTTTCTGTTCTTTTTGCCTATAAAATGCTTCATAGGTTACCATGGTTTCTTTCTTTGCAAGGCTACACAATAACAAAGGTATAAACTTGTTAAAATTCAACCTCTGTTACATATTCTGTGCCTGTAAAATAGAATCTATTTGGCACTGTACAATCTATTAGTGGAAAATTCTGAAATTAATTTCACATACAGGGTGCAACTGTTGGTTCTGAATTCACTGGGCAGGAGGGTTGATTGTTATTTTTGCCATGCTGTTTGTTGTGTAGAGTAGATTTCAATACTTTTTACACTTCCAGGAACAGGAGTCATCCTATGTTAGACGTACAATTACATACATTTCTCATAATCCTGAGTATATAGAAAGCTGTTTTTGTGTATCTGCACACCTTGTTCCCAATTCAGCAGGAAAATAGTCCAGAGATCGATTGAATTCATAAAAAATAATCAACCCATGTTTGACCTGCTATAGAGTAAAAAAGAAATAGCTGGAGAAGACCAAGAGGTCATGGATTTTGATATAACACTCTCAATTAATCACCAACTTTTGCTTTAAGGATAGGTTCACGCAAAAAGTGAAACTTTGTTTGCTCATTAATCGTAGAACAGGAGATAAAGGAGCTATGTATTACCTCCCAATCTTCAATTAATGTTACAGGAGCCGCAAAACTTACCTACTGAGTCCCATGACAGTTTCCAACTGCTTCTGGTGCTTATTTTACTATATTACGTAATAGATTTGCCAGCGTCTATGTAGCTCTGGGTGAATTTCACCCAATGGGAGTATTTAACGCCAGCTATCAGGTCAAAGGGTTATAGACTTTAGTATAAAATTAAGTTAATGGGAACCTTTAGCTCACATGTAGGTTAAGGGACAATTATACTCACCTCCCCCTCGCCGTTCATCTTTTTCTATACCTGCATAGTACCCAGAGTGTGGATCTAAACCACTAAGACCTCGTCCCTGTGCACTTTACCTAGCAGCTATAATACTTACATTGTTTCCCTCACTGCTCCGTTCCTCTTTCACAGTCTGTAATGTAACCAATGGGAAGAAACATTCTACAAAGAATCGTGTCTTGCCATTGGCTACATCTATCACTGACCAGAGGGGTGGAGCGGACCAGAGTGCCTAAGGAGACTTTAAGTTTAACAGTTGTTAGGTAAAGGACCCTGTCATATATATGTATTATGTTTTGTTTTATATATTGTTTTTTTTTATATAATCCAACATTTGTTACATTTTATTGTGTACTGGCAGAGGGTCAATTTTACAACAGCAGGAGTGGATAAGTTCTTTTCGACATAAGGATATATCTATTGGACCTGCTACCCACTACTAAGCTAAACATAGCTGTCAGCTGCAAATTTCTAGGCACATTGGCTACTTTCCTTCTGACATTTGTGTATTCCTGCTTCACAGACGGATTATTGTCTATAAAAACACAAATGCAAGGACCTGTCTGTCAATGCAGTCCTGAAAAGATTTGCAAAATAAAGCAGAAAAGTAATTTAGAAAAATAAATATTCATCTCATTGAGATCCCAGCCCAGGAGATCTTACGATCTAAGTAAAAAATGTACAAGGAGATGTAATAAAAGTTCCTATTGTTGAAAATGGTGCTAAGTATGCCCCAAATTGCATATAACATCTGAATGGTTGGGGCAAACTTAGCGACATGTCCCAAGGCCAGAGTCCCCCCTCAGTGTCCCAAGGACAGAGTCCCCTCCAAATCCCCCTTCGAGTCCCCCTCTGTCCCAAGGAACCTGTGTAATGCTTGTGAAGGTTCTCATTCATCCAGGTCATGGTATATCTGTTGTATTCAATTAGATCATCTGGACTTGAAATGTAGTTCTTGAAGACGTTTCTCTAGTCATCCGACTGGCTTTCTCAATTCAGAATGACTTGTACAAGAATCTGTGGCAATTAGGTACCCTGGAAAATCCCAATTAGCATATCACAGCCAGGTGTTAAGGGGTGATTAAATAGTGGCTAAGAGGTGTTATAGGAACGCCCAGTAAGGTGTTAAAACAGCATTGTACATGGCAGACAGTTGTGTCGAACCCCCCCACCTCTATTTAGGCTTGGTTTCTTTATTTTCACTAAATGGCCTCCTTAACACCTCTCTTGAACCAGTCACGTTCCTTCGCCGTAGTTAACATTACAATCTTCAAAGGTATGTCCTTTATCCTTAAGATCAGATACACGGCTGAGTCCTGACCAGGAATTGGCTCTTCTGTGCTGGGCCATACGTTGATGCAGTTGCTGTTGGTCTCCCCCACATACAAATCAGAGCATTCTTCACTGCACTGCACTGCTATATGATGTCGCTTTTCTGTGTTTAGGTATTGGGTCTTTCGGATGTACCAATTGCTGCCTCAGTGTGTTGTTCGGTTTAAAGCAACAGGGATACGATGTTTTTTGAAATTCTTCTTAATTTCTCGGAGACCCCTGCTACATATGGGATGACCATGTTCTTCCTCCTGTCTTGCTTTTCCCCTTCACTGTTGTATTCATGTTCTTTTCTTTCCTTCTACTTCTTTTGACAAAGGCCCAGTCTGGATATCCTCAAGTTTTAAGGGCTCCTCTGAGATGTTTCATTTCTTTAGCCTTCGCCTCTGTGCTAGTGGGGATTTCTCGGCTCTGTGTTGCGGGTTCTGATGACACCCAGCTTGTGATCTAAAGGTGGTGGAGTCAAACATCAAATATTGATCTGTGTGTGTTGGTTTTCTGTAAACCTCTACTTCCCACTAAGACCTATAGTCAGCAGCATCAACTCTGTAACATACAAGGTGGCAAAATATCCCAATACCTAAACACAAGAAAAGCGACATCATATATGCAGTGCAGTGCAGTGAAGAATGCTCTGATTTGTATGTGGGGGAGACCAAACAGCAACTGCATCAACGTATGGCCCAGCACAGAAGAGCCAATTCCTCGGGTCAGGACTCAGCCGTGTATCTGCATCTTAAGGATAAAGGACATACCTTTGAAGATTGTAATGTTAACATACTGGCGAAGGAACGTGACTGGTTCAAGAGAGGTGTTAAGGAGGCCATTTATGTGAAAATAAAGAAACCAAGTCTAAATAGAGTTGGGGGGGTTCAACACCAACTGTCTGCCATGTACAATGCTGTTTTAACACCTTACTCTGGGCGTTCCTATAACACCTCTTAGCCACTATCTAATCACACCCTTAACACCTGGCTGTGATATGCTAATTGGGATTTTCCAGGGTACTTAATTGCCACAGATTCTTGTACAAGTCATTCTGAATTGAGAAAGCCAGTCGGATGACTAGCGAAACGTCTTCAAGAACTACATTTCAAGTCCAGATGATCTAATTGAATACAACAGATGAACCTGTGTAATCTGTGTAACTGTTGTGTTCTGCCTTGCTTGTTTCCTGTGTTTCTCCCTCTAGTGGTGAGTCAATAGGAACTGCAGAGTCAATCTTACCATCACACACGTCTACCTTCTAGTAGTTTTAAAGTTTCCATTATTTCAGGCATTAGAGTGACATCAATAGTGTTAGGTGTCTATCACTGGAATCCTGAAACTTTTTTGTAAATTAAAACAAGAGGATAACTCATTTGATGGCTCATTTATGGCTATGAAGGGTCTAATCTCTAGGTGTTATTTTATGAATTATTACCCATTATTGGAGTCATATCATATTTGCAATGTCTATCAGTTGGCTAACATATTTACAATGCAAGTATCATATATGAAAAATAACTTTGGTGGATTTCGAATTCTCAGCTGTTACTTGTTTTACTGATGTTAAAGGGTATGCCCACCCTTCTGATAAACTTTTGAGAAAATGCACTGCTCCCTCCCCCAGCCCCAACCGCATTACTATTATTCACAGAAAGTGCCCCGATCTTTACTTACCATGCCTCTCTCCTTCACCGCACTGCCCGGCCCCCTGCTTGTACGGAAATACAAGCAGGGGGTGGGACCAGCAGCCACGTCCGTGATTGGCTGAGAGGCAGCCAATCACGTACGCGGCTGCCGGGAGTTCAGACCGGCAAAGGAGAAAAAAAGTTGTATCTATACAATCAGTGTTGATGGGTTTCTTCTGATCTCTGTATTTTTGTATTAAATTCTATTTTTAACATTATTGGTGGGCCATATTTATCTTATTTAGTGTTACTATCCAGTTCCCTTGGTCTCAGCTATATGTAGTGGAGGAAGAAAAGGTGGTTATCCTTTATATTAGCTGAAGGCTCTATCTGTCTAAGGAAAAATAGGAAAATGGGGCCCCCTTGCTTCCCGGGTCCCCTGTGGTAACTCGCCCTTCTTCCTTGGTTTTTACACCCCTGACCTGAAACTGAATTCCATCCCAGACGCTGACATCTCTTCAGTTCTACATAGTAGTACAGAGCTTGTACACAGCGGCATTTTATAAAGATACTGCAGTGGTGCTGCATCAGAGTTGGGTACTAGGAATTCTTTTGATGGGATAACGGTTGCCAGGTGTCCATATTTGGTTGGGATTGTCCTAACTGCAGGGCAAAAATCCTGAGTCCGGCAGTCAGGGCTGAAAGCCCATCCTCTGGAACGTCCGTGGCAGCCCTGCCCCAGTAGGCCCACTCTCCACCCTGCGGCAGGGCACACTGCAAAACCCTGCGTGGGGCCAGCACCTTATTCTCTATTAAAGATTTCCTATACAAATATTGAATGAGTATTTTGTTCTACAGAGGTTTTTGTTTTGATTTTTAGTTCCAGTCTTTGTTTTTAATGCATTGATTTTTCTGTAAGTACAAACAGGAGAGCTTCATGTTTATTTTAAATACCAAAATGTGACAGAGGATTACTTTATCTCTCAGAGATAGATCTGTATGCCTTGTTTGGATGCTATTTTTAGAATAGCCATGGTGACTTAAGGAAAAAAACATACAAGGGCATAAAAATCCGCAGTCTGTAGCTTTAATCACCACATATGAGAGGTCTTAAAAATGCCTTTTACCAAACTAATCACAGAGAACCTATTGTGCAAGTCAGTGGTTGGAATTTAGCCCATATATAGAACACTTGGCCCTTTTAACCTCCATCCATGGATTGTTTCTGTAGATTCTCAGCAGGGTGATTAACCGTGCAGAAAGTCTAACCCTAAATAGCCTTCCTATAAAAACCCAGAGCATTATGGGTGCAGTGTACCAAATCACGCTATTGATTATCTGCAAAAGAAGAGCTTATTGTTGGTTCTGTACAGTGACTCTACTGATTGAAAAAAAATATTCAGATTTTTTTTGTTCCCCTCTGACAGTGTAATAAAATGCCTTAAACAAGTAAAATAACACCATTTCTTGTTCTTTTACTTTGCCTGTTGCTAGGCTGCTCTTACCAACCACATAGCACAATTTCTCATTCCGTACAGCCGGCTGAATATTTTTTGTTTCGTTCAACATGTAACATGTAAAAATAACCTTTCTTTTAAAGAAATGGTTTCTTCTTTTGGGGCAGATTTGGAAATCAGACCAGAAACTTCAGACTGTACTATGATGGGAAACATTTTGTGGGAGAGAAAAGGTTTGAGTCCATCCATGACTTGGTGACCGATGGATTGATTACACTGTACATTGAGACGAAGGCAGCAGAGTATATTGCCAAGATGACAATAAATCCAATTTACGAACATATAGGATACACCACTCTGAACAGAGAGCCAGCACACAAGAAACCGTTACCAGCACTGAAAGAGGCTCAAGTGGAAAGAGACTCTTCAGGGGAAGATGAAAACTCCGAACAAAGGGTAAGTTCATTTAAAATGTATGTTGAGTCTATGCAGCAAATTCCTGTTTGTCAGGTCAATACTATTTGATATAATACCAGTTTCAAAAAGTTTCTTTCAGAGCATTGTACTAGCTTATTTAATGTGGGTATGTAAAGCCCCACGTGGTATTATGAGTGTCTCCATTAGAAAGAAAGTTCTTTCTTTCATATATTTCATTTCTTGATTTCTTATAAGCACAAGTCATTGAAATGCTTTGCTGCCTGCTTAGAAACTGATATATAGTTGGGTATTTATAATGACTAATATATCGATAAACATAATCTAAAGAACTAAAAGTTTACAAATAATGGCAATATGTTGCTTGCCATGTCCACTTAACTGAAATTATAACTTTTTTTAAAATTAAAAGTAAAATTAAATGGGAGATGGGCTTATCTTCCATTTTTCCTTAAATGTCGTGAAATCGTCACTTCAAGATTACTTTTGTGCAACACTGCCAGTTCCTAGAAGAATAGGCTTTAGGTAATGGTTGCATAATCTGTGTAACTGCATCTCAAGTGAGACAAAAATAATCCCTTATGCGATTACATTGCTGATATAATACTGTATAATCTTTTTTTATAGATAAAGCTGTTCGCTAATACAGTGTAATGCATGCTTTGATGGTCCTGCACAATTATGTCTTTTTAAAAAATACAAGAAAATGTATGTATGCCCACCAAACAATATTAAGAGATAAGCACATTTTAATTATTTACTGATATATATGTATATGCAGAAATCATGGCATACTCTGTGTGCTTCATCCAGAGTTATTGTCCAATTAGGTAACCTGTATGTCCCTGTACTAACTGGGGGAGAGGGGGCTAAAGGGTATGTACACTTTAAAAACATTTTTATCTTACTGGATTGCGGTGGCTTTAAATATTTTAAGTTTTTTTTTGTTTTATTCCCCTCCCATACCCTACCTTTAGTGCTTGAATGTTGCTGGTTTCCTCGTCCACTCTAATCCTGTTTTTAGGACTGCCCCCACAAGATTCTCCAAATCTCTCCCAAAGGATGCTCATTGTCATGTTTCTCTTTATTAAAGGACATTTATACTGTATTTTTCATTTTTTTTAAATTGCACAACAGTCATTTATAGTATTAGACTAAGCCCCCTGCTTACTGTTAAAGGATAAGTACACTTATAATTTATAGTATTTGAGGTTGAATAAAGACATACGTCCATCCAGTCCAACCCATCTAGCAATATCCTCATTTCCTGCCTAACTGTTGATCCAGAGGAAGGCAAAACCCCCCCACCAAATTTATGAAGGGGGAAAAAATTCCTTCCTGACTCCAAGTGGCAATCAGGAATTTCCCTGGATCAACTATATGCGAGTAACTTGTAACATTCCTTGTTTGCAGAAACTCATCCAGCTTTTTTTTTAAACTGACCAATGAACCTGCCATAACAACGTCCACTGGAAGACAGTTCCATAGCTTTACCATTCTCACAGTGAGAAACCCTTTCCGAACTTGAAGCCTAAACCTTTTTTCTTCAAGTCTTAAGGGATGTCCTCGTGTCCTCTGACATGTTCTATTGGTGAACAATGCCCCAGATAGTTTATTGTATGGCCCGTTAATGTATTTATACACAGTAATCATATCCCCACGCAAGCACCTTTTCTACAGCGTACATAATTGTAACTTTTCCAGTCTCTCAATCCCCTTATTAATTTAGTTGCCCTTCTTTGAACCCTTTCCAAAGATGTCCTTTTTGTACACAGGATTCCAAAATTGCACTGCATATTCCAAATGAGGCCTTACCAATGCTTTGTAAAGAGGGAGAATAACATTTTCCTCCCTTGAATCCATACCTCTGTTTATACAAGACAATACCCTGCTGGCTCTGGCTGTTGCTGCCTGGCACTGCTTGCTACCTTTAAGTTTGTTATCCACCAAAACTCCAAGATCCCTTTCCAACAGGGATTCACTTAACACCGAGCCATTTATAGTATAACTAGCACAAGGATTTTTAAGTCCAAAATGCATCACCTTACATTTATCAAAATTGAATTTCATCTGCCACTTAGCAGCCCAATGTGACAATCTATCTAGATCCCCCTGCAACAATTGCATATCCTCTGAAGTTTTTAATGGTCGACCAAGTTTTGTGTTGTCAGCAAACACAGAAAACTTGCTGACAATACCCACTTCCAAATCATTAATAAATAAATAGAAGCGGCCCCAACACAGAACCCTGTGGCACCCCACTTAGCACTTTAGTCCATAATGATGAAGCCCCATTTACAACTACTCTCTGCATCCTATTCATTAACCAATTTTCTATCCATGTACAAATGTGACTCCCCAGACCAACAGACTTAGCTTATACATTAGTCGACTATGGGGGACTGTATCAAAAGCCTTTGCAAAATCCAAGTAAACTAAATCTACTGCTATGCCAGAGTCTAAATTTCTACTTACTTCCTCATTAAAGCCAAGCAAGTTAGTTTGACAAGATCTATTCCTCCTAAATCCATGCTGGTTACTACTTATAATGTTATTCCTTGAAACATACTCTAGAACATGTTCCCTTATTAAACTTTCCAGTATCTTCCCCACCACTGAAGTTAAACTTACAGGCCTGTAATTACCCGGCTGTGAACGACTACCCTTTTTGAATATTGGAATAACATCAGCCTTTTTCCAATCCAGGGGCACACATCCGGACATGAGGGAATCAGCAAAAATAAGAAACAATGGTCTAGATAAAACTGAACTTAGCTCCCTAAGTACCCGAGGATGTATTTTATCTGGTCCAGTAGAGTTATTAATATTAACCTTATTTAGTTCTTTCTGTACCATATCCTCAGTTAACCAAAGTGCACTTAAATCTTTTATACCATTATTGCTACTATACTCTGATATCTGTGCTTGGATCTTCTATAGTGTATACAGAGGGAAAAAGTATTCAAGACTGTTATAGCAAGTCAAGTTAAATTGGAAGCAGCAGCTGTTAAAAATCTTTTTTCCCCCCTCTTTTTCCCCCCCCCCCCCTTCTTCCTAGGCCCCTCCTGAGCCTACCTTTGCTGGTCTAAAGTTGCTGAAATCTTGGATGTGATGTAAAGACTGTTTAGCTCCTGCCCTCTGAGACTTGCTGGATTCCCCTTTTTTATAAGCCTCCAAAAGCAGGGATTGTGTGGTCCGTGTGTGGACTAGCTGTACAAGCGTAGTGCAATGACATCACGCGTGCATGCATCCATGCACACGCACGGACAACACTATCCCTGTGAAGAAGGGGGAATCCAGCAAGTCTCGGAGGGGAGGATCTAAACAGTCTTCACATCACATCCAAGATGTCAGCAACTTTAGACCAGCAAAGGTAGGCTCAGGGGGGAAACGAAGGCTCTTATCTGGGTGAAGCGCATTGAGAATGCCCAGCTATAATACAGAGTAGGTGGCATTATCTACTAGGGAGAAAAATAAACTTCTAATACTGTCATGTAGAAAGACAAGCGATGCATTATTTAAATGATCAATTCAGGGAACAATGTGTTTTAGCCTAAAAAAGCAATAAACTGTCATAGAACTATTAGATGACTTATTGCTTATCATAACACATGCTGCTTGTGTTTTACCATTGAAATACAATACCCTGAGTAGGATGCACATAAAGTTATTAATAATGTTCTCATCAGCTGCACATAAGATGGTTCGGTTGAGAGTGGGTGAGCAGAATGATGTAACATTCTATAAAACAGAATTCCTTTATTAAAGGACAATTATATCCCATTCCTCCCACAAATAAACCAAAAGAAAGTACCCCCGGATTTACCTCTTATCTCCTGCACCAGTGCATTGAAATTAAGAAACCCAGTGCTGTCCGTTTTGCCTTCTGACCCATGGCCAGTGGGAACACGTGCTTCTAGCAGAGCATGTATTCCTACTGGCAAAGCCCCAGGCCAAAGCAAGCCAGTGGGACTGCCCGTGCTGGGCTTCTTAACATAAATGCACTGATGCAGGTGATACGAGGTAAGCCGAGGGCGAGGACTTTATTTTAGCTCCTCACCCTTGGGTACTTTTATTGGGAAGGCAGTTTACCAAAGGAATTTAAAGTTGAAGTTTAGTGCAAATACATATACTTTTAAGAAAAAAGAGCAGTATTTTTCCATCCTAATGACTTTAACCTGCCCATTCAGCATTTTGTCTGTATATAAATAAATGCTTCCGACTTGCTGTTTGCAGGGCCTCTTATAGAGACTATGATTTTGCCCTTGACCAAGCACTTGGGTTAATTCAGTTGCTCAGTAGATATCTGAGCATGTTTGACCCATCCAACAGCCAATCCGTAGAAATTACTGTTAGGAACATTCCAAGGATGTGGTGCATTCTGGTAAGAAGAAGGACCGTTAGAACCTGAAATGTCAGCTCACTAATGTCAACACCAGGGAATACTGTAGCAAGTGGTATTATTTCAACTAATTTTAAAAATGGAAGAGAATATGAAGAATCAATAGTTATGCATAATATAAACTAAGAATTTTAGAAAATAATGATATTTTCCACTGAACTTTCCCTTTAAGTGTCCTTTTAAGGTTTGTTTATTACTTTTTTGTTAACATAAAAACTTGCTTTGCTTGAATTTTTCTTATGTCTTTAATTCTTCTGCACTGCACTGCATCTAAAAAGCTTGTTTCTTTCAGGCAGCTAAATCATTTATATGTCAACTATTTAGCAACCTATTTTTATTATCTGATAAAAGCCAAGTAAAGCTCTGTGCACATACTATTATCGTGCAAAGCGCAGTACCACTATTTAAGATTACAGACAGAATCTGTAAGGTCCTGCGTGTTATCTGTTAAAGATGTGACTATACACAGTCCTGGTCCGTCTCCCTATATTAATTATAGAGAGATCCATCAGGACTGCCACACACCCTAGCAATTACGACCGTCTCTCTATACTGTAGTATAGTAGACCGACTGGGTCCCAGGGAGAAGTTCTGATAATTCCATAGGCCAATTACGATTCTTTGTCATTACAGTGTATACCCAACATTAGCCCCTAATGATCATTTAAGCCTTTATACAACTGAATTCCTCAGCGACTTCTAATATGGTAGATAATGTACCCTCTACTGTAAAGTATAAGAATATTAGATGTTACCAAGGAGTTCTGCGATCATATAAAAGTACGATGCTGCAGGCCGAGTGCTTTTATAAAGGGCACAGTTGTTTACGGTTAATAGACTGTGTGTGTCCCGCTAGGACAATGGTTCTATTGTTTATTTTTGATGTTATCCCTTTTCTGATTATTATTTGTGTTATTTAACTTTCTGTGCCAAATAACTAGTGCAACTAAAGACATTATAGTATTTTTCAACTGCAGCCATAGGAGCTATACTCAAATGTGTCACCTGGAACATAAGGAGATTGATTGATCCCAAAATAATATGACAAAATTTACTCAGATACATTTCTATAAAGCTGATATAATTTGCCTAAAGGAGACATACCTCCTTCAACATATTGCACCCTTAGGTCCTGGATACACACCTCCTACTCTAGTGGAGTCTCTATCTTGCTAGGTAAGCATCTTAGATACAAAATCCACAAAGTCAAGACAGAGAGAAGGGGCCAATACTTAAGTGTAGCCCTCAACATTGACACAACTCAATATTTCCTTCTCGAGATATATGACCCTCAGCCGCTACTCTAAAACCTGTGCAGGAAGCACTCACTTTCATTTAAAATTATCCCCATGCACATATAATCTGATTTCAACTCCCTAATAAACCCCAAACTAGACAAACACTGTGTGGGTCCGGAACCCGAGGCGTATCCCTCCCCCAAGCTTTACTTCTGCACAGACTAATAACAGAGTTGAATTGGGTAGACACATGGAGATTCCATAACCCATATACCAAACAATTCAGTTGTGAATCAAAAACATATGACTCCGGTATAGACTATGTATTTGTTGGCAAACAAACTAATCTTCATTTCACAAAGGTGAAGCACCAGCTTACAATTGTCTAACCACTCCCCTAAACTACTAACCCTCAGCATCCCTACAAGCACATATTCACAACATTCCTGGCTTAGTCTATTCCCATAACCGAGCATATTGGAACCTGTCTTAGCTTAGAACACGAACCAGTCTCCGTTGAGATTTAGTGGGGCGTTCTCATAGCGGTACTTAGAGGCCATCTCCAGAGCATCATCACACATATCAAAAGAACGACTTCCTAAGAAGAACTAAAAGTAGCACAAGCACTTCAGGAGGCAGAGGCGACTTACTTAACTTCCCCCTTCACCTCAAACTAAGACTAACTGGCAAGTGTCCCAATCTTTATATGATAAGATACTTACCGAAAAACACGCTAGAAAATAATTTTTCAAACATACTTTGAATATGGACATCAGTCTGCCAAACTTTTAGTAGGTATGGCACATGGACCTACAGTCCACAATGTTATTCTACAACTTCCAAGACCCCCACAAAGGATTAGTAACAACCACACCAGACATACTACAATGCCTGACCCAATACTATACTACACTTTATCAAACACAATACCACTCTACCCCCGAATTACTGAACGCCTATATGGACTCAATACCCTTCCCAAAGCTATCCACCCCAGATGCCACAATGCTGAAAGCAGATATCACCCATACTGAACTCCAAACTCCTACACTCCTCCCAACAGAAAACCTATTGGCATAGGCTGTTATCTTCCCCCCTTCTTTAAATCCAGTTCTCCCTTCCCTTTCCCTAATATTGTATTGACAAGTACAGTATGTATGACAAATACTTTGTGATGTCAAATAATTTTAACTGCTGTCAAATTTTCCTGGCTACTCTAAATAAACAAGTTTAAAAAAAATGGTACCGTGTGTACCCAGCTGCTAACAATCTAGCTGCATATGGAGGCATCTGCCAACAAGGTTTCGCTATCTATCCTGCCTAATAGCTAAATGATGTAGGGGAGAGTGGCATTATCCTTTTGTGCCTCATAAGGACTCCTGATTGCTCCCTCCTGTTTGCTCAGCTTCTGCCAAACAGCCTGTTTGTTGAGGATTGCTTGATAAATCACGTTTGGCGAAATCATCTAACAATTTCTCCAAACAGAAGTTTGCGTATAGGTCTTTAGGCATGACTCCAAACAGGTTGTGAACTTTTTGGTGTACATTTTTTGTGTGTTTAGCGTTCTTTATTTTATCCACACTTTCTTGTTTAGGTATGACCAAGTCATCTAAAGGTCTTGTACTTGAATGTGAACTCTACACAACATTACATGCTAGGAGACCCACACATTTATATTATCATAATATTTTTTGTGTGTTTAGCGTTCTTTATTTTATCCACACTTTCTTGTTTAGGTATGATCAAGTCATCTAAAGGTCTTGTACTCACATTATAATAAATCTTATTTGGAGTGATCAGCAGCAGTCTGTACTGTATTATTGTTATGGTAGGGGGGAGCAAAATTCCTCTCATGTACCCCACATTGTTATTCATTCACATAACTACTCTAAGAATGATTTTTATATTGCAGCAAGGCCAGCATGCCAAGTCTTTTATTTATCCCTCTAAGCTGTGGGCTTTCTTCTGAAATATAAGTGCTGCGGTATGAAGTGCACAAATTTTCATTTTGTGTGCGCACTGAAAATATATTTCTGCGCACACAGCTAATTTGAGGTTAGAGGGAACATTGCTTTTATTATGTTTGTTAAGTTGCTTCTGTAAATATTATTACTGCTGATCTAGTGCCTGAACTTCTTGCGCCTTTTGGTGGCATATCTGGCAAGTATAATGTGGGGTTAAAGTTGAGCAAACCATTATTGAATTTAACCTGCTACACAGGTATCGTAAAAGAAACATGTTCATCTTCTGCAGTATATTTAGTAGCGGCTTTGCAGCTTTTATTGCATGAGTATTTAATCCCAGGTATTAGATAGGTTTAAATACACACTTTGCCGATAAAGGGGCAATTCCGTTGGAGCCGGCAAAAAGTGCCCCAGCTGACAAATTCACTCCTGATTGTGCAGCCCAATAAAGATCACACAATCACCTGAAATTAACCAACACGTCGAATACAACTTTAATCTGGTTTTGGTTCTGGTAGATGGGGTCGATGGAAAATTTTACATCTTGCCCGATCGATATTGCCAATCGGTCTATCGAAAACCAGGAAGAGTGGCTTTGATAATCCGATGGAATTGATTGGAATATCAATGCCGTGTATGCTTACTTTTAGTCTTTGGGTTTCGAGGGGGTTCCCAAATGTAATGAGGAGGGTGGATGTGTAATATAATTATCAGGTAGGGTTTTTTTTTTTACATCTCCAATCTCATAATAAAATATGATTTTTTTCTTTATATAGCTAGAGCATGATAGGGCTTCAAATAGGATTCATGGTTAATCTTATATTTGCCACTATAACTGAGCCATCGAGAACCATTCAAACATGTTTTTCCTTTAAATTCTATCTTTCATTTCTTTGTTTTAACTTATTTAACTTGTCAGTTACCTGCCCCCAATTCCAACCAATGTATTCAGCACATTATGATTCATGTATTACTAACCAAATATTTAAGGATAATAAAATTCTGTCAGAGGAAGCCAGCTCCTCCCTCCATGCAGTCAATCCAGGCTCGGCCACAGCAAATTATTGACTGCTGTTTCACCTGCACATGCTTAAGCACTCAAAACCTCGTTAAACCGGGAGAGGAGCACTTGGTGTTAGGGCCAAATAAATGACAAGTGACCATTTTTTTGTTTTAAGGGTGGACATGCCCTTTAACTTTTGAGATAAATGTATACGAAAACGATTCATGATGGTCAGTTTGTCCTCCGACAATTGTGTTCAACTGTGTCATAAACTGGCACAACTTAAACCCTTACAGACAAAAATATTTTCTTCAACATTCAAACATTATTTTAAAGTTTAATTGTAACAAAACTTAACACAATAAACAGTTCACTGCTTTGAAATGAAAATATTATAGTTAAAAATTCAGTGCTTGATCTGTTATCATTCAGTGTGGATGGATCCTGTACATAATCAGAGAACATCTGAGATCTTCTTTTTAGTTGTATATTTATTTGTAATAAACATTGTAATTGCCTGGTGGACTACACTGTTCATTTGTATAAAATGATCAAGTTCTGTGTATTAAATACAATAGAAGGGGCAACGACACATCAATAAATGAAGAGTTTTCTTGGAAATATGAAACATTAAAGGCGAAAAATAAATCATGGGTTATCAGAACAATGCGATGCAAGCAACTGCATTTTATACTGGGGGTAATGCATGGAAATCTGTTGTGATATCTGTCCAGAAAGCCCAAGGGCTGCATTCCTGTGTGTATACGCAAATAGATGACGTCTTTATTCTTTTAATTGAGCAAAAAATAAAGCCATTTTGAAAGGAAGTGAAATTTAGAACATGATGTTGATGGATCTTTGGGGCATATCGTCCTGGCATATATCATACAGTAGAAAGATTGGATCAAGAGCTTTTGGGGGAAATGATTTATGTAAAGCATTAATAATTCAATCGTAATTGTTGCTTTTCTAATTTTTGTATCTTTTTACATTTTCTTACACAAAGAGTTTTCTACAAATATTAATGGTTATAAGGAATACAAGTTTGTTTTTGCCAGGTCTTAACCTAGCTTAGTCGTTCCAAATGGGTTTGTGAGCAACTTAGAAAAGAGCAAGGGAGCCTTCATTTTTAAAGGAGAACTAAAGTAAAGGGATAAGTATTCTGTAAAATCAAGTTAAGTTTAGTTGGAAGCTTCAGCTTTAAAACGGTTGCCATTTTTTTCCCTATGCCCCTCCAGAGCCTACCTTTGCAGCTTGAAAGTTGCAGGCATCTTGTTTCTGCCTAGCTGGATGTTTAGCTCTGCCCCTCTGAGATTTGCTGCATCCTCCTGCTTCTGGGGCCTCAAAAGCTAATGCCTGTTGGTTCCGTGCGTGGCATGACGTCATGGCGCACCCATGTGGATCAAGAGCAGCAGATCTTTCAGGAGACACTTGGGTAACATTGGCATCTGCCCCAATAGTCTGCACTATATCATCCCCAAAGTCTAGTTTTAGCGTTTAGTGATCAGTAGACTATTACCATTCCATTTTCTAAGGGCAGTCTGTAACAAACCCTGTCTGAGAACAATCCCAATGATGTCAGGCTTTTAAAGTGAAAGAGTTTTGTGGTTGTAAACTTATCTTCTGTATTTATCTTTTAAACATGGACTTACCTGTCCTTATGCATTAGTGTGCAGCTATTATAGGCAGAGCAGGATTATCCACAAGGTAACCCTAGGCACGTGCCAAGGGCCCAGGAAACTTCTGGGGGCCCAGCTTCAGAAGCAGTAACAAAATTACAGTCTACACAATATATGTAGCAAAAAAAGGGGGCCTTAAATGATGGCCCTGCCTTGGGCCCCATATGATCTTAATCCATCTCTGGTTACAGGTATTGCTTCTATCTCTTCAAATATGTAACTCTTAGGTCTGGGAAACACAATCATTATTTTGGCCCAATATTTTTGTCATCTGTGTTTTCCACTATTGGACATTCTGATAATTTAATCAAAACCTTGCTCATCAGTTTAGGACAAATAGTCAGTAAATCAGTTGTTATGATTGGTCGCGTTTAAATATGTCTCCAAGTTAGAATGATACGTGGCACATAGACGTGATGAATTGCCTTTGATTATGATCTCGATGTGTTTTAAAGAAACTCCGTAGTGTTACTTTTACATTGTCTGTGAGCGTTTCCCTGCATATTTAATATATAATGTGTTGGAAAATGTAGCATTAAATGTAAATATTTTAAATGGCTATCCTTTTATGCTTTTTTAGAAGCAGGCTTTTAAGTAGACAAGGAGCTGATCAGGACTGATAATTCCCTCCATTAACTCTGTTCTTCTAAAGAATTGTAGGGTTGTCATCTGGAACAAAATGTCATCATTTTATTTGAATTTTGCTTGAGGGGTGTGTGAATGACTTGGCTAAATACAAACAGGTAGCAAACCATGTTTTCTTACTTAACTGGAAATGAGTCTTTTAGAAAGAGACTTCCTCTATACACACTCGCGTAACACAAAAATAGTCTGCAGGTTTTAAACAGGAAGTCTTTTCCAGTGAATCAGACAGAGTTGCTCATTTTCTGACTCCTTGAATACAAGGATTGGGACAAAATTGCTAATAATGAGAGAGGGTAAAAGTAAGGTTATCAACATCCCAGATAGATATAACCCCCTCCCAGTACCCGATAAGCTCCTGGTTATTGCTGGTCTCTTTGATTCACTAGACACATTTCCTAGTTGGAAAATTATTAGACATGGGCTTTTCCTTACTATAATCAGCAAGTGTTGGAATGATTCGGATTACTGTAAATATCGCCATATAATTAAATTGTAGTGTTGATGGAATATGTAGAATAGTATTTTGTCTGTGAGTACTTTAGGTTGTTTTTGTACACATGCATTTTTACATTACTTGAGGCAAATTATCTGTTAAAAGAAAGGGAATCTCAAAGGGCAAATTTGGTTAAAAAAAATTAAATAAAATCAATAGGATTTCCAAAGGAAAGCCCATTTGTCTTACCTTCTTAGTGATCCCTCTGAGCATTCTGCATTCTTTTAAGAACTGGAACTCTAACCAAATAGTTTTTCCACTTCTATGCCTTTACACCTTGTGCCTTTGAGCATTTCAGGTTGGTTACAGTGAGGGAACATGGTCCAACTGGAGGCTTATGGGTAACATGTGACTTTTTCAATCGTTAAATATTGTAAAATGTAATTGAGACATAACAATGACTTGACATGTACCTCTGTAGCCGACTACTGAAGACAATATTCAGTACACTATGCACAATGCACTCTCATCAAGACGTCACTTCATGCTTTTTGGGGCTTCTGTTCCTGCTCTTAAATAATAAATTAACCCCATAAACACTGGTACCTTTAAATATATTTGTCAAACATGCAAAAATAGTTAAATGTTACAGACTCCGAGTAGAAGTAATGTTTTTATCACCTAGATTTCATTTCGGTGATATGTATACAGCATATGGAATATATTTCCAACTTGTTCAGAATAGGGCTGGCCCATCAGTCATAATATTCTTTAATGGCATTTCATACTGGGTTCTACAATCTGCTTTGATGTTACAAGAAGGAAGAAACTGGGGAATCCAATTAAGGGGACTCTGTATTCAGCACTGTCAGGCGACAGATGTGCACTAGTTATGTGAATTACAGGGGTGTCTACCTGACTTACTAGTGTTCAGAATGGATGCGTGGAAAACACATTGGTAATTAAAAAGCCTTGTGCAGGAAAAGCAGTTGCACAGCAATTATTGTGTAAAGCATCTTTCTTTAGGGTTGGAAGACTGATGGTATTCACAAAAATGTAATTTATCAAAGGCAGTAATTTATCAAAGGCATTATCCTTCAGCCCCCCCACCAGCTGTTTTTTTAACTGTTTTGTGGATAATGAAGGGAGCAGTAACTCAGCAATCACACATTTATATTTCTGAGTGCTTCATTTGCAACGATTCAACAGTTTATTAGAAGAATTATTGCCTAATTTAAAGGAGTGGTCACCTCTTGCAGTACTCCAATACTCCTACCTCCCTTCCTGATCACTAAGATTTTCCTTCAGTCCACCTGGCCTCCTTTAAGGTGAATCAACAAATGAACACATACACACAGAAGATTCTCGGGCAAAGCGGCCGTTCGCCGCGTGTAGTGCTTGGCTGTCAGGGTTCGTTGCTCGCTCGCAAATTGAGCGTGTGTACGACCCTTTTGGCATATGTGCGTCTTGTTAGAGATTAGAGGAAAAGCAGAAAAAGCTGCCAGCTAGTGTGCGAGTGTTCATTTCACAGCTCACTGCTTCTGTTAGCAATCCAAGTAAGAGGTAGGTGCACTGTCTCCTACCTCTCTGAGATTTGATGGCCAAAGTTTGTTTGTGGCACTATAATATAATGTTAAAGGACAATTATACTTACCTTTTCCCGGATCCATGGCAGCATAGTACCCAGGGTGAGGACCTAAAATCGCAAAGTCCTCCCCCTGGGTACTTTCCCTAACTCTGCACTACTTACTGAAAATCTGCTTCGGCAATCTGCTTGGTCCCTCCTCTTTTCCACTGTCAGTGACAGTCGCGGTGCAGCCAATTGGAAGACACGCCTCTTTGCAGAACGTGTCTTCCTATTGGCTGCAATCCCAATCTGTCACTGAAGCAGGAAGAGCGGAGCAGATTTTCAGTCAGTAGTGCAGGAGTTAGGGAAAGTACCCAGGGGGAGGACTTTGCGATTTTAGGTCCTCACGCAGGGTACTATGCTGCCATGGAGGAAGAGGAGCGAGAGGGAGGTGAGTTTAATTATCCTTTAAACTTCTTTACACAAGTGGATTTTTGTGTGAAAAACACTTAAAATGGCAATATCGATGTTTTTTGATACATTGTATTATTTTATATCTGTTGTATTCAATTAGATCAACTGGACTTGAAGTTTAGTTCTTGAAGACGTTTCGCTAGTCATCCGACTGGATTTCTCAATTCAGAATGACTTGTACAAGAATCTTTGGCAATTATGTACCCTGGAAAATCCCAATTAGCATATCACAGCCAGGTGTTAAGGGCGTGTTTGGATAGTGGCTAAGATGTGTTATAGGAACGCCCAGAGTAAGGTGTCAAAACAGCATTGTACATGGCAGACAGTTGGTAGCCACTATCCAATCACGCCCTTAACACTTGGCTGTGATATGCTAATTGGGATTTTCCAGGGTACATAATTGCCAAAGATTCTTGTACAAGTCATTCTGAATTGAGAAAGCCAGTCGGATGACTAGCGAAACGTCTTCAAGAACTAAACTTCAAGTCCAGTTGATCTAATTGAATACAACAGATATACCATGACCTGGAAGAATGAGAACCTTCACAAGCATTGTATTATTTTAGACACATCTGGTAATGTAACTATTCCCTTTGTATATACCATCATAGTTGAGGGTAACTTTGCCATAGAGAACCGCACGATTGTTTGTAATTTACCGACACGTCCAGTTTGGACGAACGGACGATCGAGGTCGTTCACGGCCAGCCACCTCACACCAGCAGATATTTTCGGCCATCCTAAAGTGCAGTGAATTGGTCGGTCGGCCGAACATATCTGCTGGGGTGTACCCAGCCTTAGAAACCCACATAACTGTTCCCCCAGGCAGCTTACCGCCCCATATGTTTAATAAATCTTCATATAAAATGATATGCTAAAATGATGGCTAAATGATTACGCAAACATGCCATTCTGGATAAACCCAGAACAAGTGGTATTTGTGCCATTGTCACCCCTGCTATACAACCTGACAATGGAACATTTTTTGAACGCTATCCGCTTAAACCTAGATACAGGAGGAATCAAAATGGACCCCCTATCCACAAGATCCTTGCATTTTTAAGACGATCTACAATTATTTGTCAGTAACCCACAGATATCACTTTCCTCAATATTAAAAGAATTGGATACCTTTTGGTAAAATGTGAAATTTCAAAATTAACTAGCATAAATCAGAATGCCTCAATGTCTCTCTCCCACAGACTTCTGTCTCATTGCTAAATACAAATTTCCCTTTTCACTGGCAACCTAAAGCTATCACATACCTAGGTACATGAATTCCCACGGACTTACCCACCTTTTATAATATTAATTATATACCTTTGCTTACTAGACTGTCTACCCCCCTGAGCACATGGAAAAAGAAACATTATTCTTGGTTTGCCAAAGTTTTACCGTACATCCACTATGCTCACTCAAATTGTTGAATGGGTGCACCATGAAAAGAACAAAATATTGGTGACTATGTATGACTCAATGACTCAAATTCCTATACAAAACATCCCTTAGCTAAACCCTAGTAATAGACCCAAATCGATCAATGATATATACTTACTTCCAATGACCCTTAAACTTAGCCCTAACACAATACAAACTGGCTGGCAGACCTGGAATATTATCTCATAGCTCATGCCTTTGTCCCGCTGAACATTCTTTTCAACCACTCGTACCCCAATGCACTATCTAGAATATAATCAACTTTCTCACTATGCTCTGTATTCAAATATAACCTCTATACAACCTAATGATACATCGCAATTTGAAAAACTCTCTTTGGCGACTTCACCACCTAAACATATACCGTATATACTCGAGTATAAGTTGATCCAAGTATTGGTCGAGGTACCTATTTTTACCTGAATAATTTGTAAAATATGATTGACTCGAGTATAAGCAGAGGGTAGAAATTAGTTGCCCTTTAAATGGACAGCAGAATTCCCATACATGAATCCCATACAGTAATAGCCAAATCCAGTATCAGTAACCCCCAATTCCCTGGCACTCCAGATGTTTGGAAACTACAACTCCCAGCATGCTTTGTTGCTGGGAGTTTGTTTCTAAACGTGGAGTGGCAAGGTTCAGTAAACTTTTAATTAAGCTTATCATAATTTACAATTCTCCTGAACCCCATATAGTAAAGGGCCCTCTGACCCCCTTATAGTAAAGGACTCTCTGATCCCAATACCGTATATACTCGAGTATAAACCGACCCGAGTATAAACCGAGGTAACCAATTTCACCTAAAAATCCTAATAAAAGTTGTTGACTCGAGTATAAACCGAGGGTAGAAACTTGGCATTCAAGATGTTTGGAAACTACAACTCCCAGCTAATAAAGCATGCTGGGAGTTGTAGTTTCCAAACATCTTGAATGCCACCCTTACTTGGCATTCAAGATGTTTGGAACTACAAACTCCCAGCATGCTTATTAGCTGGGAGTTGTAGTTCCCAACACCTTGAATGCCCCCCTCACCCTCCCACCCAGTTCAGTTTGTACCTGTCTCTTCTCTCTCCCTGTGGTCTCTTCCCCTGTGGGCTCTCCTCCATCCAAGGTAGGTGCGGTATCCTGAGCATTACAGGTAAGGTGCGGTATCCATCTTGCAGGTGTATCCATTTGCAGGTAAGGTGCGGTATCCATCTTGCAGGTATATCCATCTTGCAGTAGGTGCGGTATCCTCTGCAGTAATGTCATCTTGCAGGTAAGGTGCGGTATCCATCTTGCAGGTAATTATCCATCTTGCAGGTAAGGTGCGGTATCCACTTGCGTAAGTATCCATCTTGCAGGTAAGGTGCGGTATCCTGCAGCTCCGCAGCCGCGCTGTGTACTGGCGCGCCGGCTGACGTCACTGCCGGCGCCGGGCTTGGCGCCGGGCAGTGACGTCAGGCCGGCGCCCAGTACAGAAAGATCGTGCGGCTGCGAATGCTCAGGTAAGGTACTGACTCGAGTATAAACCGAGTCTGAGTTTTCAGGCTGATTTTTCAGCCTGAAAAACTCGGTTTATACTCGAGTATATACGGTAGTTAAAAATGTCACCTGAGAGTTGTAGTTTCAAGCTGTCATTTGCACTGTACTAGCAGCTGTTTTTTCCCCCAAACTGAGGAGTCCCATCAGATTTATAGCATCCAGATGAGCAGTGACAGTGCTGAGTGAGTCCAGAAGCCAGACTACGGAAGCAGGAACGAATGTAAGGCAAGAACAGCTCCTGTAACTTTCTATGCAGGTTAACACAGCGCCACCTACTGGTTACTAGAGATGTCCGAACTTCGCAAAATCCGGTCCGCTCGAGGATCCGCAAATTTTCGAGAAAATTCGAAAATCCACGAGCGGACCCGTTAAAATTAAAAATACCCTTGAAATAACGAGATTTTTCGTGTTTTCGAAAGTACAAGTTTTCACGTTTTTTCGGGAATTTTCGAAATTACGAGTTTTCATGTATTTTCGAAAATATGCATTTTCGAAAATACAAGTAATCCTCGTAATTTCGAAAATTTTCGAAAATATGTATGTATGGAATTAAGAGAAATCCTTGTATTTTCGAAAATTTTCGAAAATACGTGTTTTCCCGTATTTTCGAAAATTTCCAAAAATACGCGAAAACTCGTAATTTCGAAAATGTGAAAAATCCTTGAATCGGAAGTTCGGATGGCGGAAAATCCAGACGGGATAAATTCGCGGACGGGATAAATCCGCGGCGGATCCGGGTTCGGATCCGCGAACCGGCCATCCCTACTGGTTACTATCCGCAATTGCAGAATTTGGTCTAAATTAGGACTTGACCCGAGTATAAGTCGAGGTTAGGTTTTCAGGCTAACTTTAAAGCCTGAAAAATTCGACTTATACTCGACTATATGCGGTACAGGGCGATGCAATATTTTGTGCTAAGGGGAAAAATAAGTGCAAAACCTGTGCTAACTGATGTAATATAGGGTTAGCGAAGGTTTTTTTTACTCATTTTGCAATAAATTTAGAGATGATAATTGCACACGTTTTTTGCACCAAAATTAAAGCCTTTTCAATTGTGGCTTTAAAGCCATGCAAAAGGTTGCAACTTACCTCTCGCATTCACACGATGCAATAACAGTTGCAAAGTAGTTACTACATCGCGGTAACAAGTGCAGGTCAGTTGTGATAGGGAAATTTATTGCATCTCCTCCATAATATCAAAGCTTTATTCGATACTGAGAAGTGCACAATCTACTGAATTACCATCCTTTACCTCCAAATGGGAAATGGAACTCCAAACTACCATCAAACCTGAACAATGGGAAAGGTGCTTCAGGTTGACCCCCAAGTTGTTGATGGCTTGCAAAGCCCAGGAAAAAAATTATATACCAATGCCCATTCATAAAATGTTTCCTAATGTTCCAGACACTTGCTAGAGATGCAATTATGCAACAGGTTGAACGTCATACGTTTGGCCGACCTGTCCAATTATACAGCCCATCTGTAACTCTTATTTTCAGAATATTTAACAATATAACAGCACAACTATTTTCTCCAACTCAGACTGTACTTCTCCCTATGCTCCCAGGTACAAACAAAACAACAAAAGGAATTTACTGAGACACTGTCTCACAGCAGGGAGCATGGTCCCTTCAAGATTATGGAAAAAGAATAAATGCACAATGGGTCACCGATCTTCTACATATCATGAGAATGAAGGAACTAACATGATCAGTCCATAACACAAATCACTGCAATACGGAGACTTGGATACCTTGGATTCTCTTTATGGAATCCCAACTATAACGTCTGGTCACATAAGATGAATACAACCTTAACATACTTAATTCTTAATTATAGATGTCTGTGTTTTATAATTAAGTCTAATCAACTCCCCTTCTATCCGATACTTACTATACTCCATGACCTTTCTATCCCAAAGAAATGAACCACCTGCCATTATAGTTTATTTAATTTAAATATGGTCTGTCGATTTCAAGTAAAATGTGATGCTTTGATTATAATCGATAATATAAATGACAAAATGAGTTATTTAAAAAACAAAATTCTTTCAATAAATAAAGAATTCACAAAAAATTATTTGTGTAGAGGACCTTTGGAAAATGACAACAGAATCTTTTCCTCTTTTAAAGATCTTGCATGTGTGCACCCAGCTTAAGGCTACCCCAGGATTTGCAGGAGGTTTCAGACTGTGAACAAAAGAAAAAAAACAAAACCTTGTTTTGCTAATTTAAATATCTAAAATACATTAAAAAAAAATAAGGTTTAGCGAGCGGTTATTACGCCCAGGTCTTGCTTCCTGCCTACAGACAACATTTTAGAGCAGGAACTGCAGCATTTTTCATTTCAATTGTCCGGAGCGTTTCCAACAGAATTTTCAATTGAACAAGCTGAAATTTGAAAGTAACTTTTGCCCACCCCGGACCGGTGTCAGTCGAACCAGTTTGGCCAGATTAAATAAAGTTCGATCAGGCCGTCTACTAAATTTCAGACATTCTTACGGCCTTCAATGGACTGTACGATCGGTGGCAGCTTCATTCTTCTTCATGCCTGTTCGACAGACATCACTTGATTGTGTTTAAATATCATTGCGTGCTTTCCAAGCCTAAAACTCACTTTGCAGGTCGTAAGATTCGACATTACAGAGCTTGCAACAATTAACCATTCTGGTTAAGTCTGTACTAAAGCACCTCCACAATCTTTGTGTGTATTTATCTAACTTAAAATATAACCAGTGTTATTTTTACATTAAAAGAGACATTCTGGGAATGTACTGGAGACTGCTTACTGAACAGGAAGATCCTATCCTAAAGATGAATGTTCAGTTGATAGGAAGACTTGGAAATGGAACTTTACTGATATTTTTAGAACAATGCGTTGCGTGCACACATATTCCTGTATTCAATGTTTCATTTCCATAAAGGAATACTAAAAATAATTTAGTCCTGTGTATTAAAACCACTTACCAAGATTTAGAGAGATTGTTGCAGTACTTTCCCTTTTACCAATTCCATAAGCAACAGGTGACATGGTCCAAGTTAACCAAAAATCCTACCAGGAAGCATTTGCAATAACATAGTTTAAAAGGTATATAAATGTTCTAAATGTTAAAAGTTCCAGCTAGCATACGTGAAACATTTTTTTCCAGCCCTCCAATCAATACCATTGAATGGCAAGAAAAAAAATGACCAGTATCTTGCATTCAATAGACTGCCCGGCAAATCTATCAGAATATGTTCCAACAATCCTATCACCACGTTATCAGATTTTTTGTTGAAATTGGCTCAAGATAGTTGGTGCATTCGATAAGGAAGTATTGATCAACTACACCACCTTGCAGCCATAAACACATGTATGGGCTACTTTATTTTGCTGTGTGTTTGCCAACATGGGCATTTCTCACTTGCATTCACTATAACTAATCTCAAGAAGCTTTTTTTTGTTTTAAATATGTAAAATTTTAAAAAGCTTCTTTTAAGATTGTGAGGGTGATACTTCATTTGATAACTTAATCCTCTAATTTAATTAACAATTAACCAAAAGGTCGTCAAACAGGATGTGCAAGAATTAGCTTGGCTTGGTCTATTTAATGACAATTGATTACAGCTAGCCCACTTAATCTTCCTTGTGGAATTTAGGCTTCCTGCAAAGGCTCTTCATGATTAATTTTTGTGAAACCAGTCATGGTTGTCTCCCAAGCATCAATGTCTGTCCCTGCTTTGCCGAATCAGGCAGTGTTTCGCTTATTTTTTTCCAAGATACAGCCTGTAAAGCTCATAAAAATATTTTAGTAGTTGAAGCATATAACAATATGATATGATCCCCTTGCCAATCCCCAGCTGCTACCAGGAAGTATTGAGAGGTAGTTCAATTTGAAAATCAATCTGAAATTTAAAAATTTCCCACCACAAACAAGAAACAAAACAATCTTGAAACATAAATTTAAGTGCTCGTTATTGAGCAAGTAAAAATAATGGAACATATATATTTAGAAATATTACACATTTTGGTTCGGTTAAACATAGTTATTTTTAACCTCTACATCTTTCAAATCTTGGTTATATAAATTAGAAATTCCAAAAGAATTGTTTTTAAGGGCTTGTATATGTGTTATAATTATTAGATGATAGGTCCAATCATTTTTTTTTTATTTTCTAATCCCCTTCTGTTCATATATTGAGACAGTTTTCTTATGTTGTGATACACTATGAACGATCACTAGATTTTTTGGTGAAGTCATTGTTCATCAGCAAATATCTAAAGTGTGTACATAGCTTAAAGGGGAACTGTGGTCCAAAAATGACTTTAGGTAAATTGATAGGAATTGCTCCCCTGAGAATTTTTGCAATTTTTTTCCATTGTTTATTTTGCATAGTTTTGAAGATATTTACATTTTTGTGTGTGATATGGCAGCAGCATCACCAGCTCCCCTGCACTTCCTGCTTCCTCCTCTGAAACAGTCAATCTGTCCTGTGTCTTCTCCTCCTCTTTGCAGCCCCCCTGGTCCCTCCCACTCATGGACCCCATGGTTCCTCCAGTTGCAGGCCCCTCACGGTCCATTATCTTACAGCCCCATGTGGCCCTGCCCACTCATGGGTGATGTGGCCCCGCCCACTTGCGGGTGCCATGGCCCCACCGACTCAGGGTGCCTAAGCCTCTCCCACTCACGGTTTCCGTGGGTTACTCAGGACCCCCTCCCCTACAGAAAACTCTGTGGAAACAGCCTTTTCAGGCAGTCAGAACTCTGCCTGAAAAGGCTGTTTTCACACAGTGAAAGAGAAGCAGGGGAGGACTGAGACCTTTTGGCCTGGAGGGCAAATACAACCAAATGGCCCTTTCACGGTAGATCACAAAATGTTTGACTATACCCACTTTGCTAAGGTCACACACACATTGTTTAAGTTACGCCCGTTTTTAAGACTAATGTTCTCATTTTACATGGTTACCTGCAACATTTTCAAGTGTATGATGTGGTTAAGATAACTGATTCTGCTCCTTGCCCATGTTGAAGCTATAGGCGTGCTTCGTGCTGTTTAGGTGCATAACTTACTAATAGCTTCTTTGGCAGCCCAAATTTTTCATTGGAGACCAGCCCAGGGGGCATTTGTCCCTCAACCTACTGGGCCAGTCCTCCCCTGAAGAGAAGGGCTGTAGATTCCCTTACCTTCTCTGTCAGGACTTCACACAGCAGAGAGGAGGAGGGACTTCCTGTCTCCCTCACACACTGAGGGAGTCTGAGGCTGTGCTCGCCTGCGGCACTGTGCAGGAGAAGCCTTAGGAATGACACGTCAGCCTCCCACCCAATAACTTTCTGGTCAGTCATTTCTGTATATCTTGGGCTTAGGAGCACGTAGAGAGGTGGTTGATGGCTGATTTTAAACGTAGGAAACTGGAAACTTTCATTTAAAGGGGAAGTTCAGTGCAAATACACGTACTTTTCAGAAGAGTAGTAGAGTTCTGAGCATCTTTGACCCATCCAACAGCCAATGAGTAGAAATTACTGTTAGGAACATTCCAAGGATGTGGTGTATTCTGGGAAGAAGAAGGGCCATTAAAACCTGAAATGGCAGAATATGTAGAATAACTAAGAAGGCATTACATAAACTAACAATTAACAAATATTGATAATTTCCACTGAACTGTCCCTTTAAGTTTAACTTGTTTGGAGACCACAGTTCCCCTTTAAGACTGAGTATGCACGAGGGGACTATTTGTCCTGACCAAGTGTTCGCTATGAGTGAGCACTCAGCCAGGACAAATGTCTGTCGGTCGCAGCCGACAGTTCGTGTGAACGATCGTGTGGTTCCCTAAGGGAATGGACACGTCCATTCATCTGAAGGCAGCACAGATTTTTCGACCCAATGTTTACCCAGCCTAAGATGTTAAAGAAATTGAAAACGGTAGTGTTAAGTCAAGTTAAGTCAAGTTTTTTCTATCGTGCTGATTCCCACAATAGAATAAGACAAATTATCACCTTGCTTCATTAAGTTATCGATTTCTAGAGAGAATTGATTAATACTGCAAAATTATTTGCCAGCAAAGCAAATAACTGCGGTTAGTAGTATTCTCCTTTCCATTACCTTTTTTGGGAACTTCTTCTTAAGGTGGCCATACATCAGTGCGATATTACTTACCCGACCGAGCGCTCACACAACGTTCATCGAACCTGCCGGAACTGTCTCTCCCAATCTAATATCCGACCGACATGCAATTGCAAAATCCCATTCATTTTGCGATCGCATGTCAGTGGAATATAAGATCGGGAGAGGTGGTTCCGGCAGGATCAATGAACGTTGCGTGAGCGCTCAGTTGGGTAAGTAATATCGCACTGATGTATGGCCACCTTTAGTTTTTGTATTAAAGGGAATGTCCACCTCCAAAATTAAAATTTATGTATAGCTTTATCACCCCACCCCCCAAACCACAGATTGTGCGGTCCATCGAAGACTTTCGACTGGGCCGACAGTGCTTTGTCCCATCTTAACGCTCGCGGCAAATGGTCAGGAAGAAAAGTTTGTGTGTACCCAGCCTAAAGTTCTGTTTTACTGAGAAATCTGTGCTACATTAGTATTAATGTCTTTTAAAGACAGAGCTGTGACACTGACGGCGGATCTGATGGAATTTGCTTAAATTTTGTCGGTATCGGAACCTATTGGGCATTAGAGGGAGCCAATAATATCGGACCATGCATGTGCCCATTGAATGTTCATTCTGTATAAGAATATACGGGCACCATCAGTCCGGGGTGTATATTTAATATAATGCAATGTTGACAGTCGGCTATACAACCAACTCCACAGTTTCTTAATGTCTCTTTTCTTGCTTCCTAAGCTCCATCACAGTGTAGTACAGTAAGTACTGTGTATAAACCCAGTCTCAGTAGTTACCTCAGGCAGCTGCGGGCATAATGGTAATACAGTTCTCTAAGCTGCTGTCAATCACAGGGCAGACTGGATACATTTTTTATCCAAATGCTGCTTCTCACTAACCGCTTAATTAACAAAGTAACAGTCTAGGTGACAGTCTGTCAGTGGTTCTCAAACGTTATTAGACTGTGGCACACTTGCCAATGCAAATTTTTCTTGTGGCACACCTGTGTTTTTCATGAAACTATCCATATTGTATGCACTTTACAGTATATATTTGAGTGGTGTAATATTAATGTTTTTTTAGATTAAAACATAACAAAAATCTAAGTTGTACTAGTGAAAGATTTTCACTACTAAAATTCTGAGGCATACCTCTGGTGCTCTGAAGTCACACCAGTGTGCCCCGACACCCTTTGATAAGCCCTGGTCACCAGGATAAGTAGAACAGCAGAAGGCAAAAAAATGGGAGATTCCAGGCACTAGTAACCCCCCATAAACACGCCGCTGGGTTGGACAATCATTTTTTTAAATCAAATTACCGTGTAATTTGATTAAAAAATCTTGCAACAGAGGTTGTGCAGAACTATCAGCCTGTGTGTTACAGATTTAGCATGGTCTTAATCTGGGTACACGTAGTAACTATTACAGGCCAATCCCATCAGGTCCGTGGCACTGTTATCAGATGCTTGTGTGGGAAAACTGTGGGCAATCCTGCATTTGACAAACTACTGCAGTTGGCTGCAGGATTGTTTTGCTGCGACCAAAAATTTGACTGCCCATATACATTTATAAGACGTCGATAGCGATCACTGCTCAACACTCCCACCGCCAAACAATTGCACTGTACAAAGAATAGGGTAAACATGTTGCTGGTGTTTGTAGCTGTTTTCTAGCAAGTGACAGACCACTACCAGCTGAGGTTGTGATCTGCTATCATGTTTTTATGTGTGTACCCAAATTTCTAGTTTTGGAGCTAGATCAGGGTAGGAGACATAGTAGCTGTGTTGCCACAGTGTTTGCAATTTATAAACCGTTCTACCTGTTCACATAGGATCAGACATGATAAATGTCCCTACTTAAATTGTGCTATTACTCAGGTAATGCATGGGTATAATTGCTCAAATTTTCTGTAAAGGAATTCTCCTGAGTTTAGTTTTTTTATTTTCTCATTGTGATGAATTATAAACGATGATGTAGAATAGAACAGTTACTGACATAAGTCTGAGTGGGCTTTTGTCTGTAACCTTTATTCTTTTTTCAGTGCTACAGATGGTCTTCCTGCATAATAAGTCCTAGCATAATATTTATATTACAGTAGCAACAGCCTCCAGTTACCTTTGAGTATTCCTAGAACAAGTCCCTCTTTTCCTGAGATTTTTCCATTATCCTTTGTAAGAAAACTAACTAAATTGGAATATAAGAATAAACACCATGTTGTAAGAATGTATTACTCATTAGTTGCTCATTATCTTCCAACTAACATAATGTCTGTTTTTCCTTATTTAACCTGTTGATGTCTAAACATTCCCACAGTGCATTTTTTCCTGATAGTTTAAGGCACACGTCAGCCCTGAATTGGTTAAGGAGCAAGAGATTCCTGCGTAGGGGGGAACGGGGGAGGGATACACAGTGCATGAATACATAAGAGCTGCTGTTCCCTTTCATTGGTTAGATTTCCTATTATTGTGTCTTGTGTAGAACAGCGTGACTGTTAAATCTACATTCCCTCCTACTCATTCACTAAGCTGATTTCTTCAGACTCTGAGGGATCAGATGCCCTGCTACACCAGACAGGCTTATTTGAAAACTTAAGGATATTTGTTTAGGAAAATTCATTATTAAATGGAGAAAGAAGCAATTTCTCTCCTTTTAAGCACTCAAGGCGACTATTTTTGTTTCCATTACAGGTTACTTTTTCAGGACCTGCAACAAATCTAATAAGTGTTTTGTTATTTAGAAACCACAAGCCACTGGATGACTATTCATATTTGGGGAATGATTTGATTTGTTTTTTTACATTTATCAACAATTTATTCAACATATCTAGAAATTAGAAGCTGGTCTTTAATTACTATATATTTAAAATGCCATCAAGAGAGCCCCTATCAAGGAATAAGAATAGCAAATCTATGGTACATAAAAAACATGATTGCCAACAGCAGGATTTGTTGGTCACTGCTCTCGGAATGAAGCTCACTTCTCAAAAAGCATCTGCGACCTTGTGGCAACCTCTGAAACTCTTTGCTTATTCACAGTTAACATCGTTGGTGCGTAGAGCAACGTTAAAAGAAAATGAACAGGTTCCCAAATATGAAAAAGTTCATAATTTTAAGGTAAGACTTTCTATTTTTTCATTCCATTGCAAAGACAGTGTTGGCTTTACTAAATATTTAACTATCCTCAGTGTTTTGCACATTTTACAGAGACACACTGTCTGAAAATATATTATGTTTTCTTTTTGAAATGATTTGAATTGGTTTGCCATTAAAATAAACACCTGTGTTTAGTAGTGCAGATAATCCGCATATGTTTGGCCTCCTGCGAATGTAATCAGCTTAATTTCAAACTGTAATTATCTTTGTCCTGATAACTTCATTATTTGCTAGTTTAATTGTTGGTTAAAGTATTCTACATCTGCCTTTCTGTTTCCATTGAATGGAAATTTAATAGTTTCTTCATTAAATTGAATATCTGCTAGCCTAGATACGTTCATCGAATTTTGAGTTTATAAAAATTTTAATTGAAAGCCCCATTTGACAATGATCTGAATATAATTTATTCCATACTGGTGCATATTTTTTTGAATTAAAAATATTTTCCCATTAATGTTTGTTTTCCTTCATGCACTTCATTCATTAGCAGTATGTGTATTGTATGCTTTTAAAGCACCTGCTATTTAAGGCCATGAATTGTACAGAGATTATTTATTTCTTATTTGTCATTCCTTTCATTCCCTTTTGTAGACTGACCTGTAAGATTTGTAGCCCATTCAATGTGTGAATTGCTTTCTATGTCCTCTGGTTATACACTTAACATCCCCTATTAAATAGAAACTGGTCTTCAATTCTAATTTTATCTAAATCTTTTTACAGTTGTTGTCTTACCTTTTATTCCTTTTGTGTTAATCCCTCTTATTGTTTTAGTGTTAACTGTGATAGTGGTTCGTGCTCATTATAGGTTGTAATGATTTAAGTTACACGCAGGAAGATCCAGAAATACAGTTTTATTGTCTTTAATTAATGGTGGACTATACAGTCTTCCTGTTCTTAGGGGTTTGTTTATTTTAAATTTCAATACCTCTAAAGATTAAGGCGATCTATAAATATGGCTATTATCTGGAACGATTGTTATAGTTCACAGCCTTTGCTAATTAGTCATTTCCTCTTGAGTAACTAAGGCAATTACTTGCTATTGACAAAGGGGGTATAGTAAATTCTCTGTTTGACATAGATGAATATTTTACTCAGTGCTTGGTCCAGAGATTTAACAACACATTGCTGTAACAGATGCTGATTTGTCCACCTTTTGGTATATAATAAGATATAGGATTGTATTTTTGGTAGCTTATCACCTTCACAGAGTCAACAGTAATGACAGAGTTATGACACTGATACTGCAGTTTACAATATTAGCTCATTTCTGCTTCTATGGTTCTGTGTCTTTATTTGATCATCCAACATAAATATTTAACAGTATTCACAGTTAAAAAATACTGGCACTGCTAATTTTAACAGGTTTAGTCCTGATTTTGTCCCTTATTCTCCAATTTAGGCCCATAACTCTCTTTGCTTTGACTCCCCTATAAGTGACTGTGCAGAGACCATTCATTCTAAAGGGCTAGAGTTATAGGATCTCATGCTAGATAGGGTTTGCTGCCTCTGTGTCCTCTGTAAATAAAATAAAGTCAGACTCTACAATCCAGCTAGGGCCTTACCAATGCCCAACAAAACTGAGAGAGTCAACTGCAGGTATAAACCCATCCGTGGAGTCAATATATTTTAGAAGGAGTAGCACAACATGTTTCAGACCATAAGTAGGTCCTTTTATAGGATCTCATGCAACATTCCAGGACCTCAACTTGGGAAATGAACAAGAATGATAAGTTCACTGCACTGGACAGAAAAATAATGCAAATTGTGGATGCGTCCATTTATAAAATTAATCTGATTGGAGCGATTTACATGATTGGATTTTTGTTGAGGATCACAAAACAAACCAAAAAAGCAACAGTGGGGCCTAGCCCTTAGTTGCTATTAGGCTACAGCTCTTACTGTCTCCCTGTCAACAGCCAAAGTTTTTCCAGAAAGAGTTGTGGCATCAAGATCCATAGAAGAGTTTCTGTTACAAACCTAGTTAGGTCAGTTGTAACAAGACCAATATCTTACTTCCGTACCTAAGAACACCCATTGGAAGCATATTTACCATATGTGGTTAAATGGAAAATGTATTGTAATATGTGGGAAAAAGATGTATTTGAGTGTTAAATAATCTACTGATCAATTGTCAATGGAATTGTACCAACAATCATTAACTTCATCCCTGACCCCCCTTCCCAGGCAAAGGATTCTGAAAATTTGAGTTTACTACAGCAAGAGAACCATAGTGTCAATCATGGGGATTTACCCAGAGCCGCAATCGTTTGGGTGATTGTATTGTAAATCCGGGACGTAACCCTAGGCATGACTTAACCCCAGCTATTAACTGGCATAAAAAGTAATGCAGATATTGAATCGATTGTGGCAGTTTCATGGGTGTCTTCTGTGAAACCCACGCAGTTCCTGCTATTCCCTGTCTAAAAGTCACACTAACCATAATTAATAGTCTAGCATGACATGGAAGACCATTAATTACCTCATTTACCAAGATATCCCATTACTCCCCTTGCTTTGGCTCCCCTTTGGGTGGCTATTTAGTGGCCATATAGTCTAAAGTGAGTAATAGGATGTGGCTCTCTGTAACATTTCTAGTTCTATTCACATAGCTTTAGTGTTTGACTCTTTCTCAATTTTCATTTTTTTAAAAAAAAAAGTGGATGTAAAGGTGCCTGTCCACATTGCCAATGTTCAGTGAATCCTGATCTGCAATTTCTATGGATAGGTTGTGATGCCGATGAGCTGCCTCTGTTGTCATCTCAACCTACTGGGCTGAACAGAAAATTTCTGTTGGATCACTACCGGTGCCTTATACTAAAGTGTAGGGCACCAATAACGATCAATGGAACAATCGTTCTGTGTAAAGTATATCTTTGTATGGCTGCATTGGCAAACTCATTACCAGTCCATCACAATGGGATGTGCTTAATTGTTGCTGAAAAGACCCTTATCCGTAATAGTGCTTGTATAATCCTGAAACAAACAGCCCCTGGCACATATGTGAATGGATAGCAAGTCCACAACAAAGAGCTTTACATTAAATCTGTGTTTACTGTTCCTTTATTGGCTTTATGGTTTTATCTTATCATTAAAAAATGTTTTCATGTTATTGAGCAATCCTGTCCGTAAGTTAATATTCTAATACTCTGTTTTTTCTTACTGGCTCTTGTTTTTCCAGGTTCACACATTCAGGGGTCCTCATTGGTGTGAGTACTGTGCCAACTTCATGTGGGGTCTGATCGCTCAGGGTGTGAAATGTGCAGGTATCAATCATTTCTTACATATATTATGTATGCTATTGGCATTCGGTAGTCTTTATTTTTATTATTTTATTATTTTAGAAATGTTTACACGTATAAAATATTTTAAAGCTCATCTGCCCCAATATTGAATTGTCAGAATATTTATGAGCTCTTAATCTGAAGACTTCATCAGTATTACATCTGGCTCAATGTTAGGGTTCCCATACATGGTCTAATACAGGAAGTAGTGAGATTATGCCAAGATTGTCAATGTAAAGAATTATCTGTCTGGGCATCAACGCAGGAAAGTCTTTGGGAAAGGACCACTAGGGTAGTTAACATTAGTATTACTGCACCTGAAGAAAGACCTGTTCTGCCACATCTCCATACAATAAAGAATCACTGCATATTTGGTTCCTGTGTGATGCTATTTTTTAATAGTAGACATTACATTATTTGACTTTTTGCTGAATCAACTGTAATATCTAGCAATTGTAAGGCCACCATTAGACATAGCCCCCACTGATGATTTAAAAATTTGGCTGGCCACACTAGCTGCGTTCTGCTCCTGTCTGATATTGTAACAAATGCGATCACCTTTTTTGGTGCAGAATGTGATTTTGGTGCAGAATGTGATTTTGGTGCAGAATGTATGCGTTGTGATTTTGGTGCAGAATTATGCTTGTTATTGTGGTGCTTCAGAGTGTGCTTTGGTGTTTTGGTGCAGATGTTGCTTTGTGATTTTGGTGCAGAATGTATGCTTTGTGATTTTGGTGCAGAATGTATGCGTTGTGATTTTGGTGCAGAATGTATGCGTTGTGATTTTGGTGCAGAATGTATGCGTTGTGATTTTGGTGCAGAATGTATCTTTGTGATTTTGGTGCAGAATGTATGCGTTGTGATTTTGGTGCAGAATGTATGCGTTGTGATTTTGGTGCATGTAATGCTTTGTGATTTTGTGCAGAATGTATCTTGTGATTTTTGGTGCAGAATGTATGCGTTGTATTTTGGTGCAGAATGTATGCGTTGTGATTTTGTGTGCAGAATGTATGCGTTGTGATTTTGGTGCAGAATGTATGCGTTGTGATTTTGGTGCAGAATGTATGCTTTGTGATTTTGGTGCAGAATGTGATTTTGGTGCAGAATGTATGCTTTGTGATTTTGGTGCAGAATGTATGTGTTGTGATTTAGGACTATTTGGAAACGTAAACGCAGGGTGTGCACAGGAACGCATTGCAAAAATCACAATGCATTTTTGTAGGGTGCAGTGGTGCCTCAGCCTTAAGCTTCATAAACAACGTGCAATTGCTGGGGCCGACCCGCGACGCACAATGTGTATGAGCGCTCCTTTTGGCCAACAATCGTGCCGTGCACGTGTTGACACTTCGTTGGACGAAATGGACATTCGGTCGGGCCTCGTTCGCCAGGCAAAGATTTATATAATTTTACATATTCAACTAATATGCTTCCCACCTACCGCTGTGTGTTGGGGTATTTGTAGAGTTTTGTCTTGTTAATTGATAAGACAGACAAAGCTATTGCTTTGACAAGTGAAATATAAAACTATCCACTGAACAACAAACAACCTTAGGGCTATCTTTATCTGACCCCAAGCCAATTGTTAGTGTTTACAGGATCATCTGTCAGATTTGTTAATTGCATTGCAATGATCACAGTTGTTAATTAAGTGAACATCGTTAGGGACAGGATTTTCCTTCTGGAATCAATCCGTTAGTAGAATTTTTAAACTTTAGGAATCAGCAGGCTTTTTTAAACCGCGAGCGTCCATCAGATTGTGGAAACAAGCTGCACTTTATGTTGTGCAATCGTTCAGTTGGTTATTCATTGACCATGTAGCAGGCAGAGACGATTGTTGCACCTTTCTACCCTATTGGATGCTTTAGGATGCTGGTTGTTTAAAATAAGCAATAAACAGAGTAATAGAGTTTGCATGTATGTGTATGGCAAAAATGACCGCTTCAGATGCGGACGAACATTCAGAAATGGTCGTTGTGACCAGAAAATTTCCCTCGGTCGCGGTCCACCCCCATACTAAAGTGTAGGGACTTTGGTAGTCATGAACATTCTCCCTATACTTTATATAGAATTTATTTTGGGAGAACAATTTTGAATGTGTGTACTCCCATCTGTCTAAGATGACAGACAGAATCTTGCAGATTGGTACAGTGTGTACATAGGTTACCAAGCAGGATGCACAGATCATGATAGCAAAGATGGAACTTGATATACATTCACATTTTTTTATGTTGTTGTGTATGTGGCCATCTTTATTACACAAATAATGTACCTAATAACTTGTACAGATGTATGGCGTTTCTGGGAGCTAAATACACAATACAGATACAATATTAAGTTGCAATGTGTATTATGTCATTTAAGAACTAGAGGGTGCAGGGTCAGAATGAATAGCCGTGTTATATGTTTGGTAAATTTGGGCCCAGTGTTACTTTGTTAATCATGAACATTCTGTGGTTTTTTTTTTTTTGTTTTTTTGCACTGTGATAAACTGCACATGTTTTGTGGATTTGAGGAGAAGGGCAGTACACAAAATGGGTTTAGTCTCCCCGTGAATGGATTAAAGGCATTGCTAATGCAATATGTTCCTGGGCTGAGAACAAGAGGAAATCTTCATGTGTGGCATCACCATATGTTGCAGATAAAAAGCTTCATTGTGGTGGTAGCTGTTTTTTGGCCCAGTCAAAAAATAATCCAGTTCTGTTTAAGCCCACCATCTGTGTATGCCCTGCAGGAACATTGGGCCATCTCCGGATGATGGACTGGTTATAATGTAAAATGATAGGATAGGTCTAGTTAAGGGAAAACAACAGGTAGCCTGTCCTATCCATTGTAAAGTTATTTGTTCTATTGCAGGATTGTTTCCTATTGACTGAACTCTTCCAATACTGGCAAATAATTAATATATCTGTTGTTAAAATAATATAGAACGTTAGTGACAGTGACTTGTCAGTGTCTTGCTGGGTCTAATGCTCATGAGATTAGGTGGGGATATTTTTATGGCCTTGATGAGAAGAGAAGTATTGAGCCATCATTAATTATGTACTGTCTGTATAGTTTATTTATTGCAGCTATTGGTGGGTTTATTGCTACATTTCACTGTAGTGTATATTTGATTTCACATATACAGGGAGATTCAATAAAAGTTCTTATCGTTAAAAATGGTGCTAATTTTGCCCCAACCAAATAAGATTTTTTCTTTCAAATGTTACATAAGATCTGATTGGTTGGGGCAAAATTAGCACCATTTTTAATGATAAGAAATATTACTGAATAACCCTGATAGAGTTTTATCCTTTCCTGACCATCATCCAATAACTGCAACTTTTATTTTCCCTTAATATCTAATCAATCATTAACCTTAAGACTTGTATTTAAAAAATTGACCTTTCCCTTGGGGCGACATTTAGTTGTCATTGAGGTGTCACATACCGGAGCCATCATTAGCATGTACTTTCTTTCTTTGCGTGTTGTTTACATAAGATGAGTATGTCATGATGAAGCCACCCCAAAACAGCTGGACTTACACAGACTATTGTACGATAGCTTGTTTCCAGTAATAGAATCTGCCAGTAGCTTTTTCACAAGAGGATGTAGGGGAGAGTTCGGTTTCTGGTAGGTAGGTGCCCCTTGGAAATACAATACAGTGGCAGCAAGGAACCTCTTCTGTATAGCTCCCTTATTTATTCAGCAGAAAATCAAAATGTTGACTGTAATAACGAGAGAACGTTAATCTATTCACAGCATAAATTGTCAAGATTTTGTCACCAGTGAACGTACCCAAAGGCCACGACTAATGGCCACAAAAAGGAGCGGTTTCCTTGATTTATAGGGGACTATTTGTTATTTGGTAATATGGTTAAAATCTGATACAGTTATCCATAATGGATGCAACTAAATATCTAAGGAACACACAATTTGTAATTTTATCCATTTGTGTTTGTCTAAAGTTTGTAGATTGGTAAGTTACTAAAAGAAAAAAGAATAAATAGAAATAATAACTCTCTCTCATTTATCTATTTGGAGGAACATACTAGCATCTCCTTTAGTTTAAAATCTGCTAAATTGCATTAAACTGTTAAATTGCATAAATCCCTTAATAGCTTTTTATGTGTTCAATGACCATCTGCAGGCTTGTTAGGCATCAGATGTTAGTTGAAAATATGTTCACGTGGGCACATTAAAATTCTTACGTCCGTTCACACGTAATGCAAATGTGTTCATCTTTAATTTGACATTTTTAGGTCAACCTCATTTCTCTTAGGAAATCTATTGCTCATAAAAATATAAATATCATTGCCAGTGTAGTATGAACAGAGAGAACTGAAATAAATATATATTGTTATTTTGGAGTTTGGTCTTTTCTAGGCATCTGTACTATTAACTACTTAGTGGCAAAATGAGTTCCTGTTCGTACAGCTTGCAAATGATGTACTTGGTACATGTAACACTAAAAGATGAATTAATCAGAGTCTAAAGGTTAACCTCAAATGACTTACCTTGTGACATTCTGAAAACTGTCTGGCCCGATCATTTTGCAAAAAACATTACGTTGATGATTTCCTTCTCATGCCACGGTAATGTCTGCTAGTAAAAACTTGCACATACATGATGGATTGAATTACAAGTTCCATTTAGGACAGATATTACTGTAAATCGGTTGGTCAGTTTTGAAGAACAATTTGTTTGTAGGTTCCCAGCCTTACATCAAGGCCCATTATATGGTCAGCACGACTTGTATAAGTAAAGTCTGCTTGAATACCCCAACATAAAAATCTGAAATGTTTATGTTGGGGTTACATCTATTATTATGGAGGATGTTGGTGCACCCAGCTACCTTTGTATGGAATGGAATTTAGTTTATTGCAGTTGTATGAATGAATTACATTAGCAGTCTGTTCCTTTTTGGTGGTTAGAGATGACAAACATTCCATACAGTGATAGATTCTGTTTTGCTAGACAGATTTGATGTTTATTTCACACTAAACAGAGAATCTAACACCTTGTGTGACAATCCTAAATGATAATATTGTAGCAATGTAGTTTAGATTCTAATTGCTTTTTTTAGGAATATTTCCTAGCAGTGTAGATAACCAATCCACCAGCATGCCTTACTGACAGATTTGAAAGCATATTTGATAGTAGTACCCTTATCACTCACGTCATGGAAAGTGTGCCATACACTTTAAAGCCATCAGTGGTATTTTATTTTCCGTTGTTTGAAATGTGTTTTGTTGTTTAGTTTGTCATCCATTATGTCTGGGACACATTAGATATGACCGTTTAGCAATTGATCACTTCAGTCAAACAGTGTAAAATATTGAACTGAAATAAACTTGATGACTTGTCATTTACACTCCTAAGACAAACATAGACTATTGAACCCTGAGATCATAATAGTTACTTGCTTCCCTGCGATCCACGAAACTTATAATTCTTACCTATCTCTGCAGCAGAAAAGCTGGCATCTCACACAGTTAATGTCTTTCTTCTGGGTTGCACCGTAAACTGGCCACAGAGATCCTCCCTGTATGCAGTCAGTCAATGCTGTGATTGCGGACATCACAGCCAGTGGTTGACTGCTCTTTCCCCTGCTGCCTCCTTTGCACATGCTTAAAGGTCATGTCCACCCCCAAAACTATAATCCCCCCACTAATGGCCCCACCATGTAGTGTAATAAAATCCTTACCTCACATCCCAGCTCCATATGGTTCTCCTGTAGTCCCCCCCCCCTTCAAAGTCCCAAAAACTGTCCACCAGGAGGATAGCAGAGTCCATATAGGACTCTGCCTCCTGTCTCGCCTCCGGGAGAAGTTTGGCATGCGCACTGCAGCCCTTCTCCACCTCCCTCTCCCTCCCGTTTTGCGATCCCTCCCCCTAGCACAGAAACCTTTGGCCATATAATAGATTGCCTTTCCCCAGCCCCAACCACTAAAAAATAATTTTAAGAAAGTCCCCCGAACTTTACTTACCTTCCCTCTCTCCCCCGGCATTCTGAGAAGCCAGCAGCCGCGTTCGTGATTGGCTGCCTCTCAGCCAATCACGGACGTGGCTGCCGGTCCCGCCTCCTGCTTGCAGTGTATTGCAAGCAGAAGGCCGGGCTGTTCGTCGGAGGAGAGAGGGAAGGTAAGTAAAGATCGGGGCACTTTCTTAAAATTATTTTATAGCGGTTGGGGCTGGGGGAAGGCAATCTATTATATGGGGAAAGTTTATTATAAGGGTGGACATGCCCTTTAAGTGTCTAAAAGCTCAATGAGCAGGGGGAGGAGATGACAACCTCTGCTAGAAGGAAAGAGAGAAAAGGGAGAGAACAGAGGAGAAGAATACTTATTATTTAAATATCTGGTTAGCGATTAGATAAAATACATGTGGGAGCACAATGAAGAAGTCACTTCCTAAACAGAGATACAGTAATCCATAGAATTAAAACCATCATGATAAATGAGCATAGATTGTTCCTCTTCCTCCCCTCACATCCTTAAAGGACAACTCCACCCTCATAAGAACATCTTTTAGAAAGAACGGCCTCTTTAAAATATGTTGATATATCATAGTTTGTCTTATGAATTCATTACTGTATGCCTGCTATACTTCTGGAGGTCTCATGGAAACTGAGCAATTTAGAAACCTGTACTGAGCCTGGGCATGCTCAGAAGAGGCAGACAGGGGAATAACATTCAGTCATTGGCTGTGATGTCAACTGTCAAATCCAAAACTGACAGTTACTAACTGGAAGAACCAGGAAGCAGAAACAGGGGAAACAGGACATTGTGCAGGATTTCAGGTTAGACTTATATATTTCAGATTTCAAACTATTACCGTTTAGGTTTTGGGGGGATGATTTACCTGAATGTAAGTTTTAATTTGGGGGCTGGAGTTGCCCTTTAAGCTAGGTACACACGATTTCAGTGTTTCGGCCGGCCGGGCCGTATTATTGTATGCCAGCTTTTTGCGGCCACAACCGATCACCGACTGTTCGTTTGTCCAAATTGGACGAACGAACGATCGGACAGGTCGGAAAATCACAACCTAACTGTCGGATGCTGCTGCTTTTGTTGCGACCAACAGTCCTTCCTCCTGGCTGACCAGTTGAAAGCCTTGAACGGTCGGTCAGGAGGAAGGATTGTATAGTGTGTTGGGATGGGGAGGTAAAAGTAGCAGTGCTAGACAGTTCGCTGCAACCAAACGTTCCCATAGGGAAACGTGTGATTTACAAACATACCCATACAGGCGACTGAGATCGTTTGTGGCTGTCGGACAGGTACAGTGTAATATTGGTCGAAGATATTGTATAGTGCGCACCCAGCCTTACACGGGCCTGTTTATATTCTCTGATATAGCTACTATGTTCATGTATTGCTTTATTATAAACAGTATTTGTTGTTTGAATGTTAAAAGGCAATAAAATGTAGCTAAGTTGGAATCAGGGGCAAATAAATGACAAGTGACCAGTTTTGTTTTAAGGATGAACATGGCCTTTTAAAATCAGCTATGGATTCCCTAAAACGTCTTTAAAGTCAGTGTGACAGTGTAAAGCTCCTCTTTAGTTGTGTTTCTTTTATACAATAAATTATTTTTTGGCCACTTATTTGTTTTCTAATACTCTGGTTTGTTTTTCAGATTGTGGATTAAATGTTCACAAGCAGTGTTCCAAGATGGTTCCTAATGATTGTAAACCGGATTTGAAACACGTTAAGAAAGTTTACAGCTGCGACCTGACTACACTTGTGAAAGCACACAACACAAAAAGGCCAATGGTAGTGGACATGTGTATAAGAGAAATCGAGTCTAGAGGTAAGATTTCTACTTCCATTGGATTAGGGCCTTGTACTTGTTAATGTTTTATTAGACCACCTGGACACATGGTTTGACATTTGTTGACAATATGGGTAAATTTGTAAATATATACATTTCATTCAACTGTTCATCCTTTACTGCAGGTCTAAAGTCAGAAGGATTGTACAGATTATCAGGTTTTACTGATCTAATTGAAGATGTCAAAATGGCTTTTGACAGAGGTAAGAAAATGTTCATATATCCAACAAATATACTTCTAAATAAGTATGCACAATATTATGGAGATCCTGTCATATGAAAATAGTTTTCAAACATCTGCAGGGCCGCAAGTTTGACACGTCTGATCTATGAGTTGATTTTAATAGTTCTGTCTCTTTTTATGCCACATCTGGTCTGATGATGATCAGTCTTTTCAGCAGATACTAGCTGACTTGCAGTTTTTAAGTTACTGACTAAATCGATGTATCGCCTGGATTTCTATGAGGCCTCTTAACTAAAAAAACAGTCTTGTGTATTGCATAATGTATTTTAGTAAACAGTTTAAGCATGTACTCAGTCCCCTCTCCCATTAGCATGGGGGATACCAAGTAGCTGATTGGTGAGCTGCTCTCTCTCCATGCATCAACCACACTGAGCATGTTCAGACCGTAAATCAGGGAAGGGGCAGACATCAGGGAGTTAACCTTCTTCCCAGTAGACAAAGCTTGACAAAAAATGTCCTATAAATTAACTTTTCGTTCTAAAGCCTAGACCACTAGTTTTATTCTGCAGCAATATATACAAGTCCATAATGTTGTCCATCTTGTTCCTTGGATTTGGTACATTAGATATTCTAATTATAATAACTTTCCTTGTTATAGATGGCGAGAAAGCGGATATTTCTGTGAATGTATATGAAGATATAAATATTATAACCGGGGCACTGAAACTTTACTTCAGGGAGCTGCCGATCCCACTCATCACTTATGATGCTTACCCAAAATTCCTAGAGTCTGCAAGTAATTTGTGTAATTTGTTAATAGTGCTATTTACTATATTTAGTAGCCCCTATTTTGTTTACCATATTTATAGCTTAAAGGATAACTGTATTGCCTCAATGCATTTTTTTTAAAAATCGCTTTAAAAAGAGTAAAGGTATGTAGCCCTCCCCATGCATTTTTTTCCTGATTTTGAGCCTCTCTCTGCCTTCAATTAGCCATGCTGTGAAGGGGCGTAATGATTTGTCTGCCTCTAACTGTCACTCAAAGCTAGCAAGTGAGAAAATACTCCACCCACCCTTGATCAGCTTGATTATGTAGGCTGTATTCTAGCAACAGGGCATTTCAAGTTTGTTTGACTGGCAGAGGTGGAGGAGAGAGGTTGTAATGGACATTCCCACCAGCCAATGAGAAGTGATATGTTAATCAGGGCCCTGGGCCATCTAGGAGGGGGGTGTTTAGCACTCATCTTTGCTGTGTGATATCAGCATCGTGGCTGCGATCCTACCTCTCGAACAGAACCTACTCTGTGTCATATGATAATAAAATATTCTCTTTGGTTCCTCTTAATGTTGGGGTTCCGCAGGCCTCTGTTCTTGGACCCCTGCTGTTCTCCTTCTATACTATTTCCCAGGGATAAGTCATCAGTTCGTTTGGCTTTAACTACCATCTGTATGCCGATGATACGCAAATATATTTTCCACCCCCTCGCTTTGTTCTGACACCCAATCACGCGTCTCCGTGCTGTCTCCTCGTGGATGGCACACCGATGCCTCAAACTAAACCTGATTAAAACTGAACTAATCATTTTTCCACCTAAACCTGGTCCTATCCCATTTTTTTCCATTTCTGTGGACAACACCCCATTTACCCTATTCAGTCTGCACGTTGCTTAGGGGTTATTATTGATTCTGCTCTCTCCTTTTCCAATCACATTAACTATGTTGCTAAAACCTGTCGCTTTTTTCTATGTAACATAGATTCCTTTCTCCTCCGACTACTGCTATGCTTATCCATGCTCTCATCTTATCACTCCTAGACTATTGCAACCTTCTTCTCTCTGATCTTCCTGCTTCCCAACTTTCTCAGCTTCAGTCCATACTTAACTCTGCCGCACACATTGTCTCGCTCTCTAAAAATCAGATTTAACAAGTTTAAATCTAACCTCTCATCCTATCTCTCTGAGCACAGCACAACATAGGACTGTTAATACTACACCAGTCATTACTTTAGCACTTCCATCCTTTCCAATGTATCTAATTAGATTGTAAGCTCTACGGGGCAGGGACCTGTTACACGTTTCTAGTACTTGTATATTTCAGGATGCCCTTACTTATTTATATATTTATGTATTTATTTACTGTCCCCCTTATATGACTTTTTGTATTCTGTATATTGTACAGCACTACGTCCCTTAGTGGCGCTATATAAATAAACATGTACATACATATCTGTGGGAGGACAGTACGGTTGTAAATGTGAGTGATTTCAGCTGCTGGAAGGGTGGACATGTAATGGGGGTGATTTTTTTAATATTGTTGTCCTTTAATATTCTTCATGAAAAATGAATGTACCATCTATTCGGATGTTTGGGGGGTATGGTACAGCACCCCAGGCACAGACCAAGCCGCTCACAAAGCTCCATCCCGAACTGTCCAGATACCATTCCGTTTTATTCTTTCTTAACACTTGCAAAATGAGTCATTAGGGACTGGTATAAGTTGATGAGTGGAAAGAATAATGCAATTTGATTAAAATGGAAAAGTATAAAAATTAATAGATAGATATGTATGGAAAATGGAAACATTCAAACCATAGCTCCCTCTACTGTTGACTTACTATATTAGTCAGAAACAAATTAATTTCGCTTGAAGAGTCAAATTACTGTTCTATTTCTTGACACAACCCAACCTACACTAAACAACCAAAAAGTTAGTTTAATAGTCTAAAATGCAAAATCTTCCCCCCTAACACCACACAGAGGTACACACACTTTACTATATAAAGTATATTTCATTGGTGTGGGTGTGTTTTCCTGGCTGTAAAACCTTCTATTTATTTCTATTTACAATGATATCCAACCGTATTATTTTGCTGGTTAATATTTATTTAAATCCATTCTTCACTACAATCCTTGGTCCTGAGAATGTACAGATCTAGTCTACATACAGTGGCCTGTAGCAGCTTGCAGTATTCGTAGGGAAACATGAACCTACTTGGTGAGAGATTAAGTGATTTTATGTCCTTCTACTTGATGTTATCTAGTATCTCGGGAACCAGATGGAATATAAAGGCTAGCAGTAAATATGGAATATACACAATGTAAAAATATTTTTTAGTCTCTACATCTCCTTTAATGGTTTCTTTTCCATTTCTCAATGGTTTATAAAGTGGGCACAGAAATGACCATTCAATGAACACAGGAAGTAATGTCTTTTTGTGTTTTTGTTTCAGAGGCTGTGGATCCTAATGCACAGTTAGAAATCCTTCATGAAGCATTAAAGCTGCTACCCCCAGCACACTGTGAAACACTGCGATATCTCATGGCCCATTTAAAAAGGTACATTCTTTATTGTTTATGGGGAACCTGAATGTATATGTTTATGTGTAGCTGAGGTTTGCTGAAGGTACCGTATATACTCGAGTATAAGTCGACCCGAGTATAAGTCGAGGTACCTATTTTTACCTGGAAAATGAGTAAAACATGATTGACTCGAGTATAAGTCGAGGGTAGAAAATAGGACCACAACTGCCTCCTCATTCTGTGGACCGGCAGTCGCGTCTGTGATTGGCTGAGCGGCAGCCAATCACGGACGCGGCTGCCGGTCATTCAGTGCAGCGGAGGAAAGCGGAGAGGTAAGTAAGAGTTTGGGGAGCTTTTTAAAAAAAAAAAACATGAGGTTGGGGCTGGGGGACATGGGGGAGAAGAAGGTGGTGGGGGGGGGGGGGGGGGGGGAGGGGAGGGGGAGGGGGAGGGAGGGGGAGGGAGGGGGGAGAAGGGCTGCAGTGCGCATGGCAAATATCTACCGGAGGCAAGATAGCAGGCAGAGCCCTGCTATCCTCCTGGTGGTTAGTTTTGGGACTTTGGGGGGGGGGTTTACAGGAGAACACTATGGAGCTGGGATGTGAGGTAAGGATTAAACTACACTACATGGTGGGGCCAGTAGTTGGGGGGATTATAGTTTTGGGGGTGGACATGCCCTTTAAATATGGTACTTCTGTGCTTGTAGTTAAAATGGCAATGTGACATTACTAGAATGGTCATGCCAGTGACCAATTCCTCCAGGCATTAATAAAACTCCCCCTTTAGCAACAAGTGATTTGCATTAATTAATGTGACGGTCTGTGCTAAATTAAAAATCTAGTACAGTGCTTTAGGGTGGTTAGGCTTTATTTGTAAGTGTTTTTGAGTTGACTGGAATGCCCTTCAGATATGTTTGACTTCTGAATAATCGCCTGCTTTTTTTGTATGCTTTAGGTTAACTCTTCTCGAGAAGGATAATTTAATGAATGCAGAGAATCTTGGAATAGTGTTTGGACCAACTCTGATGCGGGCACCAGAACTAGATGCCATGGCAGCACTGAATGATATTCGTTATCAGAGGCTAGTGGTGGAAATGCTAATCAAGAATGAAGACATACTGTTTTAAACACGACAAGGACACCTCTGGATCAGGAGTTTAAATGAAGGACTGTTTTACAGCTAATTAAGGAAACCTTTTTAGGTGTCTCCTTTAATTTTAAAGGGGGTTTTATTGTTTTCATGGTGGCAATCTAATGATAGTTTATAAAGCAGCAAGGAATTTTTTAAAAGGGCATGTTCACTCCTCAAAGGGTATGTCCACCTCCAAACAAAGATTTTAGTACTGACAAAAAAAAACCCCAAAACCTAGACCTCGCAATGTCTAAAGTGCTCAGTTTGGCTTCTAAATATATTTACCAGCCCTCGTTCCCTTGGCTGCCTTCTGCCTGTCTTATGCACCTTTTCTGGGCACGCAAGCAAGCAGAAGGGGCCAGACTGGAAGCTGTGACAGTGATTTGCTAAGACATTGCAGCTGCTGCTAAGAATTAGGAGCCAAATTGAGCACTTTACGGTTCGTATGACCCGCAACACACTATGTGTACGAACGGCCATTTCAGCTGTTAATCGGCCTGTGTATGGGCACTTTATCGTCCGAAATGGCTGCTCATTTGGAGACCCGCCCGGCGGATCAGAAACCAATCCCCGAACGAACGGGTGTTCCGGCTGATAAAGTGTCCATACGTGGGACGATTAGTGGCCGAAACGCTCGTTTGTACACATCGTGCGTTGCGCATCGGCCATTTTGCAAGGTCTTTAGGGATACAATGTGTATGATAAAACTTTGTAAGGGTGGTGAAAATGCCCTTTAAGAGGCCCATACATGCAATGAACATATGATAGGATATTCCATGTGTGGGGAACCGTCCATATTTTTCCCCTATCGGCACGCTAGAAAGGTTTTAGCTACCCGTACCATAGCAAAATCGTACAATAGGTATTGTTGCGTGTATGGGCCCCTTTAGTTTTACTGCTTTGTGTTTACAATGTAACAATTCTTTATGATTGCATGATTCTCTCCGTTTTTGTCGGGGATTTCCTACTTAAAGATGTTATCTAGCAAAACCTCTTCCTAAACGGGTGGTGAATGTAATGGAGCATGCTCTTCCATGGTGTTATAATATTGTGACTGGATCTTTATGTTCGACATCATCAGATTATGATACCAATTTGTTTTGTTTTTTTAATGGTTTCTCCCCTAGGAACCTTACGTATCATTCATTGCACCTTTGTGTTTCTTTTCAAAGTTTTGATATTGGAAGAAAGAAACTTGTGAGTTCCGAATGTTTTATTGATCCCTTTTAATATGGTGGTTGTATTTCATCCTACAATGTTACTATTTTTTTAAGTGTATTTTTGTATTTTTCAACTGGCATGCGCATATTAATTTATTAAATTTAGGTTTTAGAAATGGTTTCCATTGAGTTTTCATTAACTGAAGAAAGTGAAGGTTAAGTGTGAACAATACAAATGGTGTGAAACTGTAATAAAGATATTGATACAAACTATCATTTCAATAGCTGTTATAAAAACACAGCTGTATAACTGAAATCACTGAAATTACAGGGGACTTCAAGGGGAAGACGGAGTAAGTCGGGCAATGAAGTATGTATAGAGAAACCTCTTCTTCTGCTGTTGGGACATAAGATGTAGTCAGGAATGTTGGCAGGTTATTTGAACACTCGGTCTGGTACATTTAATTAAACATAAGCCACAACCAGAAAATTTGGGAACTAGGGTCTCCATAAAAGGGGCCCCTCCTACCTTTAAAATGACTCCAGGATCATGCGTCAGTTTAAAGCTAGCCACAAGCCTGAATAGAAAACTTTTTCTTTCCCTAAGGTGCCCATATTTAGAGGAAAGGATTGAGAATGGTTGCACGTCTGTAAAGGTCAGGAAAGATCATTTTTTGGAGGTGGGGCTTCTTACACAGAACATCATGTGACTGTCACAGAGAGACAAGATAAACCAAGACAGCACTTGTATGGAGCCCACATTTACAACCATTCCACCCAGTCAGTTTCAATTGTATATATTACCTACAGGAGCCACAAGACCACTCTCAATGGTCTGAAAGTTAAAAGAACATAAATGTTGGTAGTTTAAACATAGCCCCATATAGGGTGCTTACAGCTTGGGCTAAAATCTTTCCTACACTTACGCTTTATGCTTCAAAGTTTGCTATTTTAATGCTGATTCCAGTAGCACAAACCTGGCTCAGTATCTTTACTATGCTCTCGGGGGTCTTTTATGTACACATTTTACCAATGGTACCATTTCTAGGCCAATATGTGCAATACTTTGACTAATTTGTAATGTTAGCAGTCAAGATTCACATTGGAGCTTAGATATTGAAGTAGTAATACACAGAACCAGCTGCATAATGATCTATGAATGTATGTTTTATATGTTGCAAGATACTAAGGGGATGATGCAATATAAAGGCCAAATCGGCTTAAAAATCATGCTACCTGATATATTATTGGGTTAACTTACACTGACTTAAAGGGTATGTCCACCCCCTAAACAAAAATTCTGTCCACTGGAAACCCCCTATAACCTAGACCTGGCAGAGACGCGATGTCTCAGCCAATTACTGTCGCAGCTGCCGATCCATTTGCTTGCTTCCATGCACTGAAAAGGCACAGAAGACCAGCAGAAGGCAGCCATGGGAACGAGGGCTGGTAAATATATTTGGCTGCTGATTTTAAGTGATTTGACCATGCGAGATCTAGGTTATAGGGGGTTTCCAGTGGACATAAAGAGTTTTTGTTAAGGGGTTGTACATACCCTTTAAGTTAAGTTTTATACTATTCTTTCCATTGCAAAGCCGGGTACACACAATAACACTAAAAGGCTGATCCTGTGGCTGGTGAACTGCCGCTGTTAGCCTTGGACAGTTCAAACTAAACATTTTAATTGGTCGCTGTCTGCTTTGTACATTAGTGTAGGGAGCTGACACAGAGAGTTCTTTCACATCTGTAGTGGATTACGGATGGAATCCAAAGGAACACTATTAGCCTGTATGCGGAATGTATCCATATTATCTAAATGCACATCTAGGGCAGTGAAGCTAGAATAGCACTGACAGCAGCTTTCGCTAAAAATAGACACACTTATCGCCACATTACGTTGGAAATAGGCTGGATTCTATGGGACTTTTAGCACTTGCAGTGGACCCAGGTCTAAGGTAAACTGAAGAAATACTGCATTGCAGAGTTGGGGCAAAAATATTCTGCTTCATACAATAGTGGCGCGTGGTATATTCCTATATAACTGCTACTTGTCTGTACAAAACAATATTCAGACACCAGGGCAGATGAAATCTCTGCAATAAACTGATCTGTGATATAAAACATTTCTCCATATTTTGGATGAAGTAACTGTCAGTTGGAATAAATCTTATTTCCTGGAAATTCTATGGTTTGTAATGATTACAACATCCAACATGTTATCTGTGAACACAGAACAATGTTCTTCCTCTGTATTTAGAACATGCTGACCGACTGTTAAACCATGTGAGAAATTGATAAACTGCTTCCAACTGCCTTCTGCTAATGAAGTTATCTATTCCAAATATGGGGATTGCTAAAAGGTTTATCCAGTTTAAAATACAATAGAAATCTACAGAATTATCTGTATTCAGACCAATCAATCATTTTTATTAATCTAAACAGAACCTTCTGGTTTATATTTGTAGTGATACATTGGGCTGGTGCACATGGACATCAATCCTTTGAGATTTTCCCTCCTAACAAAGGCACAATTAATATAATATTCAGGGAGAATAATAAAAGTTCTTATTGTTTAAAATGGTGCTAATTTTGCCCTAACCAATCAGATCTTATTTAACATTTGAAAGCTAACATCTGATTGGTTGGGTCAAAATTAGCACCATATTTAACAATAAGAACTTTTATTGAATTCCCCTGAATATTCAGTAATAATTTTGTCTGGAAACCAAATACCGTATATACTTGAGTATAAACGAAGGTTTTCAGGCTGAAATATCAGTCTGAAAACCTGACCTCAGTTTATACTTGAGTCAGTCACTTACTTTGGAAATCCAGACTCCGCTCCCTCGTTGCCTGTACTTATTCCCCCAGCTGACTTCATTGCCTGGCGCCGAGTAGTGATGTTAGCCGGCGCATCAGTAGAGGGAGCGAGCAGCGGCTAGATTTCCAAAGGAAGTGACTGAATTGTACTTATAGAAGGATGCCCTCAGAAGGTACTTACCAGTAACTCCACTGAACTGGGGGGAGGGTGCATATATTTGGAAGCTACAACTCCCAGTTACTAAAGCATGCTGGGATTTGTAGTTTCCAATCATCTGATGCGGCTTTAATTGCCTTTTAAATGGACAGCAGAATTCTCATACAGTAGTAACCAAATTCAGTATGGCTATAACTGTATGGGACTACTGTATGGGAATTCTGCTGTCCATTTAAAGAGCAACTAAAAACAATACAGAATCAGAAGGAGGATGGTATCTATTGATGCCTTCTGATTCTGTATTGTTTTGAGACTTTAGTTGCCCTTTAAATGGACAGCAGAATTCCCATACAGTAATAGCCATACTGGATTTGGCTATTACTATATAGGACCACTGTATGGGAAATCTGTTGTCCATTTAAAAGGCAACTAAAGCCTCAGAACAATCAGAAGGAAGCAGTGGTCATAATTTCTACCCTTGGTTTATACTTAAGTCAGTCACTTTAACTAGTTTTTTTGAGTAAAAATAGGTACTCTGTTTATACTCAGGATGGTGTATACTTGAGTATATACAGTACAAAAAGTGCACCAAGAGTCATTTGGCACATAGAAATATGCACAAACATTTCAGATAGAAAGAAAGATCATTGTAGCATTTTTCATTTTGTTCTGAAAATAATTCACTGTTTCATTCTAAAATGCAGCAACTTTTTCCAGGGAATGTTGGAATTTATCCTGAGAATTTTAAATTCACACCCATATTTTCAGAAGGACCCTGGTCACATGGAAATCTCTTCATAATTTTATGGTTGCGGCAAAAATAAGTTGCTCTGGGAATTCAGGCTAATAGTATATAAAGGAGTGGTATAGATAAACTGCATTCGTTTCGCGGCTCCATCGGCATTTTATAATTCTGTTAATTATTTAATGGCCGTGTTGTTATTTTTTTTACCACGCAATCATAGCTATTGTGTGAATAAAGAAGTGAAATCAGGATTTTCCAATATTGTCTTTGGTGATCTGTTTGCTGTATACGAGCATTTTGTATCTAGAATCTAGATTAGGATAAACTTGCAGAATTTTTTTAACTATTTTTAGAACAATTCTCGCAATGAACTTCCTGCTCTCACTGATTAGGCAATTCCTGAGTTTTGCGAAAATGTATCCTGACCTTTCAACCTTCACAGTATTTTTCTCTCAATTGGGTGGAGCTGGGCCAAGTCCCCCAACCTTTATAAGATCGTCAGTGGTGTATGACCAATTGTAAAGCATCAGATCTCCAAGTTACTACACTGGTAAAGGGACGGTTTTGCCAGAAAAGGTAAGTTTAGGCTTTTTCGTGACCCTTTTATTATTATATGCAAGGATGTTAAATTGCAGGGGCTATAGTTTATAGTGAAGAAGATTCATGTAGAATAACCTACTTACAATATTCTACAGTAATCTCTATGGTATCAAAAATGGAGCCACCCTGCATCATTTTTTGTATCCCACACACAAGTGCACTCATTGTGGCAATATACATAATGACTCTTCCGTAGTGGGAAATCTGAAGTTCACTCCACACAACATGATGCCTAGGGTAGGACATAAGTGTTTTATATATAAAACATAGCAGCTATAGCACAAAGAACTCTTGGGTCTTTTAAAGGGCATGTCCACCCCCAAAACTAAAATTTAACCCCTTACTGGCCACATCAAGTAGTTTAAAACAATCCTTACCTTACATTCCTGCTCAAAATAGTTCCCCTGCTGTGCCCCTCCAAAGTCCAGGAAACTGCTGTGTAGGAGCAGTGTGTGACTCATGCTGTGCCTGAGACTTCCTCAACCTCATCAAGGTTGAGGCATGCTCAGTGCAGCCCTCCCTGCCTCTCAGCCAATCACGGACACGGCTGCCGGTCCCGCCCCCTGCTTTCAATTACATGCAAGCAGAGGGCCTGAACACTGCAGCGGAGGAGAGAGGGCAGGTAAGTAAGAATCGGGGGACTTTCTAACAATTATATTAATGCGGTTGGGGCTGGGGGAGCATGCCCTACCACATATCAAAAGTTAAATTTCGGGGTGGACATGCCCTTTAAAGGAAACTGTACAAACCGTTAGGGCTAGGCCCAACTAGTGCGATTCGCCCTATAGTAGTGAACACACTACATGCGCCGCTCTCTGGGCTATTTTCGGATCGTATTTTTGTGCGTAAGGAATGCGGCATTGCAATCATGCGTCCTTCCATATTAATGATTCAGTCGGTGTTCTCAGAACTTTATCAAGCCAAAAGCAGGAAAAGTTAACTAGGCCTTTCTCAATCTAATAATTACATCTTGTGGTACTTGGTTTATCTTGTTATTTTATTACAATTAAAAATAAAAGGCCCGTGGTTCTGTGGTTCTCCACCCTCTGAACTGAAATGCACATCTTAGGTACCCCTCCCCCAACACACTTTTCATTTTACAAAGATGCTTCTTAGTTTAGTAACCAAACCCGATCCCTCGACACGACCTTAAAGCTGTGACGCTGATGGTCATAAGTGAAGCCTCCTCTGCTGCTGTGCCACACATAAAATACGTGGTGTATAATGCAGGGGGTTGGGATCTGCAGGTAAAGTTAAAAGCATCTTTGGAAAATGGAAGTAAACTGTAACAAACGTGTGGTGACTTGGTATCTGTTTATTGCTTACCGCATATTTATAATAATAATTTTTTGCATTATTTCCTCTTACTGATATGCCGAGCAAACCATTCATAATCATTCTTTCTCTTTCAAGTACAAGATGCATCTACACAATGTATTTCTTCTAGTTATTTTCAGTGTTATGAGAACTTCTGCTGCATGTGGTGAGTCTTTCCACAATCTAAGTTTGCGCATGCGATTGCGCATGTGTTTTTCCGAACATTGCAATTGCAGCAATGCACCGTTTTCGGGTGCGATGCGATTGCACCTGCATTTGTGTTCTGCATTTTTTTTTGCACAATCGCACACGGTTTTCTATCTTTAGAAAAAAACGCATGCGCAAACACAACCATATCATACACGAAATCGCATGCGATTCCATGTGCGGTGCAGTGTGCCCTAAGGGCTCATTCACACTAGACGCATTTTATTGCTTTTTGGTGTGTGTTTTTTCTAGCGCTTGCTAGGTCATAAATTTCACATAGGATTGTCAATACCATTCACAGTACTGCATTTTTGTGTGTTTTTTTGTGCGTTAACACACTTAATGAAAGTCTATGAGGAAGAGGAAAAAACTCATGAAAACAAGCATTTTTTGCCATTTAAATCATAAAAACGCAACGCAAAGGCATAAAAACGCATTGCAAAATTGCTGTAAATCGCAATACAATTTACTGCGTTTTTTTCATGCGTTTTTTGTTAACTTTTGCTACACACAATGTTTTGTTAAGAGGGTGGACGTCTGTGAATATCTCTGTTCAGGGAGTATTGTATTGTGGTCTTAGGGTTTAGGGGGTTTTGTGTTAGAAATTTCACCTACAAATCTCTGTTTAGCATTCTAAGTAAGAAACCAAAATACTGTAGTTCACTGCATTTAAAGAATGAAACCGGGAGATTCAATTCAAGGTTTTGCCCCAACCAATCAAATGTTATCTTCCAAATGTTAAATAACATTTGATTGGTTGGGGCAAAATTAGCACCATTTCTAATGATAAGAACTTTTATTGGTTAACCCTGGAAGGATTTTAGGCTAAAGCGTATTTTTCCTGACGTAAAGGGAATCCACATTGCAAATGCAAACACGTTAAATCCATTTTCCATTTCATCCTATTATGGGATAAAGGGGAGTCTTATTTTCCCCCTGATTTTAAAAATATTTTGCCCTCCCCTTCAGCATGATAATAAGCTATTACTGCTATTGTAATGAATATTCCCGTAGATCGCTATTCTGTTGATCATAAGAAACAAAAGATCCTCGATCTCCTTGCATGTTGGGAAGAAAATGAAACAAACAACAAACAGTTTGTGAACTCGAACGATGACTTATCCCAAATCCCTTATCCAAACCGTAAAATCTATAGGAGCTGCAGTGAAATCAAACAATACAGCAGCAATGCCAGAGGTAGGTGACATGTTATTTACCTTCCATCTGTTCTCATGTGATATTATTTACCTACAAATACTATTTCTTCATGTTTGAATAGATTAGAGCTAGTTGGTGCACTGCTCCTTTATATTACATGCTGGTTGCGTGAGTGTGTGTTCTTTTGACTAAATGCAGACAGGCCTATTTAATAAGAAGAGCAAAATTGTGGCCGTTCTGTTAATCTGTAGCAACCAGTCAGATGTAGAAGATCAGTATAAAGGAAACATCTGCAGGTACGTAACTTTAAAAACAGCTAATCACGGATGTTCTGAGAAGATTGCGGGCCCTCTAACCCCCTGACACCACCCACCCTGCCCCCCCAGTGTTGCGGGCCCTGTAGTCATGCCACTGATCATCTGATTGGTTGCCAAAAAATTACAGCATGGACAAATTCTGTGCTTCTTAATAGCTCAACATTAATGAAGGCCATAGCTCACTATTCAGGAATCAGGGAAATGATTGACAGTCCTTAATTAAAATTAGGCATTGCCTTGTGATACCTGGAAGTTTCTACCCCATCAACCTCTTTTTTTACCTGAACCATATGATATCTTGCCAAAAGCTTAAGGAGAAATGAGCCAAAAAATATTATTTTAGCCCAATCCCATTTAAAGGAGAACGAAATCCACATTTTTACACTTTACAATCTGAACATATCCCCTCTAAAAACACCAATATACTGTAAAATAGCAATACAGTAAATAGCATTAAAGTAAATGTTACCACTGGATGAAATGAATGAAATAACTGTGTGTATGTACAGTGACTGGCCACACCCCTGATCTCAGTCACATTCTCCCTTGACTAATCTGTCCTGTAAAAGGATTGGCTAGAGGCTACTAGTGGGTGTGACCAACTGTAACAAGTTCCTGCAGTATCTTAGGACTGAGCATGTGTAAAGAACACAATGGTCAGTGACCACACTGTGTGATACTGAAACACTGGGAAATAAGACACAAACCTCATGTTAGAAAGTTAAATTTCTCACCAACCATATTAAAATGAGAGGTGAGACAACGATTACTGTTTTTATAGATCTGCCTTCTAATTCAATGTTGTTCTGAGGCTTTAGTTGTCCTTTAAAGTGCAGCAAGTCCTCTGAGAGGGCAGTGAACAATCTGCTTATTTAATCTGAGGAATGTGTGTGAAACACATTCCTCAGATTAAATAAGCAGATTTTTAAACAATTAGAAATGTGATCCCCACACTATAAAACTTACTATTAACCACAAAATGTTCAATCCATAGATGGAATCTACACTTTAAGAACTGGAGATGGCATCGTCTACCAAACTTTCTGTGACATGACAACTGATGGCGGAGGCTGGACCTTAGTGGCCAGTGTCCATGAAAACAATTTATTTGGCAAATGCACATCTGGTGATAGATGGTCCAGCCAACAGGGTAACAATGTTAACAATCCAGAGGGAGAGGGCAACTGGGCAAACTATGCCACATTTGGCTTACCTGATGGAGCAACCAGTGATGACTACAAGGTATTGCTTCTAACGCTTTAATTATATTGACAAACATAGGTAGAGCTTTATAATATCCAGTAGTTACATATAACACGGTCGTTCCACTATTTTTCCTGATTCATGCCGGTGTGTTCTGTCCCAACACCTATAGTCAGATCATTTTCTTTCAGGGTTATTCAATAAAAGTTCTTATCGTTAAAAATGGTGCTAATTTTGCCCCAACCAATCAGATGTTGAATTTCAAATGTTAAATAACATCTGATTGGTTGGGGAAAAATTTGCACCATTTTTAACAATAAGAACTTTTATTGAATAACCCTGAATATTTTTGTGTTTTAAATGCAATTACTTTTTTTGTCTATATATTTCTACACTGATTTACAGAGCTTTGTATTCACACTGATAACTTATTCTAAGGGCTAGGTGTTTTTGCTAGCCTTGCAATCTGTTTGCGTATTGGAATCCGCATGACAATTTATTTATAATGTAAATTGTGAGACGTAGGCCCCACTATGTGCTTTGCGATCTGTTGCCATTTCATAACATAACTGCAATCGCCATTTCTGGCCCGTTTATGCCAAAATCGCACTTAATACAAGTCTATGGAGCTCATAGAAAAGCAGATACAAGCGGATACAATCAATATGACATGCAATCTTCATTTTACCTAGAATTATAATTTTGCCAGCACAAACACGTGTAAAATCGGATACAAGTGGGTGACAAAAAACGCACGGAAACGCACAGCTTAAGTGGGCCCTCAGCCTCAGTGTTAACTGAAAAAGCCGATTCTGAATTTAATACTATTATTTTTATTTTGTGGCAGTTACGTCATTGTTTTGTGACAGTGACAATGTTTAAAAAAATCCTATAGATCAAAAATGCCAACACGTGTGATCTTAAAGGGGAAATGTGTTGTCCATACAAGTGTACTCAATTAAAAAAGCACTCTCTTATTCCTTTTAAATAAGCTTAAAATGTTTTCAATTTATAGATATAGTCTTAAAGTCTCTCTTCCAACTCTACCTTTACCTCTCTTTACCTCTCTGTGTCACCAGCTTCACCCCCCAAAAAAACTCTGTCCTGAAGCTTGCTACAATCAATATCCATGATGTCTTTTCAGGCTTGTAGCTAGCTTTCTGGTCTTAAAATTTTGTCTCAGGCAGTGGCCTGTTAAAAGTAGAAAGCGGCACTTTCCCCCATCGTGCCTGCACGTCCTGTAGGGTGGCACTTGTATGTACCAGTCACTGTGGGCAACCTGTATGTACCAGTCACTGTGGACTAGAGGGCTGATCTAAAGCTGGGTACACACATTAGCGATAAAGGGTCAATCCTGTCAGTACTGAAGGGATTGCTCCTTTATTGGTGTGTACATCCATAACGAACGTTTCCGATGCTGATGAGCATTCGACATCAGAAACTCGCGTTAGGAACGGAAATTTACCTAGGTCACGGTCGGCCCCTGAATTATCTCCCTATATTTTATATAGGGACAACTCTCTGGACTGTGTGTAGCTACATCTTTCAAAGATGACAGACAGAATCTGTTAGATTGGTACTGTGTGTACCCAGCTTTACTGTGGCTGTTGAACTGGAGGGCTGACCTAACAGTGGCTGGTGAACTTGAGGGCTCATTAACACTAGGAACAGACAAAAACACAACTTAAAAACGCAGTGGGTTTAGTGACGTTTTAACGTGTTTTTGTATCCATTGCTAAGCATTTGCGTGTGCACTACTATCCGTTGCGTTTTAACATATTTTTGATTGCATTTTTCAAATTTAAAGGGGCAGGGCCAATGAACACTTGTCACTTCCTGTGAGTGTGGGAGTTTCAGGAGGTTTTGGAGAGAGAAGTAGCAGATAGTGTTGTGGGGAGAGATATTGCGGTTTTCTGGTGATTTTGCTATTTTTCAGTGTGTTTCCTATAGCCCCGGACTGGAAATGACATCACAAGAACTCTCAGGGATCCCTTGCGAAAAATGGACAGAAATGCAAACGTGTGGGGTGTTATCCGTTGTACCGAGTATTCATGCATTTAGACAAACAGAAATTGTGAAATCCTATGGGGTTTTACTGCCTGTCCATTTTTTAAAACGCACCTACATTCGAAAAAAAGATACAAACTGATGTAGTGTGAACAAACCCTCAACAGTGGCTGGAGGGTTCAGCAGCCACTGTTAAGCTAGGTACACGTTACAATGTTTCCTCCTGACCGACCGTTCGAGGCTTCCAACCGGTCGGCCAGGAGGAAGGACTGTCGGTTGCGGCAAAAGCTGCATCTGACAGTTAGCTGCGACCAATCACGTGGTCCATAGAGGACCGCACAATCAGTCATGGTTTTCCGACCCGTCTGATCGTGCTTTCGTCCAATTCAGAGCCGCCATACAGTAATTCGGTCCAACTGAACGAAACACTGAAACATCGGTCAGTCGGGACAAATTATTTTATGGTGTGTACCCAGTTTTAGGCCAGCCATCCAGTTCACCAGCCAATATCAAGTCAGCCCTCCAGTTTGCAAGGAAGTGTTAATTAGCCCACCATACCCACCTCCAAAAGCCATACCCACATTTTTGTTGCTGCAGGAAGATATAGGGAGCAACTTTTCAATTTTGGATTAGGTGCCTAAAAGTCTAGAAACGCCCCAGCTAGCTTTAAAAACAATAAAGAAATTTGGGGACAGTGCTTAAGATGCAGCATATGATGCTCTGTCCCAGCAGTAGGATAAAACTGCAGGGGCGTGTTTAGGGGATTACAGGTGTCTGGAATCCCCCCTTTATTACTGCTCAGTGCTTTCTGCTGTTCTAATTCCTGTCCTGATGTCCATACACTGCTCCATAGATTGTTCCATAGACTGTTCCATAGATTGTTCCATAGATTGTTATATACACTGTTCCATAGATTGTTCCATAGATTGTTCCATAGACTGTTCCATAGATTGTTCCATAGATTGTTCCATAGATTGTTCCATAGACTGTTCCACAGATTGTTCCATAGACTGTTACATAGATTGTTCTATAGATTGTTACATTGTTAATTGAGCTGTGAGTGAGAAGCAGCTTTTTTTTGTTTAAAAAATGTGTCCAGTCTGCCCTGTGATTGACAGCAGCATATAGATCTGTATCAACATTATCCCTGCAGCTGTCTGAGGTGATTGCTGAGACTGGGTTTATATACAGAACTTACTCTACCTACTACCCTGTGATGGAGCTTAGTGAGCAGCTTAGGGACATTAAAGGGCATCTATACCAAAAAATAGGTTATTTTAAATTGGCCATTAATGGAAACTATAATTCTTCCCAACTACCACTGTATCATTTTTTTTGTTGATCTGCCCCCTATTTGTTTAGATATCCAATCTACAACTTCTTATATTTCAGCTGTCAATCAAGTTCTTTACTCTCAAAAACTGTTCTTCTGTGAGTAGTTTTACTGTAGCTGTAGAGTGGTGACAGAGTTTTGACAGTTGGAATGCTGTATGCTGTGTGCAGGATTGACAGTTTGTTTGTGGGGAAAAAGTCAGGTTGGATGGAAGTGGGAGTGATTAAAAGAGGGAGGGGGATACTGCTCCTAAAAAAAATGTGTGCTGGATTGAGGCAAAGTAATTTTTTAAGTATAGTGTCCCTTTAAGAAATCCTGGAGGTGGTTGTATAACTGACTGTTAAAATTGCATTATATTATATACTCGAGTATAAGCCGAGGTTTTTAGGTTTAAAAATCAACCTAAAACCTTGACTCGGCTTATACTCGAGTCAAGCAAAAACTTACCTTGATTCCAGTTGCAGCCGCGATTCAGGAAGGAAAGCCGGCAGTTCCCAGTAGTTCTTCGCGGGTGCGCGATGATGTCATCGCGCACGCCGGCGGGATGACGTCATTGCGCAGCCGCGAAGAACTACTGGGAACTGCACAGAGCGAGCGGCAGCCGGCAGAGAGCTGAAGACTGAAGACCGGCGGAGAGCTGAAGACTGAAGACTGAAGGATGAAGACTGAAGACTGGACAGATGAAGACTGGAGAGATGAAGACTGAAGACTGAAGAGATGAAGACTGAAGACTGGAGAGATGAAGACTGAAGACTGGCCAGGTATGGTAAGTGAACTGGGGGGGCTCTAGGGTGGCCATACAGTAGCACCCAATACCTTTCTACTATAGGTGTTTGGAAACTACAACTCCCAGCAACGAAAGCATGCTGGGAGTTGTAGTTTCCAAACATCTACAGTGGAATGGTATTAGGCAACTATCTACCCTCGGCTTATACTCGAGTCAATCATGGGTTACCCATTTTGGAGGCAAAAATGGGTACCTCGGCTTATACTCGAGTCGGCTTATACTCGAGTATATACGGTATATATATATTTTAATTTTTTTTTTTGCTGTATACACAGGAGTGATGGTTTTGTATATTCTTTATACAGAACAATCAACCGATGTGCCCATACATGGTCCGATGTTATCGTCTCTCTCTACAGAAGTAAAAGGAGCTGGTAATGGAAATTTTCCATCTTGTCTGACAGGTTCCAATACCGACAATATTCAGCAAATTCTGTAATATTCATCAGTGTCACAGCTCTGACTTTGGAAGACACTAATAATAATGTAGCACAAATGTGGATTTCTCAGTAAAGCAGAATGTTAGGCTGGATACACATGGACAAACATTGGTAACCCATTCGGAAATCCCCCATTGAAAATGCTTGTCCCTGATCCTCAAGCTTACGTTTTCACAGCCAGAGCTAGAAACAGGATTCTGAAGTCATTTTTAGGTAGGAGTGTGATATTTTAAATAGAGGTCATTTGTGTGGAGCCACTGTTCCCCTTTAAACCATCTCTAGAATAATTTAGACAGATAAAAAGTGTCCTACCTGCACACATTGATCTTACCCATACACTCAAATGCAAATTCTAATCTATAAATTAATGGGGGGGGGAGATTTTGCCTTTCAATTTTTTTAATGCATTGATATTTAATCGTCTCTGTTATTTATGATTGTGTGTACAGAATCCTGGTTATTATGACATCCTTTCCAACAACCTGGGTATTTGGCATGTGCCCAATAAAACCCCAATGTCCCAATGGAGAGATGACTCACTTCTTCGGTATCGCACAGAAAATAGTTTCTTCTTTTCTGAAGGTGGGAATCTCTTCAATCTGTACAAGGTAAGAAATAGTCCAGTAGATTTATAGTATATATGGGAATATACTGAGATCTGATAATAGGTGCCATGCAAATATCATACTAGTCACAATTACACTGATTACTGTGTATAATAAATATTACAATCAATAATTTGCATGTGTTTTGGTAAATGTACACTTATTAATAGGATGTAGGATTACTAAGGTGCATATCAAAGCCATGGGATATTAGGGGTTCTCTAGGATGCTCTAAAACTTGCTGCCCAGTGAACACTGCTATACCTGCTGTATAGTTGAAACGACTAGCACTAGGACCAGAGGGAAGCTTTCTGTTATGCCACATGATGTGACATTACAGAGGATCTAATAGGATAAAAAGATGAGGAATTGCCAGATTTGGGATTTTTAAATGAATAAAACTAGTGAAAGAGAGAAATGAATGTGAATGGAGTAACCTGAAGTTACTAGGTGCCCAGCAAACCCATTTTGCCTTTAACTAAATTAGCACTAAAGAAATGTAGATTTACTGGAAGATCCTTCTGAGTAAAAAGGACACTGGTGAGTAATAGTCCATTGGCATCCTGGGGCATTGCTGATGTGTTGCCACTGGAGCATTTACCATTTGGCTTTATTTGTCCTTTGATGCTGTCTCTCGAGACGCTAGTATCTGTCCTGCATTAACTACAAGATGGATTCTAGTGGAATGTAGGTAACCAATGTGGTTGTAACATTCTGGTGGGCTAATAATGTGTTTCAATGGGTACAAATAGAGCTGCAGTGTGCTGCCTTTTCCTCTTTTTCATTGAAGGTTATCGTATGTATGTATGTATGTATGTATGTGTGTATGTATGTATGTATGTGTGTATGTATATGTTTATTTATATAGCACCACTTGGGGACGCAGAGCTGTACAGTATTAAAATACAATAAAGTCATACAAGGGGGATAAATACATAGATAGTTCAGTACATAAATATATAACTTATATCAATAGAAGTGCTAGGGCTTTGCCACAAGAGGTAAGGATGTCCCTGCCCCATAGAGCTTACAATCTAGTTAGGTGAGTAACATACAGATACAATGGAATGGGTATTCGTGCTGGAGTGAAATGTATGCAGTGCAAATAAAACAATCATATACTGTGCTGGTTACCAAATAGGTAGGATGTAAGGCTAGATTATCATATATAGATATATAGATACCATATAACTGTGTGTGTACCAGATAGGTAGGATGTATAGGTAGATTTATCATATATAGAATATAGATACCATATACTGTGCTGGTTACCGGTAGGTAGGTGTAGGGTAGATTTATCATATATAGATATATAGATACCATATACTGTGCTGGTACCAATAGTAGGATGTAAGCAGTGATTTATCAATATAGATTAAGATACCAATAACTGTGCTGGTTACCGGATGGTAGGATGTAAGGCTAGATTTATCATATATAGTATATAGATACCATATACTGTGCTGGTTACCAATAGGTAGGATGTAAGGCTAGATTTATCATATATAGATATATAGATACCATATACTGTGCTGGTTACCGGATAGTAGGATGTAAGGTAGATTTATCAATATAGATATATAGATACCATATACTGTGCTGGTTACGATAGTAGGATGTAAGGCTAGATTTTATCATATATAGATACCATATATGCTGGTTACCAGATAGGTAGGATGTAAGGGTAGATTTATCATATGATATATATAGATACCATATACTGTGCTGGTTACCGATAGTTAGGATGTAAGGCTAGATTTATCATAGTATAGATACCAATAATGTGCTGGTTACCAGATAGGTAGGATGTAGGGTAGATTTATCATATACAGATATATAGATACCATATACTGTGCTGGTTACGGTAGGTAGGATGTAAGGGTAGATTATCATTATAGATATTATAGATACCATAACGTGCGGTTACCGGATAGGTAGGATGTAAGGGTAGATTTATCATATATAGATATATAGATACCAATATACTGGCTGGTTACCGGATAGGTAGGATGTAAGGTAGATTATCATATATAGATTATAGATACCATATACTGTGCTGGTTACCAGATAGGTAGGATGTAAGGGTAGATTATCATATTAGATATATAGATACATATACTGTGCTGGTTACCGGATAGGTAGGATGTAGGGTAGATTTATCATATATAGATATATAGATACCATATACGTGCTGGTTACCAGATAGGTAGGATGTAAGGGTAGATTTATCATATATAGATATATAGATACCATTATACTGTGTGGTTACCAGATAGGTAGGATGTAAGGTAGATTTATCATATATAGATATATAGATACCATATACTGGTGGTTACCGGATAGGTAGGATGTAAGGTAGATTTATATTTAAGATATAGATACCATATACTGTGCTGGTTACTGGATAGGTAGGATGTAAGGCTAGATTATCATATATAGATACCATATACTGTACTGGTTACCAGATGGTAGGATGTAAGGGTGAGTTTATCATATATAGATATATAGATACCATATACTGTGCTGGTTACGGTATGGTAGGATGTAAGGCTAGATTTAATATATAGATATATAGATACCATATACTTTGGTTACGGATAGGTAGGATGTAAGGCTAGATTATCATATATAGAGATATAGATACCATATACTGTGCTGGTTACCGGATAGGTAGGATGTAAGGCTAGATTTATATATATAGATATATAGATATCTATACTGTGCTGGTTACCGGATAGGTAGAAGTAAGGTAGATTTATCATATATAGATATATAGATACCATATACTGTGCTGGGTACCAGATAGTAGGATGTAGGCTAGATTTATCATATATAGATTATAGATACATATACTGTGCTGGTTACCAGATAGGTAGGATGTAAGGGTAGATTATATCTATAGATATAAGATACCATATACTGTGCTGGTTACCGGATAGGTAGGATGTAGGGTAGATTTATCATATATAGAATATAGATACCATTACTGTGCTGGTTACCAGATAGGTAGGATGTAAGGGTAGATTTATCATATATAGAATATAGATATATATACTGTGTGGGTACCAGATAGTAGGATGTAAGGCTAGATTTATCATATATAGATTATAGATACCATATACTGTGCTGGTTACCAGATAGGTAGGATGTAAGGCTAGATTATCATATAAGATATATAGATATCAATACTGTGGTTACCAGATAGGTAGGATGTAAGGCTGATTTATCATATATAGATATATAGATACCATATACGTGTGGTTACCAGTAGGAGATGTAAGGGTAGATATCATATATAGATATATAGATACCATATACTGTGGTTACAGATAGGTAGGATGTAAGGGTAGATTTATCAATATAGATATATAGATACCATATACTGTGCTGGTTACGATAGGTAGGATGTAAGGGTAGATTATACATATAGATTATAGATACCATATACTGTGCTGGTTACCAGATAGGTAGGATGTAAGGGTAGATTTATCATATTAGATATAGTAGAACCCTTACTGTGCTGGTTACCAGATAGGTAGGATGTAAGGGTAGATTTATCATATATAGATATATATAGATACCATATACTGTGCTGGCTACCAGATATGTAGGATGTAAGGCTAGATTTATCATATATAGATATATAGATACCATATACTGTGCTGGTTACCAGATAGGTAAGATGTAAGGGTAGATTTATCATATATAGATATATAGATACCATATACTGTGCTGGTTAACAGATAGGTAGGATGTAAGGCTAGATTTATCATATATAGATATATAGATATCATATACTGTGCTGGTTACCAGATAGGTAGGATGTAAGGGTAGATTTATCATATAAGATATATAGATATCCATATACTGTGCTGGTTACCGGATAGGTAGGATGTAAGGGTAGATTTATCATATATAGATATATAGATACCATATACTTGCTGGTACCAGATAGATAGGATTAAGGCTAGATTTTATCATATATAGATACCATATACTGTGCTGGTTACCAGATAGGTGGATGTAAGGGTAGATTTATCATATATAGATATATAGATACCATATACTGTGCTGGTTACCAGATAGATAGGGATGTAAAGGCTAGATTTATCATATATAGAATATACCATATACTGTGCTGGTTACCAGATAGGTAGGATGTAAGGGTAGATTTACATATACGATATATAGATACCATATACTGTGCTGGTTACCGATAGGTAGGATGTAAGGGTAGATTTAATCATATAGATATATAGATACCATATACTGTGCTGGTTACCGGATAGGTAGGATGTAAGGGTAGATTTATCATATATAGATATATAGATACCATATACTGTGCTGTTTACCGGATAGGTGGATGTAAGGTAGATTTACATATATAGATATATAGATCATATACTGTGCTGGTTACCAGATAGGTAGGATGTAAGGGTAGATTTATCATATATAGATATTAGATACCATATACTGTGCTCTGGTTACCGGATAGGTAGGATGTAAGGGTAGATTTATCATATATAGATATATAGATACCATATACTGTGCTGGTTACCAGATAGGTAGGATTGTAAGGGTAGATTTATCATATATAGATATAAGATACCATATACTGTGCTGGTTACCAGATAGTGAGGATGTAAGGTAGATTTATCATATATAGATATATGATACCATATACTGTGCTGGTTACCGGATAGGTAGGATGAAGCTAGATTTATAATATATAGATATATAGATACATATACTGTGCTGGTTACTGGATAGGTAGGATGTAAGGCTAGATTTATCATATATAGATACCATATACTGTACTGGTTACCAGATGGTAGGATGTAAGGGTAATTTATCATATTAGATATATAATACCATATACTGTGCTGTTACTGGATGGTAGGTGTAAGGCTAGATTTATCATATATAGATATATAGATACCATAACTATGCTGGTTACCGATAGGTAGGATGTAAGGCTAGATTTATCATATATAGATATATAGATACCATTATACTGTGCTGGTTACCGGATAGGTAGGATGTAAGGCTAGATTTTATCATATATGATATATAGATATCATATTGTGCGGTTACCGGATAGGTAGGAAGTAAGGGTAGATTTTCATATATAGATATATAGATATCCATACTGTGCTGGTTACCAGATAGTTTAGGATGTATGGCTAGATTTATCATATATAGATCTATAGATACCATATACTGTGCTGGTTACCAGATAGGTAGGATGTAAGGGTAGATTAATCTATAGATATATAGATACCATATACTGTGCTGGTTACCGGATAGGTAGGATGTAGGGTAGATTTATCATATATAGATATATAGATACCATATACTGTGCTGGTTACCATATAGGTAGGATTGTAAGGGTAGATTTATCATATATAGATATATAGATATCATATACTGTGCGGGTTACCAGTATAGTTTAGGATGTAAGGCTAGTTTATCATATATAGATCATATAGATACCATATACTGTGCTGGTTACCAGATAGGTAGGATGTAAGGCTAGATTTATCATATAGAGATATATAGATATCTATACTGTGGTTACCAGATAGGTAGGATGTAAGGCTAGATTTTCATATATAGATATAAGATACCATATACAGTGTGGTTACCAGTTAGGTAGGAGTAAGGGTAGATTATCATATATAGATATATAGATACCATATACTGTGGTTACCAGATAGGGTAGGATGTAAGGGTAGATTTATCATATATAGATATATAGATACCATATACTGTGCTGGTTACCGTGATAGGTAGGATGTAAGGGTAGATTGATAATATATAGATATATAGATACATATACTGTGTGGTACCAGATAGGTAGGATGTAAGGGTAGATTTATCATATATAGATATATAGATACCATATACTGTGCTGGTTACCGGATAGGTAGGATGTAAGGGTAGATTTATCATATATAGATATATAGATAACATATAATGTGCTGCTAACCAGATAGGTAGGATGTAAGGCTAGATTTATCATATTAGATAATAGATACCATATACTGTGCTGGTTACCAGATAGGTAGGATGTAAGGGTAGATTTATCATATATAGATATATAGATACCATATACTGTGCTGGTTACCAGATAGGTAGGATGTAAGGGTAGATTTATCATATATAGATATATAGATACCATATACTGTGCTGGTTACCAGATAGGTAGCATGTAAGGCTAGATTTATCATATATAGATATCATATACTGTGCTGGTTAACAGATAGGTAGGATGTAAGGCTAGATTTATCATATATAGATATATAGATACCATATACTGTGCTGGTTACCAGATAGGTAGCATGTAAGGATAGATTTAAACCTGCTAATTGAGGTTTCTTGACTTAGAGAGAGGGGAATAGAATTCCAGAGGATGGGAGCTACGAGAGAGAAAGGTTTAAGGCAAGAGGAAGCAGTACGAGTGGGGGGTCTGCACAGGAGCTGGTTCTGTGATGAGCGGAGGGTACGGGCAGGAAAATATGGGGAGACTAGAGAGGAAATATAAGGAGGAGCAGCAGAGCTAAGGGATTTAAATGTTAGTAGAAGGATTTTGTATGTAATGCACTATTTAACAGGGAGCCAGGTTGTTGTCCGGTACAGAGGAGATTTGAGATCTGGTTTATTAGAGAGCAAAACAATACATGTGGCAGAGTTAATTATAGACTGCAGGGGAGAGAGGTGGAAAGCAGGAAAGTAGTAGGTTGCAATAGTCCAGGAATGAATAAGCAATCGTGGTGGTCGGGAGAGAAAGGAAGCTGCAGATTTTGGCTATATTGCGAAGGAAGAAGCGTCAGTTTTTTGCAACATAGTTAATGTGGTTGGAAAAGGAGATAGAGGAGTCAATAATTACCCCTAGGCAGTGTGCAGATTGGATAGGGGAAATGGGGGTATTGTCAACAGAGATGGAGAAAGATGGGACAGGACCAGGTTTAGGTGGAAAATGATCAGTTCAGTTTTAGAAAGATTTAATTTGAGGTAGCGTTGAGACATCCAGGAGGAGATATCAAGGAAGCAGTTGACACGTGATTGGATGTCAGGAGTTAGCGTAGCGGTGGACAAATAGATTTGTGTATCGTCTGCATATAAATGATATTTGAAGCCAAAAGAGGTAATAACATCTCCCAAGGAAATAGTGTAGAGGGAGAACAATAAGGGTCAAAGAACAAACCCCTGCGACACCCCCACACCAAGAGGAACCAGAGAAGAGGTGTTTTAGCATAAGAACAGAGTAAGTTTTGATCAGAGAGATAAGATAGAAACCTCAGATGCCACTTCATTTCCGATGTCCACAAGAGGAAGTATCACATTGGAGGGAATGATCGACGTGTTGAAAGCAGAGGAGAGGTCAAGAAGATAATAATAGAAAAGTGACCATTGGCCTTTGCACCACGACATTACAACCTTACACAGGGCCGTCTCGGTGGAATGCGCAGGATGTGAATCAGCGAATGCAAAGGAATCAATAGGTTTATGAGCATGAAGGTAGTTAGCAATAACGGGGTAGGACTAACTCGTCTCTAGCAGTTTTAGAGGTATCAGTAAGGATAGGTACCGCGTGGGGTAGTTTGCTAACAAGAAGGGTTCTCCAGCGAGGGCGCTTTTTTTAGTATGGGCTTAACACGGGCTATGGCTTAAAGAACGGAAGGAAAAAATTCCCAGATATAAGGGAGGCATTGAATATGTGGGGAGTATAGGGGTAAAGCCCATGATTACAGGGCTTCAGTTAATACAAAGGGCATGGATCCAAAGACGGTCATGTGTGGACTGAAGAAGCGGCGAAAGAGAACCTTCTGAATGGGTCACAGGAGAAAAAGATCCAAGGAATAGCTGGGGTAGGAAGGGCAACAAATCCCAGAGTCATCACCGAGGACCAGGAAGATCTGCACAGATGTGACCTCCACTTTATGCTGAAAGAATGCGCAAACGATATCCTGGGGAGAGTGCGGAGTAAGGAGAGGGTCAGCGGGAGAGGGGCGACAGAAGGGAGTATGAAGAGGGCGAACAGGTGACGTGGGTTCGATTTTATTTTAAGTTTTCGGTTAGATGGTTCTGTTTTGCTAGCAGGAGCCCAGAGCTGAGACATTGCAGCATGAACTTGATTGGTGAGAAAGTCCAAGCGTTGTACAGGACGTTCAGCTCACACGTGGACACCTGGCGTAAAAAAATGGAAGTGGGGTTTGGCCAGACGGGATTAGAGGTTTTCATCGACTGGCAGGAATGCAATAGGGGCAACAGAGTCATTGCATGTTAGTCAGGATAGAATTTAGGAATTAGCAAAGTCAAGTACGGTCTCACTCCTCTGTATGTAACATTAGATCATTGCCATTATATATTGCAAGTTAGATCTTTCCGAAGCAGATGCTCAATCTCCCCTCTAGATAAATATCCAGTAAGTTTGGTATTGGGTGCCTGCAAACTAACAATGGACCCCAAAAGTGCCAGTGTGGTGATGTAGTTGTATTGTGTGGTGACTTGAGGCAATCCTGCGAGACCACAGCTTCCTACGCACCAAAGCCAAAAAGTGAGTCTTCTAGTCTTAAACTACCAGTTTATTGTGGTTTACAACCCTATAAACAGTCACTAAGGACAGTGTTTTGTATCACGGTACTTCTGTGAATGGTTTACCTACACTCTTGTTCTGTGGAGAACATTTGTTTGTGTACTTTCTGTAAGTCGGTTTTAGAAACGTTGCCAATCCTTTGAATTGGAATCTATAAAATAATAAAGTCAACAATTAAAGTAAAAATAAGGTCATTGTTTTAGACTTGATCAATAAAACCACCAAGGTTCTTCAACAGGTGTCCTTGTGCTGGTCAGCCCAACTCTTCTTCTGATTGGGCACACCAGCAGAGAACGCTAGACTGAGACATGTGACCAGGTAAGATAGTATCTAATTCTAAGGGTTTTGAGTGGACGATGAATCTGGTTTTTGTTGGAGGAATATGGAGATAGCAATGAGGATCAAAAGAATAAAAACATCACTGAATAAAAGTGGCAAGGGATATGTGTCACTTGTTTGAAGGGCAGAAACATACTTTACCAAACTAAAGTGAACTGTTGATGAAGAAAGGCACACCTAAGGTAAATGGTAATTGTCTGACCAAAGCTGTAAAAACTTGTGTTTGGTGATTTCGTTCAGTATAATGATACGCAATCTTAATTTTTTTCGATTACTTTTCTCCTTAAAAAAATCAAACATTAGTGGTTTATTGATGTCATTTAACATTACAGATGAATTTACAGCTGGCTCTGTTCACTTCCGATATTTAATCAGGAGAAAGCAAGCGATGGCTTGTGTCCTGAGTTAGAGTGGGACTGGATGCAATACAGAAACATGTGAGGAAGGAGCAAGGAAGGAAAGAGAGTTGATGATTCAGTGGAGATGTTATAGGAGTTTTAGTGCCTTCGTAGAGAACCTCCTTCATTTTACTATTCTTGCCAAAAAATCAGTTCATAGAACTCCAATGATGTGTGTGTGCATAATCTAAAATAGTGGGGCTGTGTGGTTAATCTAACTGGGTGGTGTGGTGGTGGTGGTAATGTGTTGATCTGTGGATGTGTGTGATCTTTAGATACAGTGGAGTTGACAAATCTTAATGAAAATTTGACTGCTGAAATGAAACATTTCCTAAAGTAACTCAACTGGGGGGGGCAACTACTTAAAATCCTAGCTTGCCATTACTTACTGGTAATATCCAGGGCTGTACATGGTTGCATATTTAAATACGCTCTGAATGTCTAGTGGCACCAACAAAACCGTGTGCTAAAAGGTTGACAATAATGCAGTATTAACAATAGATGTAGAGGGGCAGTCACGGCTGGTGCATGCTTCTTTCACCTCTCTGGGAAAAGAAATGTTTAATGCAGATTGAAAAAGCTAAAATACCGTATATACTTGAAGATAAGCCGACCCAGTGTATAGCACGAGGGTTACCATTTTATACCTCAAAAATTAGGAAATCTTAATTGATAGGGAATCACTGATAGCATGGGAATTAACTGGTAGCCATGAGGAATTACTGTAGCCATGGGTTGTAGCCATAGGAATTACTGGTAGCTTGGGAGTTATGGTAGCCATGGGAATTATTGGTGAGCCATAGGAATTACTGGTAGCATGGGAGTTACTGGGTGCCATGGAATGGTACTTTTTACAGTTTGGTGTGCAGAGCTTCGACTCGCTGCAAGTTCAGGGAGGGAAAGCCAGCCGTTCCCAGTAGTGCTTTGTGATGGTGCGCTATGACGTCATCACGCGGCGTTGCGCAAAGTTACTACTGGGACGCCAGGTTTTTTCTTACCGATTCGCGTCTGCGTCCCGGAATTTAGGTAAGTCCCAGGCTTGACCCAGTATAACCGAGGTTCATTTTTTCAGGTCATTTTTAGACCTGTAAACCTCGGGCTTATATGTTCAAATACTTTTGGCATGGGAGTTCAATAAAAGTCTTATGTTAAAATGGTGCTAATTTTGCCCCAACCAATCAGATGTTAGCTTCACAATGTTACCCTAAATTCTGATGGTTGGGGCCAAAGATTAGCAACATTTTAAACGATAAGAACTTTATTGAATCCTTCCCTGCAAAGTAGTTGAAAAATACGATTATCCACATGTATATACATCTGTTTTTCTTATTTCATACAGATGCGGGTTACATAAAGTGGTTTGGCATATGTATTTTCTTCTATTATTCTATTATATTAGGATTAAAACGATCTGTAGTGGTTATACTAGGAATAAACAAGAGGGGTAATTTGTGAAAAGTCAACCAGTGACAATGAGTACTTAACTGCAAAAAAATAAACAAAACTGTTACTTGTAATTTTTTTTTGGTTTTTCACCACTTTATATAATTTTTAACGTTGGGGGGTGGTGGGGGGGACAACATATGAATCAATCACAGAAGGTTTGTTTTAGTCCCATTGGCAATGTATTAACCGGATGTTCCATCTGCCCCAGATTTTCCAATATTTTGATTGGCCTCATCCCTGTGGGGTGTAGATTGTTTTTTCTTTTTTTTAAAGGGAAAGGTTGGGCATTCCTGCTCCAATTTTTCCTTAGTGTATGAGTTTTTTGGGTAACAAAGGGTGATTCCCCATCTCTTTTGCTAACTTGTGTTTTTTTTGGTCATGAAAAAGTGTGTTTCAGTTAGAAAGAACCCAGATATTTGTTTTTGTGGGGTGGGTTAAAAAACCATAATGCCCCCGTATGCCCTAATAGACATACGTTGGGGTCTAGGCCCAACTGGGGGAATCCCATATAGTTTTGGGTGAAGGAAAAGCAATAAATATCTGTTTGCCCAGGTGTCTTGGGATTTTGGGAATATGCGCCAAATGAGGTGAGAAAAAAAAGGCCTCGGGAGATGACATCTAGTGAACCCGAGAGGGAACTGCAGTTTCTTTTATTTTTAATAATTTGGGAGATTTTGTAAAATGGAGGTCCACACTACCACCTCCCAACAACTTTTTGCGCATCATAACCGCATTACCACCGCAAAAGAAGGTTTTACTGTTTTTAAATAGGAGACAAAATACACTGTTTCCTTTGTCCATTGTTCCGATGTCCTGACGATAGCGAAAAATGGGTGAAAATAACAATCGTGTTTTTTTTTAAAATATAACCCCCCCCTAGTATAGCGAGAAATTTGGGGGGTGGGGTAGCAACTCAGTTTTGTTTTTTTTTTTTTTATGCATATTAAGTATTTTCAGTGATTTTTCCTTTGGCTCCCCGCCTGTGGAGTTTTTCTTGGTTAAACAAAATGTCATTTGGCAAAGTTTATAGAATTTGATATGGTTCTACGGTTTCATCCTGGTATTTGGGTGTGGTATAGTTCAATTTGTCTTTGCAGGATAAATTAAGAAGAGAGTCCGAGGGGCGAGAGGTGTGGATGTAGGGAATTTTTTCCCCCGTTTGGCCCTGAAATTAAGATTAGTTTCCACCCCTATATGGGGGTTAAAAATGTGGGTAATTTATTTTTGTTTTTCCCCTCATGGGGGAGATGGTGTTGGGGCTTTTTGATATGGTTGTTTTTTACTCTTGTTTCTGGAGATTGTTTTTTCGAGGTTAGTCCCCCATTGGAGGCTGGGTGGCTATTTGGGGGTTTGTCTTTTTTCCCAGGGCATCAAGCCATTTTTTTTGTTTTGGGCTTTCTTTGGGGGTGGAAAAAAAAATGGGTGCTTTCTGTCGCTGTAAATGACCTTAGGAGATAAGCATGGGCGTAAAACTTGAGTAAGTTTTTTTTTTTTTGCCCCTTGTCCGGGCGGGTTTTACAATCAAGGAATTGTGGCCCTTGTTTTGTTTTTATCAGGGTAGTCCAGGGTAAGGCTGCTATTGGGGTAGTTTTGGAAATCAGAGGTTACCTTGTCTCTCTGGAAGAGGCAATCAGCCAACACTGTGTCCCCTCCTAGTGGGGAAAGATTGTTTGGCTAGAAAGGGTTCTTGGGGGTGCCTTACAAGGAGGTTTGGTGGGCGGGGGGGCAGGGGTGAGAAATTGGTGCGCCCGTTTTACACACCAAAACCTGGGTGGAAAATGTATTTGTGGCCATAGAGATATGAGTATAATCTGGAAACGGGGCCTGTGTTCGTTTTCCCCTCTGAATTTTTCCAGGAAGGACTTGACGAAACCCTGAATTGATTCCTCTGCAAACCATGCTTGGTTTTTTTTTTTCCCCCATGTCCCATCCTATCTGTGGGTTGGGTCCCCACTCGTTTTCTTGGAGTGTGGGTTAAACAATCCTCCATAGTTTAACCATGTGTTATTCCTGCCTTAGCTGACCTCTGTCACGTAGAAATTTTTGCAAGTCCATGTTCGGGGGGTGAAATGTCCCTGTTTTGGGATAACCTTCCAATCGATTATGGTGGCGAGTAGGACTTTGGCAACTGTTTGATGCGCCTCCTAGGGAAGCTTTTCAGTAGGACCTGCCTACGAAGTTGTTGGCATCTCGTTCAGGGCATTTTTCCACAGGCGTGAGGCCCTGGTCGTGCCTTTTTTTTAAAAAAAAAAGGTTTCCCAGAAACTTTTTTTTTCTAACTTGTGGAATCGTCATCCTTTTTTTAATTAACGCCGCTACGTGACATGGGGTAAGTGATGAAGTGGGTTGTGGGGGTCCCACTGGGATATAAGTTGTGGGGTGACCAAAGGAGGTGCAAAGTTAAAACCCCAAATAGACAAATGTCCCTGAAATTGGTCAACTCCTAATTTTTTCAAATTATCTCACTTTTTATTGGGCCATGGTCCAGCAGTAATGGCCAGCTTCCCCCAATTGTTCTCCTTTCATGGGTAATCACAGGGTTTTTTTAAAATTTTCAATGTTTTGAAACAGTTGGGGTAAGCTCTGAAGCTTTTCTTTCCCGCATAACTTACCATTTTGATGTTTGAAACTTTAAGCTTGACCCTAGCAAGGTCACTAATAATTGATACACATATGCCCCCAGACCTTGTTTGGACTCCAAATCCACCATGTGGGTGGTTTTCCGATAAGGTTGGGGCCATTTGTACCCTCTTTGTTTTAACCTGGGAAAGATTAAATAAACAACAGGGGTTTTTTTTTTTAATAATCAGCCATTAAACTTTTGGCCTTTTCTGGTACCAACTACCATAAGGATTCCATTCCAATAGTTGGGATGGAAAAGAATTCCGTAGACCCCAACACCATATCTTTCTAGGGCCTTACTTAAGGGTATCCCAGAAAACCACATTTAAAACCCATTTCAGAAGTGTACAGTTGCTGTGGTTCAAGTTTTTGGTCTTTGTGTAGTTTTTTCCTTGCAATTCCGGAGCGGTGGTAGATGTATATTGGGGGTAAAATAACATTGTATAGTTTTTTGTTTTTATTTTTCTGAGGTATGGGTTACTGACCAGCATTGGTTTTTAGTTTTTTGAGTGGGGCCCCATACTGAAGGGGTAATATAAAGTTTGGTGGAACATAACCTGAGGCCCACTTTAGGTTGATTTGCCTTAAGGAATCAGAGTTAGATAAGGAGACATAACAATCCATAGAAAGGGAGGTTTTTTCGTCATAGATTCTTCAATAACATCCGTCGCCAACGGAACAGACCTATTTATTTTTGACCTTTTCCCCATATCTGGATTAAACAAAATTTCCTGGACTCATTTTCAATGGACTTTTCAACGTCAATATACGTTTAAAAATATTCCGTTTTTTAAAATTCCTTTCTTAGCATCACCGTGGGTGTTACCATTTTTTTTTTAATGTCTCGGATAAATTAAATTTAGGTTTTTTTTTCCCCTTTCTATTTTTTATGGCACGATTTTTTTGTTCCCAACTTTTAATAAATGATATAAAATCATTTAATGGAATATTGTGTCCTATTTCCGCAGTACATTCCCAAAACGAACCTGTTTCCTCTGAAGTTACGGCTCCTATAGAGAAGTATATGTTTTAGGTATTATATATATTATATAAACTTGGTATAGAATATTAGGTGTTGGATAGGAATACCCAATAACCTACTATATTAACCGGTTCCCCTTCCGCTGTTTTTTTCTTTTTTTCTCAGAAATGTGTGGCAGCAAGGATAATGTTTTTATTAGTCCCTCTTAATTGTAGTTATATACAATTTGTGCCGCAACTAAAACCCACCCGGGTCCATTCTGTTTATTTTTTTTCGCCGTTGTTGGTTATGGAGTTGTTTTTTTTCCGGTGGTCTGATAGGGGAAATAGGATCAATCGCAGCCACCTGAGGGTTATTTCGGGACATATAGTGGCATAAATATTTTAATTGGGTATAGAAGCCCATTGGGGTTGCAATCATTTTAAATAAAATGCGGCCCTCATGCAGAGGGGTTTTCTCCTCTCTAGCCATGTCCCAGAAAAAACGTTCACCCCCGCAAAAATATTTTTTTACTACAAAATTTAGTGGCCTCCTTCTGGCCACCTCTTCAATGCACACAACACATTTTTTATTCAAGTTTTTTTCAATCCGCGTTTTGAGGTCAATCCATCATTGGGGGGAAAGCAAGGGGGACATTTCCATTTTCACACATAGGAAAATCCAATAATATCGTTCAACTATATCATTTTTTAAAATGTGTGCATTGTGGGTTTTTTTTAAATGCACTGCATCTGAATTATATATTATATGTATATTGTATTAACATGACCCATAATAGTATATTGGGAAGAAGTTGAAAAAAACAGAAAAAACAAATAAAAAGCGCACTTTAAGTAATTTTTTTGGTATTTTGAACCCATAAACGCGACTCCTAAAACTACTGTGTAAAAATAGACAGTAAACCGCTATAAAAATCAAACCTCGCATTGCAAAAACTTTTGGAGCCAGATTTTATTTGGTTTTTTTCTGATGGCAACATTGTATTTTTTTCCTTAGTTCATTGAAAATTCCAACTTGACGTATAAAATGTTCCTAATGGAGTTTTTTTTTTCCACATTTTAAAATATAAGCTCTTATGTTTTGAAAAGAAAAATGGTTTTTTTTTTTTTTAACTCGTTTTTTCCCAGCAAATGCTTTTTACTACAATTTCCCTGATCTAAGTTGTTAAAGGTTTTCGTTAACATGGTTTGAATGCATTCAGAAAGCCTTTGTTGTTTTTTGCAAAGTCGCGCATGGCCGTTTTTCCCTGTGTGGTGGGCCCCGATATTGTAAAGTATACCTTACCTTAAATGGATTGAATTGAATTAATACTATTAGACCATGGCGAACTGGAATGTATTGTTGAATAGAGTTTTTAAGTTGTTTTTAAACACATGGGTTTTGTGAATTATTTAAAATTTGTTCCCCCTGATAATTATCACATAAAAGGGTTTTAGTTAATTTTTTCGACGCTGGCCCCCAGATTTTTCAGGGAGCCCCCTTTTTGCTCTTTGGACTCATAGACTAATGTATTTTTCTCTCTATTAGCCACTCTCCCACTTAAACTAAAGCAATTGGACTTGGTTTTGTGTTTTTATTATAACAAATTTTTTTAACTCTCAGAACTATTTGCCCCCTATCTCAATCTTTTGGTTTTTTTTTTTTTTCGTTTTACATGGTGATTTTTGAGGCCCAGCAAAAACTGGAAATAAAAAATAAGAAGGTCAATGGTCGTGTTCTAATCCTTGCTTATTGTGATCTCTGAAGATCTTCCATTCCTCCTTAAACTTCCTCCCCCCACTGTTATTTTTCCCCCTGTTAAACCTGTTTTCCCTTCCTGCCTAGTAAGCCAGATCGGTCCCCCAAGGTAAAAGGGCCGTTTGTTCATTGCGGCCATGAACTAACTGCAGCTACTGTGTTCGAGAAATCAGGGTATATATGGTATATTTTTTATACCTGTGGAGGGGGTTTTTTTTTTTAGAGCTGTTGTCATCCCACCCTTCCTTTTAACTTTTGAAAGATGGACATAGGGACGGGGGAGGGAGCCTCTATGGTTTGCAACCATGTCCCTGGGCTTGTGGTTTCCACATAAAGGACATCTCATCTAGTGTGGAGGGATTTCGGGTAATCCTGACATGTAAGAAGCAATTTCTTAACCAGTATACGTCTTCAGAAACACCAAAACTTAACGTTTTTTTCCAAACATTCCCAGAATAACCCAATCATATGGGAATCATGTTTGAGGGGCCAGAAGGGTTTGGTTTGTTTGCAATGTAAATCTTAAAAATTGCCTTCCTGCTGCTTGCACTTTGCCAAAGGGGAGGAAGGGGTTTGCCCAGTCCATAGGTCCTACCGTATAGTGGTGCTAAGCCAACCCCCAATTTTCAAGTGTGGGGCCAGCCCAATTACCTCCTGCCCTTTAAAGAATAGTAGTAAATAAGTCAAACAGCGGACCTTACATAAATCACTAAATATTTCCAATTAAACCTTGTAAATTATTCTTACTGGTGCAGATGGCCCAAGGGCCCCTAAAAAATAAAGGAGAATGAGTTTTCATTTTTTGTGGCTTTATCTTCCCTGGAATGTTTTTTGCAACTTTTGTCCTTTTTTGATTGTTTTTGTTTTTTGTACATTAGTTGTTTTCCTTTGTGTATTTTTTTTTTTCCACGTACTGCCATTGGAGGCAGGGGGGTGGTTTCTTCCCTAGGGCAGAACCCCAACACAGTGTGGAGACTTTTTCCAGCTGGATTGGATGGCTATGGGAACTACAATAAAGGAGGAGAGCAATAGGCAAAAGAACTCAATTGAAGATCTGTACTTCTCTTTTAACCGCTGTGTTTTCTCCATACTATCCCTGTTAATTATGTTTGTCTCATCAAACACTTATAGCAAGGGGAAGCATTTTTAATACTCTGGTCAATCCCAGATATACATTTTTAAGAAAATTTCCCTCCCTACAGGGGACACATTTGCCAAGCTGGTACAAAACATAAAGCCTTGCCCATTAACATAGGACAAATATTACACACAAATTCAATCTTGAATTCTGAATTGGGTTTCGCCATATCAGCAATTTGGGAAGCCTGAAATCATAAAAGGAAGCTAGCAACAAAAAAATTTTTTCCCAATGTGGATAGTAATTTCGGATCCCTCTAGGTACGAACCTGGTATTGCATTAATCCCATTATAAAGAGTTAAAAAGGGTATGCAGCCCTCCCCATACATTTTTTGTTTTTCCTGATTTTCCCGAGAGTCTCTCCTCCCTGCCTTCAATTAAAGCCCTTTCAATTACGCCCCATGCCTTGTTTGAAGGGGGCGAACAAATTACTGTCCTGCCTTAACTGTCACCACAAGGCTAGCACGTCCGAAGGAAAACACTCCTCCACCCCACGCCTGATTCAGCTTGATTTAAAATGTGGCCTGTTTAATCCACAACAGGAACCATTTTTCAAGTTTGGTTTTAACAACGGCAGAGGAGAAGGAGAGAGGTTGGTACAGACATTCCCACCAGTCAATGACCAAGGGTTTATGTTTAATCATGGACCCTGGGGCCATCCTAGGAGGCGGGCTTTTTAGCAGTCCATCTTGTTGCCTTGAGATTATCTAAGGGAGGGGCCAGCAACGGCTGTAAAAATGTTGAGTAAGGTTTGATTTCCAGCTTGCTGGAAGGTGTGGGACATTAATATGGGGGTGATTTGGGTTTTTTTTTTTTAATATTGTTTGTCCCTTTTTATTAGAGAGAGGTGATGGAAAACTCAAGTCTGATAAATGGCCCCACGCCCCGACCCAATACCCAAATAGACGTGATATGGGAGGGTCAGTTGGGTTCTTGTAATAGCCATCAACACTGCAAATTTTCGAAGAGGGCATTCGTGAATAATTTTGGAATAAGACCCCCATGTGTATGGCCACTTTTAAGGCATCAACCCCTATTAACAAAACTTACTTCTGATTTAGCTTTTATATACTAAACTAATAAGGAACTGTGTTGGGGCCAGACATGGAAAAGACAAACTTTGTTTAGTGGTGTTAATATGGTCACTATAACTGGGGAAAGTGATGAATACTAAACATGTCTGACAGATTGAAAAAACAAAGAAATATATATGTTCCACATGTTGCATCACATGGTGATTGTTGTTTACAAAGTTTTACTGATCCATCTTCAAAATTGTGACCATGTATCAATAAATATTTTCCTCATCCTTCTTTCCCATCTGATTTGTTTTTTTTGTTTAAAGGGCAGTGTCCCACCCTAAAAAACTAAAATTTAACCCATTCGGACCCCTTACTAATTTAGTTTTTTACAAAAATCCCTCTACCTTACTCCCTCTGTTCTAAATTTTTGGTTTCAAAAAAATCCAGCCATGCTTTGTCCGCAAAGTTTCCAGGGAAAGTGTAAAAGTGAAGGAGGGTGGTTTCTGTGACGCCCATCCGGTCCTTGCTGAATTTTCCTTCAACACCTTGACAAAGTGAATGGACAGCGCTGTGGGAAAAAGCGCCCCTTTTACTGCCCTCCCTCCTCCTCCATCACGATCCATCCTCTTTCGGCCGTTGTGCCACCCTTAGCAATGAAAAACTTTGGTTACAGAAAAGTCCCTTCCCCACCCCCCCCAACCCCCAGAAATATTTTTTACAAAATAATGCATCCATTGTTTACTTTGGGTACCCTTCCTCCTCCTGCGCCGCGGTCTTAGTAACAAAGAAGACGCGGCCTGCGAGTTTCCATCCCCACTGCTTTGCATGCTTTTCCCCACAAGCAGGGAACAAGATTAGAGGACGGCGCGGGAAGAAATGGTTCCCAATAAGTCACCATGGGACGCATTATTTTGCAAAAATTTTTCGGCGGTTTGGGTTGGGGGGGCACGGGGCACCTTACAAGTTAGTGTTTTTGGGTCTGGCCCATTCCCTTTTAAACTATTTGCCCTTTTTTTTAAGCGCTATGAGGCATGGTAATCTTGTTAATATGTTTAAATTCTTAAAAAGAACACACACTAACAAAACATTAAAAGACTAAAAATTACTTCACCACAAGAGAAAATATTCAACTAATTTTAAAAATAAGATCTATAAAATAATCAGCCATAAAGTGTACAAATTTTTAATTAATAATAAATGGGATCCAGTTTTTTCCTGCTGAAATAATGGTTTTTACTACCATCTGAATAGTCCTCGAAATGTGTTTCCGTATGAGATGTAAGAAAAATTCCCCCAACCTATGATTCTAATTTTTACCTTTTTAAAAGGACATGGTCCACCCCCAAAAACTAATCATCTCCCCCCCCAACTACTGGCCCCCACATGTAGTGGTAGTTTTAATCCTTACCTCAAATCCACGCTCCATCTGGTTCTCCCTGTTTAGTCCCCCACCCAAGTCCCCCCAAAACCTGCACCAGAGGGCTATAGCCGTCGCATATAGGACATGCCCCCTGCTTTTACCTGGACCCTCCCGGAGATTTCTTTTCTGCCATGCGTTGGCTCTCGCAGCCCCCCTTCTCCCCCTCCCTCCCGCCCCTCCCCTCACCCCTCTCCCCCCGTCCTGTCTTATCCACTCCCCCCTAGCGTTTATTTTCCCTTTTTAAACACAGCCCCCTTCCCCCCCAGTCCCCCCAGCCCCCAACCGCCTATTTATTTTTTATTTTTTAGAAAGCTTCCCAATGTTTTTTTACTTACTTCTTCTTCGTCTTTTTCTCCCTAACGGCGGGAGTTGACTGGCCCGACAAAGCCGACGCATCCCCGTGAATTTGGGCTCGCCTTCCCCGCTCAGCAATCACAGACGCAGCCGGCCCGGTCCCCCGGCCCCTCCTTGCTTTGCCAATTTCCTCGCAAAAGCAGAGGGGCCGGGAGCGCAACGAAGGAAAAGAGGGAGGAGGAAGTAGAGTTTGGGGGCTTTCCCCCTGAAAAATTATAAAGTTACGCGGTTTTGGGGGCTGGGGACATGGTGGGAACAACCATATCAAATTTTTTAATTTTTAGGGTTGGACAAAGCCTTCTTTAAGTAGCAATGTTTAAGGGCTGTTCAATATTTTATCAAATCCAAGTGTTTTTTGCCATTAATTTATTAAGGGGGCAAATTTTTTTGCCACACCTTTTAAAAATCCTTAGAATTTACTTTTTAAGGAAGGGGGAACCGTACCTCCTGAAACTTGTTTTGTTACTCACTTCAAAATTTTATTTATGTTTGCAGGAATTGCCATAAACCTTAACAATTTTTAGAGAATTGTAAAAGCTGTTCCCCAAATGTACTTACCAGCACTTTAGTTTTCTTGGGCCCAAGCAGAAGGGCTCGACCCGGCAAAAATTTCGCTATCCCCTTGGGATTTGGCCTTTAGACAATCCGCGCCCCTTTCCTGCTATTAAACCGGCACGGAAAACAATTTTATTTTAAAGTTGCCAAACAACACCAACACAGCACAACCAACACTTCCACTGTTTTAAAAGTTTTCTAACTTTTTTCACCACAACGAGACACATGCAAACGCACATGTTGTTCCACACCAGGGAATTCTTTCTTTTTTGTCTTATGGAGAGGGGGAGGTGAGTCCCAGATACTGTGTTCTGAATACACAAAGTGCCACTCCCTGGAATTTTTTTTTTATTGGCTTTAAGGCTGCAAATCACAAACCAGCATAAATTGGGTTGGTAATGACTTTCTTTACACCCTTCCCCTGCCCCTAGGAGAATTTATTTTGTTTTTCTAAAGTGGCAAGTGTTTAATGATCAGAACCCAATTGGTTTTTAGTGAAAAATTCCACTTCCTTTTAGTGTCTGCATAGGGAGAACCCATTATGCACCATATTTTACAGGTAGGTAAACCTTCCATTTTGAGTTTTCCATTCGAACCTAGGGATGTCCCAACGTCAGTACCGTAAAGTTATACGTTTTTTCAAATTTTTTTAATTAATTTTTGTGTAATTAAAATATGTCATTAAGTTGTCCACAAACGTGAGTGCAATTGTACCTTCCAAGGGTTAATATCTATAAACAGCAGAAGCAAATTATTTTTTTTTGTTTTTCCAATTTATTTTCCCCCTTTTTATTATCAGTGTCCAATTTCATAGTGGTAAGCTCCCCACCTTTTTTTCACAATTCGCGGTAATTCAAAGGGTTAATAAAAACCCTCCTTAATCTTTTGTAAAAGTATTTTCTTCCCGATCCCCTATTTTTTTTTAATTAAAGGCTTTCAACTGCAGTAATCAAGTTGGGAGGATCCAAGTTCCGTAGAGCCCAGGAGGATAAAAGGACGTTAAAAACAGACAGGGACATGAAAAAAGGTTGTGGTTTTTTTTGTTAGCAAAAGGAGTGGTGGTATTAAGTGTTGGCCATCAGGAAAAAAAAGAAGAAATGGAAGGGAAAGAGTAGGGGCGGTTTTTTATGAATTATGAAAAGAATTAAAGCTTTTAAAAAGGGCAAGTAGGAATGGGGTAAAAAGGCGAGGGACAACAGCAGATGGAAAAGTTTGCGTTGCAGGGTCCAGGGTTTGGGAGCCAAATATTGCAAGAAAACAATAAACAGGGAGTGGTGTGGTGTTCTAGGATTTATACTTAGTTTTTTCCTGGGAAAATATTTTTGGGACCCCTTAGTGAAAAGGAAAACAGCATTTTTTTTTTTTGTAAAGTGCTGATAGAGGGGGTGGAAGGAAACTGATAATGGGATGGAAGAGAGAGGCAGCAATATAATAGAGGTATGTTCAGATTTGGAGAGGTGGAGGTGAAGCCTCTGGCCAACATGAAACTCTAACAAAAAGAATTGGCCAGAAATACGCTTGGGGGGGGCCCAGAAAAAAATGAGTGTTTTTTGTTTTTTAAAAGTAGCCATAACAAATAAACACCCCAGCCCTTTTAATGTCCTAAACCACTGTCCTGCACAAGTGAGTAACACGAATACTGGTAAGTTTCTGCTAGTTGGCACAAGAAAAAAAACTAATTATCTCTAAAATAATAAATTTTAATCACACAAATCCTTAAAATAAAAAAATATATAAATCCTCTTATAGAGAAAAATGGATGTGCCCTTTGGCCAGCCACAAATAAATATACATAAATAGTAAAAACCCCCTGAAAGGAAATAATACTGCAGGTACCCCACACCCTTCAGGTACAATGAATAAAATACAATGATACCACCATAACCGTATGGGGGGAATATCAAATATGGGGCCCTTGGGGTAACCAAAAGCCAGACAGAGAAAGAAGTAGAACCCTAAACCACGAGTGTAGGAAGCCACAAAGCGTAAATTGAATGTACAACAGAAATCCTCGTAAGTGGTGTCGCAAACTATATAAAACTAAATGTTTTTTTTTCAGGAACGGGTGGAAGCTGGTAATACAACAGTCCCCCAATTAATACTGCAACCGTCATGTCTGGTTGTAATCGGATAGTGAGCCCATATCCCCTATTCCCACTGGTCGCCCGGACGTAAAGGCAGTGGTTTCCGTGGCTCGCTGAGAACTTGGGATCCATTGGCAGTTAGTTTCAAGTAACGGCAAAACGTCCCCTACGTCCGTGATCAGTTTTTTACTGGGTGAGAGAGCCCCCTTTTAAAAAATCATTTTCGGTCGGTGATAATCCTATGGACAAGCAGTCCCCCCTTTTTCTTATCCAGCTTCCACCACCGGTCCTCGAACAGAAACCAAGGGAGAGGAACAGGAAGGCAGAGTTCCCTATATGACTCCCTGCTATCCTCCTGGTGGCCCATTTTTTTTTTTCAAGACTTGGGGGAAATACAAAAAGAACCACTTTGGAGAGCAGGGATGTAACAAGGTAAGGAAATTTTTTTTTTTTTACACTACAGTAGTGGGCTCAGTAGTGGGGTTTAAATTAATAGTTTTGGGGGTGGGACATGCCCCCCTTTAATTCAATTTAAAATCACATTATCATTAAGAATTATTTTTTTTTATCCATAGATGGGCCCCGCTGTATTGACCTTGGTGAAATACAAACTTGTCTGGGTTACTCCCTCCCCTGGTTTTGTCCCCCCTCCACAACACCCTCTTGGACACCAGAAGTTATACTTTGGTCCTCATCAGACCACCAAGGCAGAACTTCCACTATTTTGCACTTATTTTAACTTAGTATGCGTTTATGCAAGGTTCGCAGCACTTTGGTGTTCCCGCTGAAATGTTGCCCAGTTTAAATGCGATTTTTTTGTTTTTTTTTTAATAAAGAACTTAAACACTTTTGGGGAAAAAGACCCATGTGTGCCAACAAACTTTTTTTTCTTGTGCATTCTCAGTAAGCACCTTGGGCAAACACATTGGGTAATTTGTTATACAATGAGATAAAAACCCACTCCAGACATGTTGGTACACAAGGTAAAGGTGGAGGAAAGTATCCTACAAACACACCCTGGGTTCATTTTATACAATGGATAAACTCCTCAGACATGGTACAAGGTAAAGTGTGGAAAGTTACAATCTACAAACACAATGGGTATTATTAAATTGGAAAATAAACACTCGACATGGTGTACAAGGTAAAGTGGGGAGAAAAAAGAGTATCTACAAACACACGCTGGTATTTATACAATGAGTAAGACACGCTCAGCACATGGTGGACAAGGTAAGTGGATGGGACAAGTAACTTACAAACACGCTGGGTAATTTTATGACAATGAGAAAAAAAAAAACAAAAATAAACACTTAAGACCCATGTGTACAAGTGTAGGTGGGGAAAAGTAAATCTACAAAACACACCTGGTTATTGTATACAAATAATAAAAACAACTCAGAAACATGTGGTAAAGGCAAAAGTGGTGGAAGTATTACAAACACGCTGGTATTTAATACAATTGAAGATTAAAAACACTCAGACATGTGTACATAAACAAGGCAAGGTGAGGAAAGTATCTACAAAAACACGCGGTATTTTATACAATGAGAAAAAACACAGACATGTTGTACAAGAAGTGTAGGAAAGTTATCCTACCAAAACACGCTGGGTTATTTATAACAATGACGATAAAACCACTACAGACATTTGTTAAACAAGGCAAGTGGGTGAAAGTATCTACAACACACTTGGTGTTATTTATGACATGAGATAAAACAACTCAGACATTTGTACAGGCCATGGTGGAGAACGTATTCTTACAAAACCACCTGGGTATTTATACAATGAGATAGAACCTCAGACAAAATGTTGATGTACAAGGGCAAGTGTGGGAAAAGTATATTACAAACACACGCCCTTGGGGGTAAAATTTAATACCAATGAGATGAAAAAACACTTCAGACAATTGTTACAAGGCAAGTGGAGAAAGTGGAAGTTATCTAAACAACAACGCTGGGTTATTTTAATACATTGAGATAAAAACACTCCAGACACCGTTGTACAAGGTAAGGTGGGAGGAAAGTATCTCAAAAACACGCTGGGGTTATTTTATAACAATTTGGGAGGTAAAACACTCAAATGTGGTACAAGGTCAAATGGGTGGAAAGATCTACAAACAACACGATGGGTATTTATACAATGAGATAAAACACTCAGACATGTGTACAAGGTAAGTGGTGGAAAGTATTACAAACACGTTGGGGATAGTATCTCGGCCCTGCGCTCCCCCCAATGCAGATCGACTTTATCCCCCCATATTTCCTTTTCTTCCCCTATAGATACATAAGGCTATCATGTATATCTGTATGGCTGCGTTTACCATCGTTACTGAGGTTTTCGTATTCTTGTACGGCTAGAGTTTTTTTCATATATAGTACACTCGATATCATATAACGCGTGCTTTCGCTGCGTTACACACGTAGTTACCCGGAAGTCCTACAGGGCTATCCTTTTCTTTTGCATTTCTGTCCATACCCATCGCTACTATAGATCATCCCATACTTACTGCCTGCTGGTACCAGATAGGTAGTTTTGATGTACCCGGCTAGCATTTATCATATGTATACGATCCCCCCTCCTTTTATGATTTTATGGAGTCTCCCCCTATCATCCCCATACCCTCGTGCCATTGTGTTACTCACCGCATTTAGGAAGGATGTACGGTACGATTTTCTCCTATATAGACGACTATAGAGCTCCGCTCCTAAATCCTCTATCTGTGTCTCGCGTTTATGCCTAGACTATGGTTCGTGATCGTCAGGGCTCCTAGCTTATTCCATGATCTATAGATTTTATATTTAGAATTCCTAGTGACTGTGCTGCCGTTCACTTAGTATTGGTCTAGGCTGTTACAATGGCGCTCCACGATCCCTTAACCATTTTTGCTAATTGACGGCTTTCCCGCTGACTCGTTGAGCAGGCGGGGAACGAAGAATTCCACGAGGATGGGAGCTCCCGAGTATGAGCACGGCTTATTAGGCGTTTTAAGCTGGATAGCAGTCACGAGTGGGGGGTCCTGCCCTGTACCAGGAGCGGGTTCTGCCGATGAGCCCCGCCCGAGGGTGTACGGGCAACGCCTCAAGTCGCGCCCAAGAACACACCTTCTTTTTTATTGGTTTGTTGACGGACTAGAGCAGCCCCCCCTCCCCCTTTTCCTTTTTAAACGACCCTAAACCTGTGAGGAAGCAGCAGAGCGAAGGGATTTTTCTTTCTCCCATTTACAATGTTAGAGTAGTAGTGATTTCGTACCTGCATATATTGCACTGTTTAAAGGGGCCAGGTTGTTTTTGCAACGGCTACAGAGGATGACTTTGAGATGTCTTGGGTTATTATGACGTAGCACCAATATATCAATACATTTTTGTGTGTGGCAGCAGTACGGAAAGCAGGAATCCAGGAAAGTAGTAGGTTTGCAAAGCCAGGAGAATAAGCAATCGAGTGTGGTCGGTGAGCGTAGTTCCGCCGTGGACTCGGGAGACCTTGAGCCGAGATGCAAGGTTAAGCTGAACGATTTTGCCTATATTGCGAAGGACGAAGCCCCGTCACGTGTTTTTGCCACCATAGTTGTAACTGTGCGACTTGGAAAAGGACTCGAGAGAGAGTCACAACCTTTTTTCCTTCTTTTTTTCCCCCCTTTATTACCCCTAGGACAGAGGTGCCAGATTGTGATTAGGGGCATATTCCCCTTTTTTCCTCATTTTTTCAATGGGGGTTTGTCATACAGAGATGGCAGAAAGATGGGACAGGACACAGGTTTAGTGGAAAATGATGTCAGTTAGTGTTAGAAAGATTTAATTACTGATTCCCCTTTTTTTTCCCCCCTTTTTCTTCCCCCCTTTATTTTCCCCCCGGTCACGCATGTTATGAGACAGACCACGGACGCGACCCCTCGATATCAAGGATACGACCAGTTGACACCACGTGTATTGGATTGTAGTAGGAGTTTTTAGCTTTCCTCCCGTCCCCCCCTATGAGTGGTGGCACAAACACGATTGTGTGTCTCGTCTGCCATATAAATGTTATTTGAACGACCAAAAGACTCCTTCTTTCTTTTCTTTTTTTTCTCCACCCGTGACACCTGAAACATCTCCCAAGGAAATATGTGTAGAGGGGAGAAAACATAAGTGTCAAAGAACAAACCCTGCGACACCCCCACACAGACAGGAACCAGAGAAGGGTGTGTATTAGCATAGATACAGAGTAAGTTTTGTCAGAGAGATAAGATAGAACCAGGATGCCACTTCATTCCGATGTCCAAAGAGTGAAGTATCTACATTAGGAGGGAATGATCGACTGTGTTGAAAGCAGGGAGAGGTAAGGAAGATAAGAATAGAAAAGTGACCATTGGCCTTTGCACCTCAGATCATTCACACCTTACACAGGGCCGTCTCGGTGGAATGCGCCAGGATGGAATCCAGAATGCAAAGGATCAATAGGTTATGAGCATGAAGGTAGTAGCAATACGGTGAAGACTAATCGTTCAGCAGTTAGTAGGGCCGAGGCTATCACAAGAGAGATAGCCGGGCGGTAGTGCTATGAACAAGAGGGTTCCAGCGAGGGGCTTTTTAGTATGGGCTTAACACGGGCCAGCTTAAAGACGGAAGGAAAAATCACCACATGTACTTTAACGGGAGGCACATTGCACCCCCCTATCGGCCTTGCGAGTCATAGGCGGAAGCACCATGCAATGTTCCCGGGTCTTTTCAGTTAATACTCACAAGGGATCGGGATTCATACGTAGGACACGTCTATTGCTTTGTGGACCTGACTTAGAGCAGCGCGACCCTTTCTGCCTTTTTCTGTTGGAGCATATTATAACTGGGTCACCAGGAGCAACACGTATCAAGAATAGTGAGGGAGGATTTCCTCTCTGCCCGCAGGGCAACACTATCGCCAAGACTCATCACAAGCCAGGACTTCCCGAGAATGCAAACAGGATTGGGACTCCAATGATGCGAAAGTACCATGCCGACAAGAGATCCGGGCCCGAGTCCGGTTTCTGTTTTTTTGTTTTTCTTTTCTTTTTGTTTTTTTCCCCCTGAGAGTGCGGAGACATAGAAAGGAGAGGGTCAGCGGGAGAGGGGCACAGAAGGGAGTTGAAGATGGAGAACAGGTGACGTGGGTTTGATTTTATTTATAAGTTTTCGGTATTGGTTCTGTTTTGCTAGCAGGAGCCCAGAGCTGAGACATTGCAGCATGAACTTGCAATGGAGAAAGTCAGCGTTTGTACAGGACGTTCAGCAGCACACGTGCACCTGCGTAAAAAATGGGAAGTGGGGTTGAGCCACGGACGAGGATTAGAGGTTTATCGACTGCAGGAATGCAATGGGGCAAAAGAGTCTATTGTGTTAGTCAGGATAGAATTATAGGAATTAGCAAGCAAGTTAAGGTCATCAACATCCTCTGTAATGTAACATGTAGCATCATTGCCATTTATATTGCAAGTTTAGATCTTTCCTAAGCAGATGCTCAATCTCTCCCTGTATAGAAATATCCAGTAAAGTTTGGTATTGGGACCTGCAAAACTAACAATGGACCCGCAGTGCCAGTGGTGTATGACTTGGGCAATCCTGCAGGAACCACAGCTTACTACGCACCAAATGCCAAAAGTGAGTCTTCTATGTTCTACCAGTTTATTTTGGTTACAAACCTATAAACAGTCCTAAGGACACGTGTTTTGTACACGTACTTCTGTGAATGGTTTACACTACAATCTTGTTCTGTGAGAACATTTGTTTTGTGTACTTTCTGTAAGTCTGGTTTTAGAAACTTTGCCAATCCTATTGAATTGGAAATCTATAAATTAATAAAAGTCACAATTAAAAGTAAAAATAAGGTCATTGTTTTAGACTTGATCAATAAAACGCACCAAGGTTCTATGTCTTGTGCTGGTCAGCCACACTTTCCTTCTGATTGGGCAACCAGCAGAGAACACTAGACTGAGCATGTGACCAGGTAAGAGTCATCTAATTCTAAGGGTTTTGAGTGGACGATGAATCTGGTTTTTGTTGGAGGAATATGGAGATAGCATGAGGATCAAAGAATGAAAACATCACTGAATAAAAGTGGCAAGGGACTATGTGTCACTTGTTTGACAGGGCAGAACATACTTTACCAAACATAAAGCTGAACTGTATGATGAAGAAAAGACACCATAAGGTAAATTGGTAATTGTCTGACAAAAGCTTAAAACTTGTGTTGTGGTGTATTCGTTCAGTATATATGATACGCAATATTATTTTTTTAAATTACGTTTCCCTTTAAAAATCAACATTAGTGGTTTATTTGATTGTCATTTACATTTACAGATGAATTTACAGCTGGCTCTGTTCACTTCCGAGTATTTAATCAGGAGAAAGCAGCGATGGCTTTGTGTCCTGGAGTTAGAGTGACTGGATGCAATACAGAACATGTGAGTAAGGAGCAAGGAAGGAAAGAGTTGATGTATTCAGTGGAGATTTATAGGAGTTTCTTAGTTGCCTTCGTAGAGAAACCCCTTCATTTTACTATTCTGCAAAAATCAGTTCATAGAACTCCAATGATGTGTGTGTGCTAATCTAAATAGTGCTGTGTGTGTTAATCTAACTGATGGTGGTGTTGGTGGTGGTGGTATGTGTGTGATCTGTGTGTGTGTGATCTTTAGATACAGGGAGTGACAAATCTTAATGAAAATGACTTGCTGAAATGAAACATTTCTCTAAAGTAACTCAACTTGCACTACTTAAATCCTAGCTTTGCCATGTACATTACTGGTAATATCCAGGGCTGTACATGGTGCATATTAAATAGCTCTGAGATGTCTAGTGGCACCATACAAACCGTGTGCTAAAAGTTGACAATAAATGCAGTATTAACAATAGATTGTAGGGGCAGTCACGGCTGGTGCATGCTTTTCACACCTCTCTGGAAAGAAATGTTTAAATGCAGATGAAAAAGATAAAATACCGTATATACTTGAGTATAAGCCGACCCGAGTGTAAGCCGAGGTACCTATTTTTACCTCAAAAATTAGGAATATCTTATTGATAGGAATCACTGATAGCCATGGGAATTACTGGTAGCCATGGGAATTACTGGTAGCCATGGGTATTGGTAGCCATAGGAATTACTGGTAGCTTGGGAGTTACTGGTAGCCATGGGAATTATTGGTAGCCATAGGAATTACTGGTAGCATGGGAGTTACTGGTAGCCATGGGAATGGTACTTACAGTTTGGTGTGCAGAGCCTTCCGGACGCAGCTGCAAGTCAGGAGGGAAAGCCAGCAGTTCCCAGTAGTGCTTTGTGGGTGCGCGATGACGTCATCACGCCGGCGTTGCGCAAAGTACTACTGGGAACTGCCAGTTTTCTTACCTGATTCGCGTCTGCGTCCGGAATTTAGGTAAGTCCCAGCTTGACCCGAGTATAAGCCGAGGTTCATTTTTCAGGTCATTTTTAAGACCTGAAAACCTCGGCTTATATGTTCAAATACTTTTGCAGGGAGATTCAATAAAAGTTCTTATCGTTTAAAATGGTGCTAATTTTGCCCCAACCAATCAGATGTTAGCTTTCAAATGTTACATAAATTCTGATTGGTTGGGGCAAAATTAGCACCATTTTAAACGATAAGAACTTTTATTGAATCTCCCTGCAAAAGTATTTGAAAATACGATTATCACATGTATATACATCTGTTTTCTTATTTCATACAGTGCGGTTACATAAAGTGGTTTGCATATGTATTTTCTTCTATTATTTCTATTATATTAGGATAAACCGATCTGTAGTGGTTTATGATGAATAAACAAGAGGGGTAATTGTGAAAAGTCAACAGTGACAATGATACTTACTGCAAATAAATAAACAAAACTGTTAACTTGTAATTTTGTTTCACATTTTATAATTTATAGTTGGGGTGTGGGGGGGACAACACATATGAATCCATCACAGAAGGGTTTAGTCATTGCATGTATTAACGGATTCCATCTGCCCCAGATTTCATATTTTGATGCTCATCCCCTGTGGGTGTAGATTGTTTCTTTTAAAGGGAAAGGTGGCATTCACTGCCATTTCTAGGTATTGAGTTTTGGTAACAAGGTGTGTATCCATCTCTTTGCTACTTGTTTTTTGTCATGAAAAAGTTGTTTCAGTTAGAAAGACCCTCAGATATTTGTTGGGGGTGGTATGTTCCGTAATGCATAATAGGCATACTTTGGGGTCTAGGCCCACTGGGGATCCCATATAGTTGTGAAGGAAGCAGATAATCTGTTGCCAGTAGTCTTGGATTTTGGGATATGCCCAAATGAGGTGGAAAAAAAGGCCTCGTGAGATGACATCTAGGACCGAGGGGACTGCAGTTCCTTTTATATTTGGAGATTTGTAATGGAGTCACACTACCACACTCCACACTTTGCAGCATCAATACCATTACCGCAAAAGAGTTTTATAAATATGGAGAAAATACTGTTCTTTGCCATTGCGATGTCCTGCGATAGCGAAATGGTGAAAATAACAATCGTTTAAAAATATACCCCCTAGTATAGCGGAGATTGGGGTGGGGTAGCACTCAGTTTATGATCAATTAGGTGATTCAGTTCTGGGGGGCTCCGCCTGTGGAGTTTTCTTGTTAAACTGTCATTGCAAGTATAGATTTTGGGATATGGTTATACGGTTCATCTGGATATTGGGTGGTAAGTTCAATTTGTATTGCAGGATAAATTAGAGAAGAGGTCAGGGGCGAGAGGTGATAGGGATTTCTCCCAGTTGGCTGAAATTAAGATGTAGTCCCATATATGGGGGTTATGTGGATTTTTTTGTGTTCCTCCATGGTGGAGATGTGTGGGGCTTGTGATAGTGTTACTCTTGGTTCTGGAGATTGTTGTTTCGAGGTTAGTCCATTGGAGCTGGTGGGCTATTTGGGGGATTGTCTTCCAGGTGCATCAAGCCATTGTTGGGCTTCTTGGGGGTGGAGAAAAAGTGTGCTCTGTCGCTGTAAATGACCTTGAGGATCAAGCATGGCGTACTTGTAGTTTGCTTGTCTCGGGCGGCGTTTTACATCAAGGAATTTGGCCCTTTGTTTTTGTATCAGGGTAGTCAGGGTAGGCTGCTATTGGGGTATTTTGGAATCAGAGGTTACCTTTCTCTCTGAAGAGGCATAGCACTGTGTCCCCTCCATAGTGGAGAGATTTGGCTATAAAGGTTCTTGGGGGTGCTACAGGAGGTGGTGGGCGTGGCGAGGTGAGATGGGCCCGTTACACTGCAAACATGGGTGTAAATGTATTTGTGCCATAGGAGGATATGAGTATATATGGACTGGGCCTGTTTCCTCTGACTTTTCAGGAAGGCTGACGAACCTGATGATTCTGCAACCCTGCTGGTTTTCCATGTCATCCTATCTGTGTGTCACTCTTTTCTTGGAGTGTGGGTAAACATTCCTCCATATTACTCATGTGTATTTCTGCCTTCGTGACTCTGCTACGTAGATTTTGCAAGTCATGTCGGGGGGTGAAATGTCTGTTTTGACTTCATCGATTCTGGTGGCGAGAGGAGCTTGGCAACTGTTGATCGCCTCTAGAAGCTTTTCAGTGACTGCCTACGATAGTGTTGCATCCTCGTTCAGGGCATTTTCACACTGTGAGGCCTGGTCGCTGCCTTTTTTAAAAAAAAAAGTGTCAGAACTTTTCTAACTTGTGGATCGCATCCTTTTTACCTAGTGACATGGTAAGTGGAGTGGTGTGGGGTCCCACTGGGATATATAGTGTGACAAACAGGAGTGCAAAGTAAAACCCCATAGACAATGTCTGAAATTGCACTCCTAATTTTCAAATTATCTCACTTTATTGGCATGGTCCAGCAGTATGGCAGCTCCCACATTGTCTCCCTTTCATGGGTAATCACAGGGTTAAATTCATGTTTGAACAGTGTAAGCTCTGAGCTTTCTTTCCCATAACTATTACCATTTGATGTTGACTTAGCTGACCTAGCAAGGTCACTATAATATGCATACACATATGCAGACTTGTGGACTCCAAATCACCATGTGGTCCGATAAGGTGGGCAATTTGACCTCTGTGTTAACCCTGGGAAAGATTATAACACAAGGTTTTTAATAATCGCCATAACTTGGCTTCTGGTACAACTACCATAAGGATACCATCCAATAGTGGATGGGAGAATTCCGTAGAACCCAAACACCATATCTCTAGGCCTTAGGGTATCCCAGAAACCCACTTTAAACCATTATAGAAGTGTACATGTTGCTGTGTCAAGTTTGGTCTTGTTAGTTTTCTAAATTCAGGAGGGTGATTAATATTGGGGTATAAAAAATGTAAGTTGTTTATTTTCCGAGGTATGGGTACTGACAGCATTGTTAGTTTTTTGAGTGGCCCATACTGAGGGTAATAAAGTTTTGGACATAACCTGAGCCCAACTTTAGGTGATTTGCTAAGGAAGTCAGAGTTAGATAAGGAGATACACAACAATAGAAGGGAGTTCGTCATAAGATCTTCAATAACATCTAGCCAACAGGACAGACTATTATTTGAACTTTTCCCATATCTGGATTAACAAATTCTGGACTCAGTTCATGGACTTTTCAGACGTCAATTATCTTTAAATATTCGTTCTTTTATCCATTTCTTAGCCTCACCTGTGTGTTACCATTTTTATGTTCGGTAAATTAATTTAGTTTTTCTTTATATTTTTTATGCACTATTTTTGTCAACTTTTAATAAATGATATAAAATCATTTATAGGATATTGTCCTATTCCGAGTACATTCCCAAAACGAACCTGTGTCTCTGAAGTTACGCTACTATAGAGAAGTATTGTTTAGGTATATATATATATATAAAACTGTGTATAGAATATTAGGTGTGGATAACCCAATAGCTATATGTAACAGGTCATTCCGCTGTTTTCTCAGAATGTGGTGGCAGCAAGGATATTGTTATTAAGTAATATTAATTGTGTAGTATATCATTTGTGCACTAACCCCACCGGGTCCATTCTGTTTTATTCGCCTGTCGGTTACTTGGAGTGTGTTTTCCGGTAGCTGATAGGTGGATAGGCATCGCAGCCCTGAGGGTTCGGGACATATAGTGCATATATTTTATTGGGTATATAAGCCTATTGGGGTGCATCATTTTATAAATGCGGAGCCCTCATGCAGTGCGTTCTCTCTCAAGCCATGTCAGACCACGTCCCCCGCAAAAAATATTTTTACTATCAAAATTTAGTGGCCTACCTCTGGCACTCTCAATGCACACAACACATTTTTTATCAAGTTTTATCGCGTTTGAGGTAATGCATTCATTGGGGGAAAGCAAGGACATTCATTTCACATAGGAAAGTCATAATATCGTTCACACTACTTCATTTTTATGTGTTGCATTGTGCGTTTTAAATGCACTGCATGCTGCATTATATATTATATGTTATATTATAACATACTCCATAATAGTATATGGGGAAGAAGTGAAAAAAACAGAAAAACATAAAAAGCGCACTTTAAGTACTTTTTTTGTCATTTAACCCATAAACGCACTAAAACGTACTGATAAAAACACAGTAACGCTATAACATCGCATTGCAAAAACTTGGAGCAGATTTAATTTGTTTCTGTGCACATGTATTTTCTTAGTTATTGAAATTCAACTTGACTTATAAAATGTCTAATGGAGTTTGACACATTTAAAATAAAGCTCCTATGTTGAGAAAATGTTTTTAACTTGTTCCCAGCAATGTATTTTACTACAATTTCCCCTGATCTAAGTGTAAAGGTTCGTTACATGTTTGAATGCATTCAGAAGCCTTTGTTGGCAAGCGCGCATGGCGTTCCTGTGTGTGCCGATTGTAAAGTATACCTACCTTACATGCGATTGATTGAATTAATACTTAGACATTGGCAGACTGATGTATATGTGAATAGAGTTTTTAATTGTTTTTAACACATGGGTTTTGGATTAAATTGTCCCTGATATTTATCAATAAAGGGTTTTATAATTTTTAGAGCGTGCAGATTTTTCAGGGAGCCTTTGCCTCTTTGGATCATAGCTATGTATTTTTCTCTCTATCTAGCACCTCCCCACTTAACTAAAGCATGACTTGGGTTATTATAACAAAATTTTACTCTCAGACTATTGCCCTATCTCAATCTTTGTTTTTCGATTTATATGGTGATTTGAGGCCCAGCACTGGAAATAAAAATAAGAAGGTATGGGTCTGTTCTAATTACCTTTCTCATTGTGATCTCTGAAGATCTCCATTCCTCCTTAACTCTACCACTGTTCTCACCCTGTACATGTTCCCCTTCCTGCTAGTAGCCATCGGTCAAGGTAAAGGGCGTTGTCATTGCGGCCATGACTAACTGCAGCATACTGGTGCGAATCAGGGTTATATATGTATATTTTATACCTGTGGAGGGGTTTTTAGTAGCTGTGTCACACCACTTCTTTCCTTTTGAAAGTGGCATAGGGACAGGGGAGACTCTGGTTGCAACTATGTCTGGGCTGTGTTCCAGAGGACAATCATCTAGTGTGAGATCGGTATCTGACATTGTAAGAGCATTTATTAACCGTAAGCTCAGAACACAAACTTACGTTTTCCAAACATTCCCAGAATAACCCAATCATATGAATCATGTGAGGGCAGAAGGGTGGGTTGCAGGTAATCTTTATGCCTTCTGCTGCTGCATCTGCAAAGGGAGGAGGGTTGCCAGTCACTAGTCTCGTAGTGGTAGCCAACCACCAATTTCAGTGTGCCAGCCAATACCTCCTGCTGTAAAGATAAGTCGTATAAGTCAACAGCGACCTTAATAAATCACTAAATATTCATTTAAACCATTGTAAATATTCTACTGTGCAGATGGCCCAACGGGCTAAAATAAAGGAGAATGAGGTTCTATTTGTGCTTATCTTCCTGGATGTTTGCAACTTTGTCTTTGATGTTTTTGTTACATTAGTTTTCCTTTTATTTTTTTCCACAGTACTGCATTGGAGGCGGGGGGTTCTTCCCTGAGGCAGACCCCAAACAGTGTGGAGACTTTCCAGCTTGGGATTGGGATGGCTATGGGACTCATAAAGGATGGAGCAATAGCAAAGAACTAATTGAAGCATCTGTACTTCTCTTTTACCGCTGATGTTTCTTCCATAATATCCCTGTAATATCTTGTATCATCAAACACTTATAGCAAGGGGAGCATTTTATAATCTCGGTCAATCCCAGATACATTTTAAGAAAGTCTTCTCTAGGGACACATTTGCAAAGCTGTACAATAAAGCCTGCCATACATATGGACAATATTACACAAAATCCATCTGATCTGAATTGGTCTCATATCAGCAATTTGGGAAGCCTGAAATCAATAAAAGAGCTACAACAAAACATTTTCATTGGATAGTATCGGATCCCCTTACTAGGATAACTGTATTGCCTTAATGCATTTATAAAGAGTAAAGGTATGCAGCCCTCCCCATACATTTTTTTCCTGATTTCGAGTCTCTCTCTGCCTTCAATTAGCCTTCAATTAGCCATGCTGTGAAGGGGGCGTAACAATTCTGTCTGCCTCTAACTGTCACTCAAAGCTAGCACGCGAGAAAACACTCCTCCACCCACCCTTGATCAGCTTGATTATGTAGGCTGTATCCTAGCAACAGGACATTTCAAGTTTGTTTAACCGGCAGAGGAGGAGGAGAGAGGTTGTAACAGACATTCCCACCAGCCAATGACAAGGGTTATGTTAATCATGGCCCTGGGCCATCTAGGAGGCGGGCTTTTAGCAGTCATCTTTGCTGTGAGATATCTAAGGGAGGGCAGCACGGCTGTAAATGTGAGTAAGTGATTTCAGCTGCTGGAAGTGTGGACATGTAATGGGGGTGATGTTGGTTTTTTTTATATTGTTGTCCTTTAATTAGAGAGAGGTGATGTGATCAGTCTGTATATGGGCACACGCCCGACCAATCCCCAAATAGCGTATGGGAGGTCAGTTGGTTCTGTATACAGCACACTGCATATTGCCGACAGATTGCATTGTAATATGGTAATCCCATGTGTATGGCCACTTTAAGGCATCACCCCATTAACAACAACTTCTTGATTTAGTCTTTATATACTAAACTCTACATAGGAACTGTTGTGGGCAGACATGAAAGCAACTGTTAGTGTGTTAATATTGTCACTATAACTGGGAAGTGATGAATATATCCATGTCTGACAGATGAAAAAAAGAAATATATATGTACATGTTGCACACATGCGTGTTTATGTTACATAGTTTACTGATCATTTCAAATTGTGCATGTCAATAAATATTTCCATCTCCATCTATTTGTTTTTGTTAAAGGGCATGTCCACCCCTAAAACTATAATTTAACCCATTACTGGACCTACTAATTAGTTTACAAAAATCCTTACCTTACATCTCTGCTCTAAATGGTTCTCCAGCAATGCTTGTCCAAAGTTCAGGAAAGTGAAGTGAAGAAGGTGTCTGTGAGCCATCCGGTCCTTGCTGATTCCTCAACCTTGACAAGGAATGTGACATGCGCTGTGGAGCCCTTTACTGCCCTCCCTCCCTCCATCACGATCCATCCTCTTCGGCCGTTGCACCTAGCATGAAAACATTTGGTTACAAGGTAAGTGCCCCCTTCCCACCCCCAACCGCCAGAATATTTTTACAAAATAATGCTCCCATTGTTACTTACGGACCCTTCTCTCCTGCGCCGCGTCTTAGCTAATCACAGACGCGGCTGCGAGTCCAGCCCCTGCTTGCAGCTTCCACAAGCAGGGAGCAGGATTAGAGACGGCGCGGGAGAGAATGGTCCATAAGTAACCATGGGAGCATTATTTTGCAAAAATATTTCGGCGGTTGTGGGTGGGCAAGGGGCACCTACCAAGTAGGTTTTGGGTCTGGCCATGCCTTTTAATATTTGCCTTTTTTAAGCGCTATGAGCATGTATCTGTATATGTTAAATATCTAAAAAGAACACACTAACAAAACATTAGACTAAAATACTTACACCAAAGAGATATTCACTATTTAAATAAGATCTATAAAATAATCAGCATAAAGTTACAATTTAATTAATAATAAATGGGATCCAGTTCTGCTCTGAAAAATAATGTTTATTTACACATCTGAATAGTCTTAGGAATGTTTTCGTATGAGATGTAGAAATTCCCACTATGATTCTAATTTACCTTTTAAAGGACATGTCCACCCCCAAAACTATAATCCCCCCAACTACTGGCCCCACCATGTAGTGTAGTTTAATCCTTACCTCACATCCCAGCTCCATCTGGTTCTCCTGTAGTCCCCCCCAAAGTCCCAAAAACTGACCACCAGGAGGCTAGCAGGTCCATATAGGACACTGCCTGCTACCTGGCCTCCCGGAGATTTCTGCCATGCGTGCTGCAGCCCTTCTCCCCCCTCCCTCCCCCTCCCTCTCCCTCCCTCTCCCTCCCGTTCTGCTATCCCTCCCCCTAGCGTTATTTCCCTTTAACACAGCCTTCCCCCATGTCCCCCACCCCCAACCGCATACTTTTTATTTTTAGAAAGCTTCCCAATGTTTTACTTACTTCTCCGCTTTCCTACGCGGAAGTGAGCTGCCGACAGCCGCGTCCGTGATTGGCTGCCGCTCAGCCAATCACAGACGCAGCTGCCGGTCCCGCCCCTCTGCTTGCATTTCCTCGCAAGCAGAGGGCCGGGAGCGCAGCGAAGGAAAGAGGGGAGGTAAGTAGAGTTTGGGGGGCTTTCTGAAATTAAAAGTTACGCGGTTGGGGCTGGGGGACATGGGGGAACAACATATCAAATTTTAATTTTTAGGGTGGACATAGCCTTTAAGTACAATGTAAGGCGATGTCAATATTTTATCAAATCCAAGTGTTGCCATAATTATTAAGGGGCATGTTTTGCACAACCTTTAAAATCTAGAATTACTTTAGGAAGGGGACCAGTCTCCCTGAAACTTTGTACTCACTTAAATTTTATATGTTGCAGGAAATGGCCATAAACCTTACAAATTTTAGAGAATTTAAAGCTGTCCCCAAATGTACTTACCAGCCTTCGTTCCTGCAAGCAGAAGGGGCTCGACCGGCATTCGCTCCTGTGATTGGCTTAGACATCGCGCCTTCTGCTTATTAAACCGGACTGAGCATTTTATTACAGTTGCACAACACCAACACAGACACACACTTCACCTGTTAAAAGTTTCTAACTTTTTTCACGCACACGCACACATGCACGCACATGTTGCCCCCACCAGGGAATCTTCCTTTTGTCTATGGAGAGGGGAGGAGTGAGTCCAGATACTGTTCTGATACACAAAGTGCCAACTCCTGGAATTTTTTTATTGGCTAAGGCTGCAACATCAAACAGCACATAATTGGGTGTAATACTTTCTTACACTTCCTGCCTAGGAGAATTTTATTTTGTTATTTCCTAAAAGTGGCAAGTGTTTTATGATCAGAACCTCATTGGGTTTTAGTGAAATTCCACTTCCTTTTAGTGTCCATATGGAGACCCTATAGCACTATTACAGGTATGGCTAAACCTTCCATTTTGAGTTTTCCATTCGAACCTAGGGATGTCAAGTCAGTACCGTAAGTATACTTTTCAAATTTTATATAATTTGTTTTGTAATTAAAATATGTCAGTAGTGTCACAAACGTGAGTGGCATTTAACCTTCCAAAGGTAATATCTATAACAGCAGCATTAGTTTTCCATTTATTTCCCTTTATTATCAGTGTCAATCAATATGGTAGCTCCCACCTTTTCCAATTCAGAGGTATTCAAAGGGTTAATAAAACCTCTGATCATTTGTAAAAGTATTCTTCCCGATCCCCATTTTTTTAATTAAGGCTTCAACTGCAGTATCATGTTGGGAGATCCAAGTTTCCGTAAGAGCCAGGAGATAAAAGGCGTTAGAACAGAACAGGACATGAATAAAGGTGTGTTTGTTAGCAAAAGAGTGTGTATTAAGTTGGCCATAGGAAAAAAGAAGAAATGAAGGTGAAAGAGTAGGGACGGTTATGATATTAGAAAGATTAAAGCTTTAAAAAGGGCAAGTAGGATGGGTAAAAAGGCGAGGACAACAGCAGATGGAAATGTTGCAGGGTCCAGGGTTGGGAGCAATATCCCAAGAAAACAATAAACAGGGAGTGGTGGTGGTCTAAGGATTTATACTGTAGTTTCCTGGGATATTTGGACTTAGTGAAAGGAACAGCATTTTGTAAGTGCTGATAGAGTGTGAAGGAATACTGATAATTGGATGGAAGAAGAGAGGCAGCAATATATAGATGGTATATATAGATGTTGGAGAGGTGAGGTGAAGCCCTCTGGCATGCAACTCTACAAAAAGATTGGCCAGATAAGCGTGTGCCAGTATTGAGTGTTTTGTTTAAAGTAGCCATCAAAATAACACACAGCCATTAATGTCTAAACCACTGTCTGCAAAAGTGAGTACACGATACTGGTAGTATCCTGCTAGTGGCACAAAGAATAAAAACTAATATCTCTAAAATATAAATTTAATACACAATATCTTAAAATACAAAAAATATATAAATCTCTTATAGAGAATGATATGGCTGGCCAGCCACAATAAATATACATAAATAGTAAACCCCTGAATGGAATAATATGCAGGTACCCCACCTACAGGTACAATGAATAAAATACAATATCCACCATAACCGTATGTGGGAATATCAAATATGGGCTGTGTAACCAAAAAGCCAGAGAAAGTGTAGCCCTAAACCACGAGTGTAGGAGCCACAAAGCGTAAAATGATGTACAACAGAAAGTCTCGTAAGTGTGCGCACACTATATCAACTAATGTTCAGGACGGGTGGAGCTGGTAATACAAACAGTCAATTATACTGCACCGTCATTCTGGTTGTAATCGGAGAGTGAGTCAATCCTATTCCACTGGTCCCCCGGACGTAGCAGGTCCGTGGCTCGCTGAGCAACTTGGAATCCAGTGGTAAGTAGTTCAGTACGGCAACGTCCCCTCACTTCCGTGATCAGTTACTGGTGCTAGGAGAGCCCTTATCGATTTCGGGATAATCCTATGGACAAGCAAGTCCTTTTCTTATCCAGCTCACACCGGGTCCTAGAACAGACAGAGGGGAGACAGGAGGCAGAGTCCTATATGGACTCTGCTATCCTCCTGGTGGCCAGTTTTTCAGACTTTGGGGGAATCCAAAAGAACCACTTGGAGCAGGGATGTAAGGTAAGGATTTTATTACACTACAGAGTGGGCTCAGTAGTGGGTTAAATTATAGTTTTGGGGGTGGACATGCCCTTTAATTCCAATTAAAATCAACATCATAATATATTCTTTTTTTTATCCATAGATGGCGCTGTATGACCTTGGTGAAATACACACTTGTCTGTGTACTCCTCACCTGGTTGTCTCCACACACTCTTGACACCATAAGTTTATCTTGGTCTCATCAGACCACAAGGCAGACTTCCACTATTTGCACTTTATACTAGTATGATTTATGCAGGTTCAGCACTTTGTTAGTCTCCTGAAATGTTGCCAGTATGCGATTTGTTTTTAATAAAGAACTATTACACTTTTGGAAAGACCCATGTGTGCACAAACTTTTTCTTTGCTGATTATCAGTAGCACCTGGGCAAACACATTGGGTATTTATACAATGAGATAAACACTCAGACATGTGTACAAGGTAAGTGGAGGAAAGTATCTACAAACACAATGGGTATTTAAGACTTGCTTTAAAGGGAAACCTTTCCCATGTATCATCTGACCCTGTAAGTCTGTTCAGAACTTACAACACTCAGTGCTCTCCTAAACTAAAAATAGGGATTAAAGCCGCTAACTGGTTCCCTGTCAATAAGGCAGACTGGGGTGCATTTAAAATGGTGGGGGTAAAGGAGGTGAAGTATTGAGTCTAGTGTAATATCACATTCATAGTGAGGTTATACACAGGTGGCTCCTCAACACGGATTGAGACACAAATATTGGATAACTCAGCTTCACATTCCCTCCAAGACCACATAATACATTTGATGCATTTCACCCCACATGTGGGCTTAGTCATAGGTAGCTGTTGGGTTCTTACATTTCCTTTATTTATTTTATGACGGACTATCTAGTCTCTACTTCAAATGATTTGAGCCAATCACAAAGGCGGCCTCCACCAAGCAGACACCGTGCTGGCCAGTCTGCACTCCGCCCAATATAGTATCGCCGCCCCGCGAGCCAATAAGAACAGGGTCAGAGCTCACACCACCTGAATCCACTCTGACATTGGTCCTCATAAGATAACATCCTCCATATAGTGATTAAATGACAGTATATGTATTGCCAATAAGAGTATCAGCAATGTAACTTTTCCCAGGAGCCAGATACAAGTTGAATCACACAAGGTCTGAAAACTTAAAACCTCCCAGCATACCATGATTATGAGTTGACACAAGGTAAAGCTTTGAACACACTTTAGATAAGTCTCGTTTATAACAACTTTGCCATAGGTAATTCAACATCCGATCCACATACAGACCAGCTGCTTGTCACTTGTCGAGCAGTCTGTACTGCTCTATGGGGATCACAAAGTATGGTACATAGCGGGAGAACAATGCAATCCCTACACTGGCTTTGTTTCTGATTATCATGTACAGAGGTCTTTAAGCCGGCTACACACATTACCACTAAAAGGCCTTTTATCTGCCATGTGTGTGGCAGAAAATCAACCGATTTCCTTTGGTGACAAACTATTGGCCACTGGATCGCTCCTCCATAACTAAAAAATTCTATCACCCACTATAACTTAAGGTTGCCATACACATTACCGATAATGGGTAAGTCCTGTCAGGTGACAACTGAATTTTCCTAGTATCCTCAGCAGGGGCTTTGCAGGGGACTGCAAAGCTGATGAGTGGGAAAGATGGACAATTTCTGTTGGTCAGTATTGTCTTCTTTTACTTTAAGTAAAAGAAACCAATTCTATCGCTCCGTATATGGCCGACTGATCCCTATACCGATGGGTCTGGTCCGTGTGTGCAGTCCCCACCGCATGTGTGTTGACAGATACCAATATAATCTGTCAGCACAATGCGAAAGGGATAATGTGTGGCCACCTTTAAACCAGGGAGTTGATAGCAGCCACTGCTCAGCCAAACAATCTCTATACAAAGTATAGATGTCACATCACTCACCACTGTATAGTGTGAGTCCAGCTTTACACCGTGTTTGAATGAATTAATTAATATTTGTTGTAAATTAATATTCTAATAATGATGAACAGTAAATTAATTACACACTAAAGACACAACAGTAATCAATGAACATTATATGTAAACAATAATAATCTGATAAGGGCCTGAAATAGCAACTATAATACTCAAAGTACAATACAAACCTTAATAAGTGGATAATAACAACTCTGCTTACGTTATATGTTAACACTGATGTAAAGTTAAGGATGAAATGCTCGTTTGTATTCCCATAATGACTATGGACTCAGCTGTCCCACTGAACAGGTGGAGAGTAACAATACCCCCAGTCACATTCCAACCCAAGGAACCGGAAGATGAACCTTGTCCCACTGGTGGAGAATCCAACAGTCTGAAATGTCATCATTCCTAAGTGGAGGAAAGTATCTACAAACACACTGGTATTTATACATGAGATAAACACTCAGACCGTGTACAAGGTAAGTGAAGGAAGTATCTACAAACACACTGGGTATTTATACAAATGAGATAAAACACTCAGACATGTGTACAAGGTAAGTGGAGGAAGGAAAGTATCTACAAACACACTGGGTATTTATACAATGAGATAAACACTCAGACATGTGTACAAGGTAAGTGGGAAAGTATCTACAAACACAGGGTATTTATACAATGAGATAAACACTCAGACATGTGTACAAGGTAAGTGGAGGAAAGTATCTACAAACACACTGGGTATTTATACAATGAGATAAACACTCAGACATGTGTACAAGGTAAGTGGAGGAAAGTATCTACAAACACACTGGGTATTTATAAAATGAGATAAACACTCAGACACGTGTACAAGGTAAGTGGGAAAGTATCTACAAACACAATGGGTATTTATACAAATGAGATAAAACACTCAGACAGTGTACAAGGTAAGTGGTGGAAAGTATCTACAAACACACTGGGTATTTATACAATGAGATAAACACTCAGACATGTGTACAAGGTAAGTGTGAAAAAGTATCTACAAACACACTGGGTATTTATACAATGAGATAAACACTCAGACATGTGTACAAGGTAAGTGGAGGAAAGTATCACAAACACACTGGGTATTTATACAATGAGATAAACACTCAGACAGTGTACAAGGTAAGTGGAGGAAAGTATTACAAACAACTGGGTATTTAACAATGAGATAACCCTCAGACATGTGTACAAGGTAAGTGAGGAAAGTATCTACAAACACACTGGGTATTTATACAATGAGATAAACACTCAGACATGTACAAGGTAGTGGTGAAGTGGAAAGTATCTACAAACACATGGGTATTTATACAATGAGATAAACACTCAGAATGTGTACAAGGTAAGTGGGGAAAGTATCTACAAACACACTGGGTATTTATACAATGGATAAACACTCAGACATGTGTACAAGGTAAGTGGAGGAAAGTATCTACAAACACACTGGGTATTATTACAATGAGATAAAACTCAGACATGGTACAAGGTAAGTGGAAGGAAAGTATCTACAAACACTGGGTATTATACAATGAGATAACAATCAGACAGTGTACAAGTAAGTGGAGGAAAGTATCTACAAACAATGGTATTTAACAAGATAAACACTCAGACATGTGTACAAGGTAAGTGGGGGAAAAGTATCTACAACACACTGGGTATTTATACAATGAGATAAACACTCAGACATGTGTACAAGGTAAGTGGAGGAAAGTATCTCAAAACCACACTGGGTATTTATACAATGAGATAAACACTCAGACATGTGTACAAGGTAAGTGGAGGAAAGTATCTACAAACACTGGGTATTTATACAATGAGATAAACACTCAGACATGTGTACAAGGTAAGTGGAGGAAAGTATCTACAAACACACTGGGTATTTATACAATGAGATAACACTCAGACAGTGTACAAGGTAAGTGGAGGAAAGTATCTACAAACACACTGGGTATTATACAATGAGATAACACTCAGAAATGTGTACAAGGTAAGTGGGAGGAAAGTATCTACAAACACTGGGTATTTATACAATGGATAAACACTCAGACATGTGTACAAGGTAAGTGGAGGAAAGTATCTACAAACACTCGGGTATTTATACAATGAGATAAACACTCAGACATTGGTTACAAGGTAAGTGGAGGAAAGTATCTACAAAACACACTGGGATTTATACAATGAGATAAACACTCAGACATGTGTACAAGGTAAGTGGAGGGAAAGTATACTAGTGGAGGAAAGTATCTACAAACACACTGGGTATTTATACAATGAGATAAACACTCAGACACGTGTACAAGGTAAGTGGAGGAAAGTATCTACAAACACACTGGGTATTTATACAATGAGATAAACACTCAGACACGTGTACAAGGTAAGTGGAGGAAAGTATCTACAAACACACTGGGTATTTATACAATGAGATAAACACTCAGACATGTGTACAAGGTAAGTAAAAAAATACACATTTTATTAGAGTTAAAAGTATATACAAACACACAGAGATAAATACTCATGCATTTGTAAAGGGTAAATATAAAAAAAATCTATTGTTATTGTTAACCCAAATAATGTATAGAAAAACAAACTGGGTATTTAAACAATTATATAAATACTCATACTTGAAGAAAAAAGGTTTATACTTTATTTATAAAGCCACGGTATCTTTTTTTAGCGATACCACAACTTTAACGATAGGTATCGTAAATCTACGATACCGATTGTAAATCTACGATACCAAAAACGTAGATTTACGATCCCCATAGAATACCATTGCTGTAGTTTACTACCGCATGGTATTCTCCAACAGTCTGAAATGTCATCATTCCAAACGTGATCCCAGCAGGCAGAGATCTGAGAGGAGAGGAAGCAAATGGATTTGACCACCCCTCGCCTTATTCTCCTCTTTATTGCAGGTGGGATTACATTTTACTTGGTTATTGTTTATTATCAAATAATGATTAAGTTGTAGGGGATTGTTCACTGTTAGATGGAACCTACATTACAAATGAATCATTCTGGGTGGCACAGGAATCCTCCTCACGTAGGATACACTGCAAGAATCCAGACAGATATTTTCATATTGAAACCATGTGGATTGTGACTGTGATATAGATATAGACAGATATAGATATATATTAAACCTAGAATGTTATGTTCTGTGGAACCATATGGATGGTGTTCACAGGAAAACTTCTTAGGGATTGTAAATCCGGTTATTTACCATTATAAATATTACTCTATACATAGGATAGGACTATAAACTAATCACACTCTTCACTGGTACAGCCGAAAGGAAAGTAAAACACATGGAATAGAGAAAGGTCCACGGTGTTAAAATGAAGCACATTTAATGCATTAAGAAGACAAACAAGACATTGTGTGGGCTGAACTTTTCGCAGGTGTAAAATACATATTTGATTATCTTTGGTAGCACCAGGGCACCTAACACCCTTAGAGCAGAGTTCTTGCCATTTGTGTATATGTATGTAAAAATTATTGTTATTTATAGGCCTAAACTGCAGATTCAAATAACTTACATGTTTGAATTTATTACACAAAGCCTTCTGGTTACTTTTACTTTCAGTTTTCCTCCTCATTTCTTTTAGTACTAGGAGGTACAAAGCAACTGATTGGACAATGCCTTTCACACTTCCTGGATAAATCATACTGAGCATGTCCGAGTTCAATGGAATAGAGGAGGGGGCAGTAACTGCAACGTGACCTGACTGGGCTTTTTACTTTGTTTATGAATAATTCATTTTAACTCACAGTTTCTGGGCTATAGGTAAGGGAAAATGTGTTTTAGGGTGGAGTTCCCCCTTCACAAAGGTCAACCGGAGAAATCCGTGTATGGATACAGGAATACTGTCTATTATATAATCCCTGACTGCATCTTCCACTTAAATCCAATTATGATATCTGGGAAAGAGAGAAAAGAATCATATATACTGAACGACAAGTGTATATATACACGGACACTGGACCCATCTGCGTGTGCGGGAATGCATATGCAGAGGAGGGTGCTTAGGGGGGGTTAGGGGTTGGTGCGTTGCAGGGGTGCACGCAACGCGGGTTTGCTAGTAATGGTATAAATCAGGGGTGTCTAACTTGCAGCCCTCTAGATGTTTGAAAACTACAACTCCCAGCATTCCCAGGAATCCCTGGGGTAAATGAATTAAGGCAAATTAACTCTGTAGCTTAAAGGATGTGTAAGTGAAAACATTTCCTCTGTGATATCCAGTATCTGATTGACAGCCACATGTGACAGGGGTTTAAAGGGTATTTTTAGTTAGTGTTTGAGGAATGGCAGCAGTCTAGTACATAGAGGTATTTACACCCCCTTCCTCATAGTAAAATAAAGGAAACGTGTTATGATAATATATAATGTGGATGATTGTGTAAAGATTAGGAATTATTATTCTGAATCAATTAACACACAACTGGAGTGAGAGGTTATACAGTAGTTATTGTACAGTTAATGAGAACAGGGTATGGGTTTGTAGTTCTACTAGATAATGGGACCCATATACAAACAAATCTCGATTGTATAATTACAATGTTCCCGTTTACCCCTTAAAGGGGAACTGTGGTCTCCAAACAAAAGTGCAGGGGACCTGGTGATGCTGCTGCCATATCACACACAAAAATGTAAATATCTTCAAAACTATGCAAAATAAACAATGGAAATGAATTGCAAAAATTCTTAGGGGAGCAATTGAAACAATTGTACAACGATACAATGGGCCATACACTCATCGACAATTATACAATATCAGGGTATCCCAATATCGTACGACTGGGATTGGTGTGTGTATGGGGCCTTAAGCTATTGTCACGTGCCACATGCATTGAGCAGCCTAGTTATGAAGTGTGTCTGTGCAATTGATATTCATATGTTCAGAAAAGGTTCAGTGAATATTGACAGCAATCTACCCTTTTGTTTCTGTTTCTAAAAGGGAAGTTCAATACAGTATTTAAAGCAGAATTATAATGTGTTTCCTTATTATTTTACATCTGACATAAGGTATTGATGGTCGTGGGCAGCAGGCTGGGAATCAGGAAGGGGGAACTATATCAAGGTTGTGAGACACTGAAAGCAGCTATCAGGGTTATAATACGTAAATATAACATTCAGCAAAAACAGTAATAGTGATAATAAGTAAAAGAGAGCTTATAGTTAGTTGAAACTTGATTCTTAAAACCATTACTCACTGGAATTTACAATCATTTCTTTGCGGACTACTGTGGCTCAGCCCTAACAGGCTCCTTTACGGGGAGAGCTGCAGCATCTCTGCTACGCTCTTCTAAGGTGTTAGAGTTGCAGCCTCTGGCAAATCAATTCCAGGTAGATTTGCTCAGAGCCCGTACAGCTCTAGGTGAATCTCCCTGTAAATTTCTAATTCCTAGTCCAGTAAGTTCAGTCTATACTGAGTTTGGAACTGGGCCAATAAGAACATACGCTTCTTGTAGAGTGTGAATTCTGATTGGTCAGGCCCCAGACAGCATTGGATTGCAGAAGATCTGTGGTGCAGTTTATAAAACTGATTGACAGGGCAACCGGCAGATTATTTGGCAAGAACATGAATGACATGTCACAGACTCTGTTTAATAAAAGTCTATGTCACTGTGCCACGTTGTGCTATTGCCAATGTGTTGCTAATCTCTTTCTACTATACCGTATTTGTATTATTAATTTGCACTGAACAGAAGCATTGAGATTAAACTTTCATATTGCAGTGATTTATCAATAACCATGTTTTTCCTTCCACAGCTGGGACAGCCATTAATACCGACCATGAAAATCGCCTGATTGCAGATCTATTCAAGAACTACAACAAAGTGGTTCGCCCAGTAGAAACTTATAAGGATAAAGTAGAAGTAACTGTGGGACTTCAGCTCATCCAGCTTATAAATGTGGTAAAATATAAAAAGACATAATTAATAAACCCCAGTGTGAAACATTCACTGCGAATATTACATAACTAATAAAGATTTCTTTTGTTTGAAGGATGAAGTTAACCAAATTGTCTCAACCAATGTTCGTCTCAAACAGGTTTGTTTCAATATTCTCGTTTGGAACTAAAATTGAATAACGTTTGATCTACCCAGGGTTGGACTGGCCATAAAACCAGGCAAAACCCCAGATACAGAGTTAAAGTACAATTGCCTAAAAGCAGTAATTCTTATTTAAAGGGTATGTTTACCCCCCAAACAAACTTACAGGGTTATTCAATAAAAGTTCTTATCGTTTAAAATGGTGCTAATTTTGCCCCAACCAATCAGATGTTAGCTTTCAAATGTTAAATAAGCTGTGATTGGTTGGGGCAAATTAGCACCATTTTTAACAATAAGAACTTTTATAGTATCTCCCTGTCAGTGTTTGAACTACTTACATCTGAAAAACGTAACCTTGTGAGGTTTAAACTTATCAAATCGCCTCCTAAATGTACTTACCAGCCCTCATTTCCTTGGCTGCCTTCTGCCTGTCTTCTGTGTATTTTCCTTGCACAGATGAAGCAGCAGAAGGGGACAGTCCAGCAGCGGCATCTGTTATTGGCTGAGACGCTATGTCCGGCCCCTTTTGCTGCTTCTCTGCACAGAAAAGCCACCTAAATATTAGTGGTTATTTTTTTACATAGATTGAATGGTGAATTGAAAGCTAATCTTATTTTACAGAAACCTTTAAGTTACACAATCAGGGTTATTCAATATAAGTTCTTATGGTGCTAATTTTGCCCCAACCAATCAGATCTTATTTTACATTTGAAAGCTAACATCTGATTGGTTGGGGCAAAATTAGCACAATTTTAAACAATAGGAACTTTTATTGAATCTCCCTGAATATGTAAAATGTTTATAAAACACTGATTCAATTTTTCTTTCTGATTCATTCTTATGGTTAAAAATGGTGCTAATTTTGCCCCAACCAATCAGATCTTTTTTAACATTTGAAAACTAACATCTGACTGGTTGGTTTAATTGAATCTCCCTGTAATGATTGTAATTTCTCAACATTCTTGAATATGCTGAAATTCTGGACACAGATTAAAACTGTTACAAGGTCTTTACATATTAACTGACAACATCTCTCTGATCTATTAAGCAATGGGTAGATGTAAATCTCAAATGGGACCCAGCGCACTATGGAGGAATACAGAGACTGCGGATACCTTCAAACGATGTCTGGAGCCCAGACCTTGTTCTTTATAACAAGTAAGTTGTTTGCATTGCAATATTGTCATAAGGCAATAAGAAATCAGATTTCATGAATTCTTACATATCTATATCTGTTGTATTCATCTAGATCAACTGGACTTGAAGTTTAGTTCTTGAAGTTTTGCTAGTCATCTGACTGGCATTCTCAATTCAGAATGACTTGTACAAGAATCTGTTGGCAATTATGTACTCTGGAAAGTCCCAATTAGCATATGACAGCCAGGTGTTAGGGACCTTCTGAATGCAAGGTGTGAATGCATTGTGGCTAAGAGGTGTTATAAGAACTGCCCAGGGTAAGGTGTCAAAACAGCATTGTACATGGCAGACAGTTTAACAAAACTGAACTAGTTGATCTAACTGAATACAACAGATATACCATGACCTGGATGAATGAGAACCTTCACAAGCATGAATACTTACCTTTCCCTACCTTTTGTGACTATTAGTTGCTTAGGTTCCCTGGTACTGGCAGTTTCTGCTTCCATTTTCAGGGCAATGTATTCTACTCCTGATACTAGTGAAACCCCCTAGGACTTGGGTTTCTGATTAAATACTGTAGGATACTTAATATTGCTTACATGCTGCATTCCTATTCATTTCTCTTTAAAAGTCTGCCCATCTCTAGTAATAAATGTAATCAATTTGTGTAAAGGGCAAGTCAACCCCCCACCAAATAAAATGCATACTTACCTTCCCCACCCCCAAACCCTAAGGCTGTAATACTTACTCAACTCTCACCTCATGTTCATAGATGTTCATAAATGTTCCTGATCAGGAGCCTGTCTGTGTGCCATACTGTGTCTGCCTCCTGTCTCTCCTCCGGGAGAAGTTTGCCATGCGTACTGAAGCCCTCCCAGCTCTCCATCCTTCTCCCTCCCATTTTCCTCTCCCTTCCCCCTAACTCCAAATCCATTTTCCGTAGTGTAGGGCTCCCTCACCCACCCCCAACCACTATATTACCGTATATACTCGAGTATAAACTGACCCGAGTATAAACCGAGGTACCCAATTTCACCTAAAAAAACTAATAAAAGTGGTTGACTCGAGTATAAACCGAGGGTAGAAAATGTACTAACCACTACTGCCTTCTGATTCTGTCTCTTTTTAGTTGCCCTTTAAATGGACAGCAGAATTCCCATACATTAATAGACATTACTGTATGAGAATTCTGCTGTTCATTTAAAAGACAACTACATTCTTCTTCCTTGGCATTCAAGATGTTTGGAAACTACAACTCCCAGCATGCTTTATCAGCTGGGAGTTGTAGTTTCCAATCATCTGCACCCTCACCCTCCCACCCAGTTCAGTGTGTACCTGTGGGCTTTCCTCCATCCAGTAACTTGGGGCTTCCTGTTCCTGTGTGCCAGCATTGATGATCATGGTGAGCATTCCGGCAGCCGCGATCAGGTAAGCATTCCGGCAGCTGCGCGCTCATTCCCTGTACTGGCGTGCCGGCTGACATCACTAATTGGCGCTGGGCAGTGACGTCGGCCGGCACGCCAGTACAGGGAATGAGCGTGAGGCTGCCGGAGTGGTAAAGTAAGTAGTGACTCGAGTATAAACCGAGTTCAAGTTTTCAGGCTGATTTTACAGCCTGAAAAACTCGGTTTATACTCGAGTATATACGGTAGTTAGTAAAAAAAACTATGGCAATCACTACTTACACTGCCTGTTTCCCCCGGCGTTCTGTACTGCTGGAAGCCGCGTCCGTGATTGGCTGCCTCCCAGGCAATCACGGACGCGACTGCCGGTCCGGCCCCCTGCTTGCAGTTTCATGCAAGCAGAGGGCCATGTCTGAACAGCGCAGGAAAGAGGCAGTGTAAGTAGTGATCGGCTTAGATTTTTTACATATAACTATAGTGGTTGGGGGTGGGAGAGGGAGCCCTACACTACAGAATTTTTTTTAAAAACGGGGTGGACATGCCCTTGAAAGTACCATATTAGTACTATCGACAAATTTATAGTATTTTTTTACGCATAGGCTTATATGGACATGTGTCAGGCTTAATCAACATATATCTCGTTTTGCTGTGTCCTGAACCTAATCAGCTCTGATTTCTGATGATTGTATTTAGGTGTGTCACAGACCTAATCAGCTCTGATTTCTGTTGATTGCGTTCAGCTGTGTCACAGACCTATTTAGCTCTGATTTCTGTTGGTTGCTTCAGCTGTGTCCCAGATCTAATCAGCTCTGATTTCTGATGACTGCATTCAGCTGTGTCGCAGACCTAATCAGCTGTCATTTTTGTTGATTGTATTCAGCTGTGTCACAGGCCTAATCAGCTCTGATTTCTGATGATTGTATTTAGCTGTGTCACAGACCAAATCAGCTCTGATTTCTGTTGATTGTGTTCAGCTGTGTCACATACCTAATCAGCTCTGATTTCTGATGATTGTATTTAGCTGTGGCACAGACAAAATCAGCTCTGATTTCTGTTGATTGTGTTCAGCTGTGTCACAGACCTAATCAGCTCAGATTTCTGATGATTGTGTTCAGCTGTGACACAGACCTAATCAGCTCTGATTTCTGATGATTGTATCTAGCTGTGTCGCAGACCTAATCAGCTCTGATTTCTGTTGATTGTTTAGTTATGTCACTGACCTAATCAGCTCTGATTTCTGATGATTGCGTTCATCTGTGCCACAGACCTAATCAGCCCTGATTTGTGTTGATTGTGTTCAGCTGTGCCACTGACCTATTCAGCTCTGATTTCTGTTAATTGCGTTCAGCTGTGTCATGGACCTATTTAGCTGTGATTTTGGTTGATTGTTTTAAGCTGTGTCATGGACAAAATCAGCTCTGATTTCTGATAATTGAATTTGGCTGTGTCGCAAAACTAATCAGCTCTGATTTGAGTTGATTGCAGTCAGCTTTTTCATAGTCCTAATCAGCTCTGGTTTGTGTTGATTGTGTTCATAGTAACATAGTAATTATAGTAATTATAGTAATTGAGGTTAAATAAAGACATATGTCCATCAAGTCCAACCTATTCACTTTTTTTTTTTAACCCTTCCTAACAGTTGATCCAGAGAAGGGGCAAAAAAAACAGCTAAAAAAAAGGGGGATCAACTAGATCTACAGCATATGTATTAACACCAGTAGTTCTCAATATTTTTTAATTTTAGAAACTTATCCAGGCCATTTTTAAAGCTATTCAATGAACTTGCCATTAGCCCATCTGCTGGAAGACAGTTCCACAGTTTCACTGTTCTCACTGTAAAGAAACCTTTCCTAACCTAAAGATGAAACTTCTTTTCTTCCAACCTTAAATGATGTCCACAAGTCCTCTGATATGACCTACTCATGAACAATGCAAAAGAGAGTTTATTGTATGGCCCATTAATATATTTGTATAAGGTGATCATATCCCCATGCAAACGTCACTTCAATGTAAGCAGCCCTAACTTGTCTACTCTGCCTGCATAGTCAAGCCTCTCCATTCCCCTTATAATTTTAGTTGCCCTTCTCTGAACTGCTTCTATTTCAAAGATGTCCCTTTTGTATATGGGATTCTAAACCTGGGTCGCATATTCCAAATGAGGCCTTACCAGTGCCTTGTAAAAATGGAGTATAATGTTTTTCTCTCTTGAATCTATTCCCCTCTTTATACAAGACAATATCTTGTATGCTGTGCCACAGACCTATTCAGCTCTGATTTCTGTTGATTGCATTCAGCCGAGACATTGACCTAATCAGCTCTGATTTCTGTTCTGTTCAGCCGTGTCATAGACCTAATCAGCTCTGATTTCTGTTGATTGTGTTCAGCTGGGTCATAGACCTAATCAGCTCTGATTTCTGTTGTGTTCAGCCGTGTCATAGACCTAATCAGCTCTGATTTCTGTTGACTGTGTTCAGCCACGTCATAGACCTAATCAGCTCTGATTTCTGTTGACTATGTTCAGCTATGTCATAGACACAGGTGTTAAAACTCACAGCACACGCACACTCACAAAGCCAAAGCCAAATTCCAACTTTATACGGAAACTTTCTCTTTCTAGTTTTAATTTGTTATTTAACCCCTCCCCTCGGCCTGTTCTACTGTTCTCACCTTTATTAGCCCTACATACACAAGGACACTTACTAGCAGGTTAATCCACTCACCCAAAGCTCTTTTTCTGATTTCTTTCAGTGCAGATGGGGACTTTGCTATAGCCAAGGAAACCAATGTCCTTCTTGAGTACAATGGGAAAATCACTTGGACACCTCCAGCAATATTCAAAAGTTACTGTGAAATTATTGTCACATATTTCCCCTTTGACCAGCAAAACTGCAGCATGAAGCTTGGTACCTGGACCTATGATGGCTCCTTAGTAGCTATTAATCCGGTAAGAGATCATTGTTTCTAATGGGTTGAATTAAGTAGACTTTATTTCCCATAAAGTAAAACCGATATCTAAATTGTCATTATTAATGTGTTTGTGGTGATGGTCAAAATGTGACATGACCTTGAAATGCCAGCCATGTAACATGTATGATGGGGAGTATCCTGACCATGTAGTGAACACAAAGCATTATTATAAGGCTGTTTGACACCTGCACTTTAGTTACATGTGGTATTTATTTCCCTGGGGTAAAGCACATGCATGAGAGCCAGACCCTGGGGTCGTTATCTGCTGGGGAAAGATTCATTTTACGGTTTGGTATATAAAATCACTAGAAAGGCAAATCATTGCTTAAATACGCTGTTTCTGGGTGAGACATCAGGAAGCAAAAATGTATTTTACACTAAAGATTTAGGGATCTGCTGGATTATTAGCAATATAGATTTTTCTGTAGAGTAAGAGCAATTCTGTCCCTATGAAAACTGATTGCTAATTTTAGTTCAGTTAGCCCGTGGGATAGAATGTTGGAGCTGATTCTGTGAATTAGTGACATCTGGTATTCGTTAAACTTTCTAAATAGACATGAAATTTTGCATTGTGATGTAGACTGAGCGGCTGTGCTCTCTCTGCTATGACAAAAATGCCGACATGGCTACAAACAGTTTTTGTATGAGGGTCTCAGGAACATAAATTTACCATAAAAAATAAGGGCTCCTGACTTGCCAAGGATATTTCATGGGAGACCAGTAGGTAGGGAGCCTCATGATTAACTGTGCTAAACTTTTTTCTAGGAGGGTGACAGACCAGATCTGAGTAACTTCATGGAGAGTGGAGAATGGCTGATGAAGGATTATCGCTGCTGGAAGCACTGGGTGTATTATACCTGTTGCCCCGATAAGCCATACCTGGACATCACCTACCATTTTATTCTACAGCGCCTTCCACTGTACTTTATTGTCAATGTTATCATTCCTTGTCTGCTTTTTTCCTTCTTAACTGGCCTGGTATTTTACCTGCCAACTGATTCAGGTAGATTTTCTCAAATAAATTTCTATTTTTCTATAATAAAAGATAAAAAAAAGTTGAACATGAGAATTTAATTGAATAAAAGGGCAATTTTACACCTGAGACTACTCCCTTCCTTTTGCCTTCCATTTAAAGTACCTAAGTCGAGGACCAGTCCTAAAACACTAGTTCTGGGTCTACATTAGATTGACTTGTAATTCTTATCAAAAGGTGAGCTTGTCAGCTAATAAGATGTATTTCTTGCAGACAGCATCTTCCCATAGGCCAGGCCCATCTCAGGCGAACTCAGGTTAACCCATTGGTGAGTACCTAGCAGTTTAGGTCCTCAACCAATGTACTTTTAATGTGAGGAGGCAGGTTTGGAAGGTAGTGAGGTATTAATGGAGCTCTACTGAAATCAGCCTAAAGGATTGTGTCCTATTGTATGATAGAATGATTAATTTGTCAGTATCCCTTTAAATGGTCAAATTGATCAGTCTGTTTTTCCTCCATTGTAGGCGAGAAAATGACTCTGAGTATTTCTGTATTGCTATCTTTGACTGTGTTTCTCCTGGTAATCGTTGAGCTGATTCCTTCTACCTCAAGTGCCGTCCCTTTAATTGGCAAATACATGTTATTTACTATGGTGTTTGTGATAGCATCCATTATTATTACTGTCATTGTGATCAACACTCATCACCGCTCCCCAACTACACACACCATGCCCCCGTGGGTGAGAAAGGTAAGGCTAAAAATGTTAAAATCATCAGGAAATACAGAGGAGTGTCACCAAAGCTGACCTTATAGTATATGGAAGCCTAGAGCAGTCTGTACAGTATGTGAGGCCATATATACTTTATATGGAACAATCATTTGTTCAGCCGGTAACAATCAGACAGAAATGATCTGTTCAGCCCAATCGGTCACAATGCTGACGAGGTCACAACCTATACATAGACATTGGCAATATTCAGTAAATCCCATTGGATATGAGGAAATTTTACTGAAAATGTGGATGGGCACCTTTAGTGTAATCAGCCAGACACTTCTCTTTACCCGAAACTGTTAATGGATGTCAGAACTTAATCAGAGAAGGCTTAAGATCAAATAGAACCCTAGGCAGTGATGTGCTATGGGGACTCTTTATTTCCTATATGTGTAACTATGGACTGTAATACTGTTTCTGTATGTGGGCCCCCTTAATTTCACTGGGGCGTAGGTGTCTAGGTTTTCTTGCATATGATCCTTCTCTGTGTGAAGGCATCCATGGTCTAGTATCCTATGTTTGTTCTTCATTGACAAAGGGACTTCCAGGCCAATACGTAGTTCTTAGTTTTCTAAAATGTCAAATTATAAAAGATTGATGGAACGGTTCTTACCATCCCATAATGGACATGAACTGGAAGTAGCCTGGGTGAAGATAAGTCTACCTAGTGGGAAAAGAAGGCAAAACCTTTCTTTTTGTTCCCACCACCATTCCACAAGCTGGGTAAAGGGACATGAAGATAATGATAAAAGTCAGATCAATCCCATACCATTGTAATTAACTTCAATTTCCTGATATCAGGAGATATCTGCACCTGACAATGTCAATAAAATTGTTTAAATCTTATTCCAAAGCTTTATTAAAATGTGACTGTTCATTTAGGTTTTTATAGAAACCATCCCAAACATCATGTTCTTCTCTACAATGAAACGTCCTTCGCAAGAAAAACAAGCGCAAAAAGTGTTCGCAGAGGATATCGATATATCGGATATTTCAGGCAAACTTGGCCCGGCTTCAGTGACGTATCAGTCTCCAGCTCTGAAGAACCCTGACGTAAAGAGCGCCATAGAAGGCATTAAATATATTGCAGAAACAATGAAATCAGATCTGGAATCAAATAAGGTAAGAATGATTAAAACCAGCATTGCCTTACAGATAAAGTTCAGTAGAATAAGTCATGTACCTCCCAACAGCTTTGAGGAAGGCAGGGCATGGTTATGGCCTTCATGCACCCCACCCACAGACCCCCCTAGTTGTGACCAAATGCCATCTAAACCACCCACGTAAATTAGAAGGTATGGAAATGGATACAAGAATAGCAATTATAATTGGAAAAAAAATGTTTTCCCCAGAATGTTTTTTTTTAAGTTTTAACACAAACTAACTAGATTTTTTAAAACAAAATCCATTTGTTTTAACATTCCATCACATGGTCCTAGATGTCTATATATATTTTACTTTTGCAGGCATCAGAAGAATGGAAGTTTGTTGCCATGGTTCTAGATCACATCCTGCTCGCGGTCTTCATGACAGTCTGTGCCATAGGAACCTTAGCAGTGTTTGCCGGGCGCCTCATTGAGCTGAATATGCAGGAATGAAGGATACAGGAATTCTACAGAAAACGTTTCTTTACTGTCGATAAGGAGTATTTATTTCTCATTAAGAATACAATCTACTATTGTAATATAACTTGTACCTGCATCGTATTCATATGTAGAATTCCCAATTACTGGAAATTCTCTCCCAAGATGACAACGGCAACTACCATGGCCTGGTAACGGCAACTACCATGGATTTCTTATCTAGATGTATAGACTGTGTTGGCCCCAACATCATGAGTCAATTTCATAAATACATTGTTTTTAGAAGCATGACTGTGATTCCTTTTAGCTGTTATGTGGAATGCGGACACAGTGTCACTTTATTAACTGATGCTGTAGAGATCCCACCTGTGCATTCTTTATATGTCTACTGGATTTCTTCCCCTGTATCAGAACCCCCTGTGTTTCTGTTTATCAGCGCTCTATCGCCCCATTTAGACAATGATACTGGCTCTCTGAGCATTGTGAATGGGGTTCATCCATTCTGAATCTTTAATGCCAGATATCTGTTGGTGTTAAAATTCTCTCTTAAACAGCAGGTTTGGTGCACTGCTGCAACCACCCTTATTTGTGTCTTAAAGCCACGTTAACCCTTGGCAAATAGTCTGTATATAGCCCCATAAGTTTCCAGGACAAGCTGCCACTCCTTTCTCCTTTTTCAGGTGCTCTACAGAATAATGTTATTTGTTATTAGAGAAGTTTGCAAGAACCGTATCATCCATTATCACTTACTATCATCCCACTTACTATGTTCATTTTATTGTTTCCTGTAATAAATATTTTATTTCTAGAAAATGTTCACATTTTAAAACTTCCATGGTTTGGTTTTGGTAACTTAATGGTGAAAAACGTAGAAAGTAGCGATCGAAACTCGCCACCATCCACCATGTCTACCATGTCTACCAGACAAGATGGTACAGATGTGGATGATTATCTTATTGTATTCAACAAACAGCCTTTCAAACAAATAGATATTGAGTTTTCACCCATATGTGGCCCATCTTATCTTTTCTTATTTTAAAGGGCATGTCCACCCCCAAAACTAAATTTTCCCCCACTGCTCGCCCCACTGTGTAGTGTTTAAAAATATTTACCTTTTACCTCTGCTCCTTATGGTTCTCCTGCAATGTCTGCCTAAAGTCCTAGAAAGTAAACACCAGGAGCCTGGCTGGAGGAAAAATGTTTTTTCCAGGTGTCCTCTGAGAGGTTTCTGGCTTGCTCAGTGCAGGCTCCCCCCCCCCCCTCCCTCACAATCCCTGTTTGGTTTCCTGTGCCCTAGTGTAAAATCCCTTTTCTGTAGTGTAGGGCTTCCACCCCCAGCCGCTATAGTAGTTTGTCATAAATGTAAGCCGAAATGTACTTACACTGCCTCTTTCCCCTGGCGTTCTACACTGCTGGAAGCCACGTCTGTGATTGGCTGAAAGGCAGCTGGTCCAGCCCCCTGCTTGCAGTTTCATGCAAACAGAGGGCCGGGACTGAACGCCTCAGGAAAGAGGCAGTGTAAGTACAGATCGGTAATTAAATGTCTTTCATTTTATTCACAAATGCAGATGTAGTGGTAAAAGCTAATTTAGGACACCACACAATATTGGCTACCTTTGGAGAAAACCAAGGGAGCAAAAGGCTGCAGTTGTAAGTTATGTGTTCATGGAACATAATACACCCCCTCCCCTACCAGTGACTATTTACATGCTCAGGACAATCTTGAGTCGAGCCACCAAAACATAAGCCATCTGCATAACGAGCTACCAGCCTTCACAATCAATGAAACTAATATACTGTATGGGGGAACTAGGATTGTTTATAACAATCCTTTTAATTAGTGGCGCAACTAGGAATCACTGCAAAACTATGATGGGGAACCTATCCCTGCTTCATCCACACTGGTTTCTGGGAGGAGGCTATATCTTTCATAATAAAAATATAAGATGGGGCCCCCTTGGCTCCCGAGCCCCCCTGCGGTTGCTCCCTCTGCTCCCCTCTAGTTGCGCCCCTGCTTTTAATTAATTCATCAATCTGCAGCTGTGCTGGACATGGGATTTTTTTATAGCCAAGCAAATCAGCAATGTGGATACTTTAAATTGGACAAGCCTATTTTATAATGAGTGGCATAAAATAATGCACAACACAGGTACCAAGAAATGGATTGCACAGAGCTGTGGTTTACTTCCTCCTCCAACAGCTCTGCACTGTTTCTATAAGTGTAACAATCAAAGGGAGAATGTAGGAGGGTATGCAATGGTCAAATAGAGCTGCCAGCTGTCTGATTTTAAAGGAACAGTACAGAAAACAGATTTCAGACAGTGCCCAAGCCTAATACTGTGTAAAGGCAATATATAATGTACAAACTTCCCAAGTCTGGGAGCCCAGTTCTGTAGCTGGATTTATCTGAGAACTTTACTGGTAACTGAAACATGGCGTTTGGGTGTGACTAATAACACATTATTCACTGAGTACTGTATCCTCTTCTTGCATACGCACTATCACCCGTTTAAAAACAGCTGATTAGCAATACTTTGCCTGGGGCAAGCAGGAAGGGGCCTGGAGGAGAAACGTGCAGGAGGGGCCAGGCCCCTGTAGTTATGCTTCTGGGGACCAGTAATCACTGTTCCCATGCGGGGCCTGTACCCACTTCTCTAATTTTGTGTAATGCAGGGTGCACCTGCAATCTCTGATCTTTCAGAGAATAACCAGGGAGAATTAAGTGGAATACAGTTACCTGTATGGGAATAACTTATCTGTTGAATGATTGCAAAAAATATACAAAGGATGGTAGTGGCTGCTTTAATCGGTGGATGTTTTGTGCACGTTGGTGCCTGCTTGCGCTGACATTCTTATGGTTTTCGGGAATCGCATGGGACTTCGAGAATGGCATATGGAAGTGCTGAAAATCATTAATATCTCCGATAGGGTCCAACTTGTGACAATTCTATTTGTTGATAGGAATAAATACGGTGTAATAATCTCAAATTACCACAAGGTGTCAGCAAAACAATAGTTTTTACTGTGTTTATATTATCATTAAGGTTTTTGTATAGGGCCAACATCTTCTGTGGCACTACAATTATATGCATACATTCACATCAGGCCCTGCTCCAAAGAGTTTACAATCTAAGCAATTTTTTTATGTAATCTACATCTTAAATGATTAAGAAATGTTACACCCCTGCTTATATTTCAGCCTATATAATGGTCACATCATATTTTCACCCATAAATTTGCCTGCCAATGTTGGTTTGCAAGGATTTCTATGGATCAGCAGTTGGTGAAAGCGATTGGTTAGTAGTAAGGAAATATATATAATGGGGCGGTATTGCTAAATACTGTTAGTATCAATGCTTCATTGTGCTATGTATTAATGTACCGTGCATTTGGAAGGGAATTGGGCCTTAGGATATAAAGCCAATTCTTATCATTATTTTTACTGGTGATTTACATGGTAATGCATCTGCAATTCAAAGTTCAGTCCATTCCCATTCGCACAGTTAGTCAATTCTGCCCTGCTAGCTGTACATTACATTAACGTAAAATGTGGACCGGATTAACAGACTACCACTTCTCTGTATATAATACAATGATGTTTAAATGGCTAATTAATGTTTGGGGTATTGAGTAACAGCCAATTGGAGTACTTTCAAATGTAGGGGTTATTGTTGTGCAACATGGTCACAAAATGTGCTTACTTTGGGGGCAAATTATATTTGGGTGTTTACCCTTAAACATTAATGTGAGATGTTGTACCCAATTGGTTACTGGGGAAGTTCATTTGAAACACTTTAAAGTGTATAATATTAATTCCCCTTCAACTTTAAAGTTGTATGTGTATCTGTGTGTATGTGTGTCTGTATGCGTTTTTTATGAGACAGTAATGTTCAGTTTTATGCCTTGGATGAAATAAAGCAGTGATTATACATAGTTTTATCTACATTATGTGGGTGCACAGCCCAAGATGTCTGTAATTCGTTACATGTACGAAGCACCCAAGGCTTCAACCTAGGGCCCTGGAAACCTCAATCTGTATTGATTTTTATTTCCAGACAAAAATCTCTCCAGATGAAATCTCTCAATCCTAAATATTCTCCCTTGTTTTAATTCATTACATTCCACATGTAGCAAAGAAGGGGGGTCCCAAAACACAACATTTCCCAAGGCCCCGCTTTTAATATGACTCTGGTTTTAAGAGAATTCATTTAAGAGTTTAAATATCTGAAAAGATAAAAGGACACACTACTACATTAGACTAAAATACATACACCAAAAAGAAATTTGCGATTCAAAAAATATTTATATAATAATCAAAATAATAAAAATTAAAGTTCCTATTTAATTAATAATAAATGGAATCCAGTTCTGCTGTAAAAAATAATAATGTTTATTTACACATTTGAATAGTCTTAGGAATGTTTCACCTGAATTGGTTTAGAAACTTTTCTGGGAGATTCAATAAAAGTTCTTATCGTTTAAAATGGTGCTAATTTTGCCCCAACCAATCAGAACTTATGTAACATTTGAAAGCTAACATCTGATTGGTTAGGGTAAAATTAGCACCACTTTAAACGATAAGAACTTTTATTGAATAACCCCCTTTGATTCTAATTCACCTTAAATGTTCGATGTGAGGCCGAAGGGAATTTCTGTAGCTAAATGTTGAATTGTTTGTTAATAATTAAACACTTGATCAATTTAATTTTATCAATTAGCAAATAGTTGCTCCATCCAAGTGATGCCATAAATATTAAAGGGCATGTCTTCCACAACCTTTAAAGGAGAACTAAACCCAATTTTTTATACTCCAAATCTGAAAACACCCCACCCTAAAAGCCCCAATAAGCTATAAAATCCCACTTCGGTAAAATGTATTAAAGTAAATGTAAGCCTGTTCAGATCTGGATGAAGTATCTGTATGTATGTGCAGTGTCAGACCACACCTCCTAACCTCAGTCACATGCTTCCTTCTTTATCTGTCCTGTAAAAGGATTGGCTTGTGATTATTAATGGATGTGACCAACTGTAACAAGTCTCTGCCATAGCTAAGGACTGAGCATGTGCAGAACATAATGGTCGTTGACCAAACTGTGTCATATTAGAACGCTGTGAAGTACAGCTCAAACCATATGTCATTTAGGTAAATTTCCCAGCGCCCGTATCAAAATGAGAGGTAATACACAGATTACTGGTTTTATATCAAGGTATTCTGCCTTCTGGTTTAGTGTTCTTTTATATCTTTAGTTGTCCTTTAATATCTATACTTACCTTACCCATGCAGACATCGATGATTTGAACCAATTAAGGTTCAAAAGGTATATGTACCCAAAATGAACTTAAAGGGCATCTATAGTAAAAAAAAAACACATTGCAAAGTTAAATATTCATGTACTCTGGGTTGCCTTTATCCTAAACAGTGACTCTGTTTTTCTATGGTGTTAGATCTCTCTGCAGAGATCTCTCACTCTCCCTTCGCCCTCCCCTCTGTTACCTCCTCCATTTTTCAACTCCGGCTACCCCACAAGCTTATCTGTGCAGTAGGAGTTAAAAGTTCAACATCCTGAAAAACACACCCACACACAGTGGCCAATAGAAAGCAAGCTGTCCTGGAGACACGGATCTCTCCATGTCCTGCTGCAATACGATCTCTTTCTTTGTGACCTATCATCAATCAGTGAAAGCTATCAAGAAGGGAGGTCAAGTGCAGCCTTATCTCAGCCATCAAAGCTACCTCCCCCTGCTAATGCTCTTATCTCTATGTTTGTTACAGAGCAGGGAGAAGGGAGGAGGGAGGGACTTGAAGGAGTAGGAGTAGAGGAATGCAATCACGTATTCTTCTAATTTGTGTATCCCAGGACAGAGAGGGAATCTATGGGTTGGGGGGGATTATAGAACACATGGAAAGAAAGAAAAAAAAGTTAATTTTCCCACTTTAAATAATATTTTATTTAAAATATTATTATTATAAATAATTTATTAAGAATATTTTCCCCTTCCACCATTTATAACTTTAAAGGGGAACGTGGTCTCCAAACAAGCTAAGTTTAAATGAAAGGCCAGTTTCCTACCTTAAAAATGAGTCATCAACCACCTCTCCATGTGCTCCACACTCAACAGCCCAAGATATAAAGAAATCACTGACCAGAAAGTCAATGGGTGGGAGGCTGATATGTGACATTCCTAAGGCTGCTGCTCTACCTCGCCACCGGCGAGCACAGCCTCAGACTTCAGTGTGTGAGGGAGACAGGAAGTCTCTCCCCCTCCCTGCTGTGTTAAGAGCCCCACAGAGAAGGTAAGGGAATCTACAGCCCTACCCTCCCACTATGTGAAAACAGCCTTTTCAGGCAGAGTTCTCACTCTGCTGAAAAGGCTATTTTACACAGTTTTCTGTAGGGGGTGTCTGAATGTCCCATGGCACTAGCGAGTGGGTGGGGCCATGGCATCCATGAGTGGGCGGGACCACAGCACCATTGGGTGGGCGGGGCTAAGGCCCACCATGAGTGGGCCAAGCTAAGGCACCCGCGAGTGTGTGGGGCCACATCGGGCTGTAAGGGAAGAGGCCAAGGGGGGCCTGCAAATGGAGGGGCCATCCGACCCTAGGGTCCAGGAGTGTGAGGGACCAGGGGGCTTGCAAGAGGAGGGGGGCTGCAAGGGGAGGAGGAGACACAGGGCAGATTGACTGTCATCCACTGACATGGTTTTAGAGCAGGAAGCAGGAAGTACAGGGGACCTGGTGATACTGCTGCCATGTCACACACAAAAATGTAAATACCTTCAAAACTATGCAAAATAAACAATAAAAATTAATTGCAAAAATTCCTAACAATTCCTATCAATTTCCCTAAAGTCATTTTTGGACCACAGTGCCCCTTTAAAATGAGTTACTTTATAGGTAGAGATTCCCTTTAACTAAGGGAGGTGGGGATATTAACTGCAGCAGTGTAGGGTCCCTGAACATCTGCATGTGTAGGAGAGATGCAGGTATAGTAATTGAGCACATCTTCAACTAAGACAGGCACTGCTATAGAGCTACACACGTGGGTCACCGCATTATCACACAGAGGGTGGTGGTGTGGGTTTGGCTATTACAGTATAAACAGACTAGGCAGCATTAAAAAGTAAATCCAACCCAGTTTGTTCTTCATCCAACAGAATTGGACCAAGTCAAGTAAAAGATTTCATTCCCTTGATCACTGATGTTGATGACGGAATCTCAGTAGCTTATGATACAAAATGTGAAATAATAATATTAATAAAACGCAGGTACAGAACCTATTTCTAGCACACAGGTTTCCTATTCATCAGAAAGGCACCCGCAATGCAGAAAGCATTCCCAGCTATGTGCTACCAGCCCTTCCTAGCCAAGGGTAAAAATAGTCACAATCACCTGCACCTGCCAGTCATATACTATATATTTATTTACTTACACTAAGAGTGGGGAGAAACATGGCCCATGTAAATGGCTTTAGTTCTTACTTTGCTTTTAGGAATTAGATCATCCCAATAATGTGAAGAACTTGGAAAGAAAAAAAAAACACTTGTTTTGGGTTTGAAATGCTAAAACACGTATCCATTCGGGGACAATGTTTTAATAGAGATCTGTTATCCAACGGAAGGCCCATCCTACACACTGGCAGATACAGTGCAGCTTATTGGACAGCACCGCTCTCGCTCTCTCCCTGCGGGAAGTAGGGAACAAAATATATCAATTCAATATCAAATAGACTACACAGTGTTCCATAAACTGTAGATAATACAAATATCAGGCACACACACAACTTTCCTTTTAATGACACAGCAACATCTTTAAAATAGCCACTCTATGTCATAGGAACACTTAAATAACTTCTAATATCATTACATTATCCAGTGACACATACCCCTACCCCCAGTGATGGTAATTGCTTATAGAACATACGTTCTCTACCAGTTTACACTGGTGTGTGGGAGGGATCCAGAGGGTGGAAGGGAGAAGGGGAAAAGGCTCCCCTGCGCATATCACGGTATCTCAAGGAGGACAGATTAGAGGCAGGAAGACAGCTCCTACTCTTGGATTTCATGGATTTTGTACAAGCACTACAGGAGAACCATTGGGAGCAAGGATGTAAGGTAACTTAATTTTTTTAAACTACACAGTGGGGCCAGTAGTGGGTTACATTTTAGTTTAGGGGTGGACATGCCCTTTAAATAAAGATTTGCAATAACCAACTGAGGGAAAATCTCAGCCCTAAAATTTTAACTACACCCACTGAATATTTCATGCATTTTCCTCAAACAAACTAAATAGTTGTTCCAATGTGAAGGGCCTATTAAGGGTGTTTCTATATAAAGGACACATACGAACCATTAGTGAAAGTTGTTTCTACTGTTTCACCAGACTGATAGAAACACTAATGGTTGACAAAGGGAGAAGACCAATGTGGTGAGAAAAAACAAAGATGTGGTTTACATTACACAAACTGCTTGATACACGTCTCTCCCTCTACAGCTGGAACAGTCCATTCTTCTGAAGATGAATCCCGTCTTATAAATGACTTGTTTAAAAGCTACAACACAGTGGTTCGTCCGGTCAAAGCTTTCAAAGATAAAGTGGAGGTGACCGTAGGTCTGCAGCTGATTCAGCTCATCAATGTGGTGAGAGAATATATCAACACTAATGTGGCATTTTTTATCATCAGCATGAAGGATTCTTTATCTTCAATATTTTTATTGTATTTTAAGGATGAAGTCAATCAAATCGTAACTACAAACGTCCGTCTGAAACAGGTAGGTATCGTTTTATTCACCCTTTGTGGTTTACTGCACTACTTTGTGAGAGATGTTTGATCACTGGCAACTTTTTTAGGGCAACAGTCACATTCCCAGGCACAGATTTAGCATAAGGCACAATAGGCAGGCACCTGTGGTTGGAGGGGCAGCTGTCAATCTCCCCCCCCCCCTACTAATCCCCTTTATAGTTTATATTCTTCCAAAAAAGAGGAAACAGGAATGGTTTGGGGGTGGGATCTGTGTTTAGGGGTAGTCCTAAGAGCGCAAGGCTTTTTCTACTTACAGGCACCTGAGGTGTTAACCTGCCTCTGCACCTTCCCTATATATACAGTTACTAGCAGAGTACCTGGCGTTACCCGATACAGCCCAAACCTGCATCCAAAGTTCAACAGACCCGCACCCGCAGCTTTCCAACCAAATCTGGTAAACTTCAGGGTGCCCGACACAATAGGCAAATCTCATCCCCAACCACCCCTTTTAATGCATATTACATCAACTTTCCCTTTAAGACACATCACACCAACTTCCCCTTTAACGCATATTACACCAACTAACCCTTTAAGGCTTATCACACCAACTTCCTCTTTAAGGTATAGCACACCAAATTCCCCTTTAAGGCATTTCATACTAGTAGTGTTTGTTTCCCCAGCCCCAACTGCTATAATGCTATTGCCAGAAAGTGCTCCGATAGTTACTCTCAGCCAATCACAGGCTGCTGGTCCGGCCCACTGCTTGCAGTTCTGTGCAAACACAGGGCCTGGACAGTGCAGCCCCAACATTATAGTGATTGGGGCTGGGGAAGCAAACACTATATTATACCAAAAGTTTTATTAAAGGGTGGACATACCCTTTAATTATTGACACACAATGTCCCCCGGGAAACATGACACATGGAAAAGAAAGATGAGTGAAAAGAGTGTGTACGCAGTGGTGTAACTACTTCCCCCACCACCCCAGCGACCGTGGGGGGCCCGGGATCTGCTCTGGTAAATCAGCTGATTTTATCCCTATTTTTTTTTTTTTTTGGATTATATTTTCCGTTTCTTTTTTACTCGCGGGGGAGGGGGGTTGTTGCTGTGCTCTGTCATGTACTGACCTGATTGGCCTCTGCCGCACATCTGACCCAACCCGGGACCCACAGGCAGTGGGCGGACCTCTAAAAGTTGCTGCTGTTACAATAGTTGTGCAGGCTGCCATTAGGTAGTTTTGTTATTATAATACCAATTATGCCAAGTACTAAGCAGGGCTGGGAATTCACACAATAAGTCCAGGGACCTCATTTACCCAGAGCTGCAAATTGCTCCGGGCAAATATGGCTTCCCTTATTTACTACTGGATTTGCACCTGATGGTAAATCCCAAAATACCCCATTGCCACTTTAAGACCAGCCATTAGCGCAAGTTAAACTTGCGCTAACCTATTCAATATTATTTAGCATGAGTTTAACCCCTATTTTTAGCACAGCACGCCTGGGTAAATAAGGCCCCAGGTGTTTAATGGGACTTTGTTTGAGTTTAGCCACACAGGCTGTTTGTGAACAGGTTTTGCAGTGACTTTGGTCAGGTATAGACAGAGAGATAAATAGATTATAGAAAAATAATAGTAGTTCGCTAGAGATAGATAGATGACAGACAATAGATGATAGATAGATGATAAATTGATAGATAGATGATAGATAGTTATATGATAGATGTATAGATAGTGATATGATAGATAGAAAGATAGATTATTGATAGATAGATAATAGATAGATAGATAATAGTAGTTAGCCAGAGAAAGATAGATAGATACAGACAGATAGATAGATTGACAGATAGATAAATAGACAGACAGACAGACGATAGATGATAGATAGACAATAGATAGACGACAGATAGATAATAGTAGTTAGCCAGAGAAAGATAGATAGATAGACAGACAGAGATAGATGGATAGATAGATAATAGATAGATAAATAGATGATAGATAGATCATAGTAGATAGACAGACAGGTAGAGATAGATGGGTAGATAGATAGGTAATAAATAGGTAGATAATAGATAGATAATATTAGACAGATAGGTAAACCGGCATATAGATAGACAGATAGAGATAGATAGACAGATGGATAGATAGATAGGCAGATACAGTATATAAACAGACAGATCGATAGATAGACAGACATATTGACATATGATAGCCATAATTTTTATCTGTCAGTGTCTAATCTTTCTGTATCCTTATAACCTGTATGCATGATTAAACTTTTTTTCTTCAATTTTATGCATTGTGTTTTAAACATGTTTGATTATGCAGTTTGTCCCAATGATTTGAATATGGTTTTATTTTTTAAAGGACAAATATACTCACCTTCACATTGTTCCAGCGGACCCAGCTGTCTGGTCCTCACCACTGGGTTTGTCTGCTATCTTCTGTAATAATAAAATACATTTGCCTTCGTGGCTCTGGCTTCACTTGCCTCCCGCGATCCTGGCCAATGAGAAGACACGCTTCTACACAGCATGTCTTTCCATTTGATAGAATCGCAGACATAATGGAGGACAAAGCCACAAAGCAAAATTTAAGTATTACAAAATATAGCAGACAAACCCAGTGGGGGCCCCATCCAAAATTTTGCTGGGGGCCCCACTGATTTCTAGTTACGCCCAACCCCTGTGTGTACGTGGCCTTTAATACTGAGGTTTCAGTAGTTTGTGGGGAAAAGAGACACAAGGTGTGAAGTAAAATGAACCCCTTACAGTGCAGTTGTATTGCAGTGTGTGCAGTGTGATCCCATTCAAACTCACAGTGTGATCCCATTCAAACTCACAATGTCATCCCATTCAAACTCACAGTGTCATCACATTCAAACTCACAGTGTGATCCCATTCAAACTCACAGTGTGATCCCATTCAAACTCACAGTGTCATCCCATTCAAACTCACAGTGTCATCCATTCAAAAATCAAGTGTATCCCATTCAAACTCACAGTGTCATCCCATTCAAAACTCACGTGTGATCCCATTCAAACTCACAGTGTCATCCCATTCAAACTCACAGTGTCATCCCATTCAAACTCACTGTGTCATCCCATTCAAACTCACAGTGTCATCCCATTCAAACTCACAGTGTGATCCCATTCAAACTCACAGTGTCATCCCATTCAAACTCACAGTGTCAACACACTGTGAGTTTAATGGGATGACACTGTGGAGTTTTGAATGGGATCACACTGTGAGTTTGATGGGAACACACTGTGAGTTGAATGGATACACTGTGAGTTTTGAATGGGATCACACTGGTATTTTGAATGGGATCACACTGTGAGTTTGAATGGGATGACACTGTGAGTTTGAATGGGACTGACACTGTGAGTTTGAATGGGATCACCACGGTGAGTTTGAATGGGAATGGATGACACTGTGAGTTTGAATGGGATGACACAGTGAGTTTGAATGGGATGACACTGTGAGTTTGAATGGGATGACATAAACACGTGAGTTTGAATGATGACACACTGTGAGTTTGAATGGATGACACTGTGGTTTGAATGGGATCACACGTGAGTTTTGAATGGGATGACACTGTGAGTTTGAATGGGATGACACTTTGATTTTTGAATGGGATGACACTGTGAGTTTGAATGGGATGACACTGTGAGTTTGAATGGGATCACACTGTGAGTTGAATGGGATCACACTGTAGTTTGAATGTGATGACACTGTGAGTTTGAATGGGATGACATTGTGAGTTTGAATGGGATCACACTGTGGAGTTTGAATGGGATCACACTGCACACACTGCAATACACTGCACTGTAAGGGTGTTCATTTTACTTCACACCTTGTGGTCTCTTTTCCCCACAAACTACTGAAACCTCAGTATTAAAGGCCACGTCACACAGGGGTTGGGCGTAACTAGAAAATCAGTGGGGCCCCCAGCAAATTTGGATGGGGCCCCCACTGGGTTTGTCTGCTATATTTTGTAATACTTAAATTTTGCTTGTGGCTTTGTCCTCCATTATGTCTGCGATTCTATCAAATGGAAAGACATGCTGTGTAGAGCGTGTCTTCTCATTGGCCAGGATCGCGGGAGGCAAGTGAAGCCAGAGCCACGAAGCACATGTATTTTATTATTACAGAGATAGGCAAAACCCAGTGGTGAGGACCAGACAGCTGGGTCCGCTGGAACAATGTGAAGGTGAGTTATTTTGTCCTTTAAAAATAAAACCATATTCAAATCATTGGGACAAACTGCATAATCAAACATGTTTAAAACACAATCTAAAATTGAAGAAAAAGTTTAATCATGCATACAGGTTATAAGGATACAGAAAGATTAGACACTGACGATAAAAATTATGGCTATCATATGTCAATATTGTCTGTCTATCTATCGATCTGTCTGTTTATATACTGTTCTGCCTATCTATCTATCCATCTGTCTATCTATCTCTATCTGTCTACTATATGCCGGTTTACCTATCTGTCTATATTATCTATCTATTATCTACCTATTTATTACCTATCTATCTACCCATCTATCTCTACCTGTCTGTCTATCACTATGATCTATCTATCATCTATTATCTATCTATTATCTTCTATCCATCTATCTCTGTCTGTCTATCTATCTATCTTTCTCTGGCTACTACTATTATCTATCTGTCGTCTATCTATTGTCTATCTATCATCTATCGTCTGTCTGTCGTTATTTATCTATCTGTCAATCTATCTATCTGTCTTATCTATCTATCTTTCTCTGGCTAACTACTATTATCTATCTATCTATTATCTATCTATCAATAATCTATCTTTCTATCTATCATATCACTATCTATACATCTATCATATAACTATCTATCATCTATCTATCAATTTATCATCTATCTATCATCTATGTCTGTCATCTATCTATCTCTAGCGAACTACTATTATTTTTCTATAATCTATTATCTCTCTGTCTATACCTGACCAAAGTCACTGCAAAACCTGTTCACAAACAGCCTGTGGCTAAACTCAACAAATCCCATTAAACACTGGGGCCTTATTTACCCAGGCGTGCTGTGCTAAAAATAGGGTTTAAACTCATGCAAATAATATTGAATAGGTTAGCGCAAGTTTTAACTTGCGCTAATGGCTGGTCTTAAAGTGGCAATGGGGTATTTTGGGATTTACCATCAGGTGCAAATCCAGTAGTAAAAGGGAAGCCATATTTGCCCGGAGCAATTTGCAGCTCTGGGTAAATGAGGTCCCTGGACTTATTGTGTAATTCCCAGCCCTGCTTAGTACTTGGCATAATTGGTATTATAATAACAAAACAACCTAATGGCAGCCTGCACACTATGTAACAGCACAACTTTTAGAGGTCCGCCCACTGCCTGTGGTCCCGGGTTGGGTCAGATGTGCGGCAGAGGCCAATCAGGTCAGTACATGACAGAGCACAGCAACAACCCCCCTCCCCCGCGAGATAAAAAAGAACGGAAAATTAATCCAAAAAAAAAAAAAATAGGGATAAAATCAGCTGATTTACCAGAGCAGATCCCGGCCCCCCACGGTCGCTGGTGTGTGGGGGAAGTAGTTTACACCACTGCGTACACACTCTTTTCACTCATCTTCTTTTCCTTTGTCATGTTTCCGGGGACATTGTGTGTCAATAATTAAAGGGTATGTCCACCCTTTAATAAAACTTTTGGTATAATATAGTGTTTGCTTCCCCAGCCCCAAATCACTATAATGTTGGGCTGCACCTGTCCAGGCCCTGTGTTTGCACAGAACTGCAAGCAGTGGGCCGGACCAGCAGCCTGTGATTGGCTGAGAGTACTATCGAGCACTTTCTGGCAATAGCATTATAGCAGTTGGGGCTGGGGAAACAAACACTACTAGTATGAAATGCCTTAAAGGGGAATTTGGTGTGCTACCTTAAAGAGGAAGTTGGTGTGATAAGCCTTAAAGGGTTAGTTGTGTAATAGGCGTTAAAGGGGAAGTTGGTGTGATTGTGTCTTAAAGGAAAGTTGATGTAATATGATTAAAAGGGGTGGTTGGGGATGAGATTTGCCTATTGTCGGGCACCCTGAAGTTTACCAGATTTGGTTGGAAGCTGCTGGCGGGTCGTTGAACTTTGGATGCAGGTTTGGGCTGTATCGGGTAAGCCAGGTACTCTGCTAGTAACTGTATATATAGGGAAGGTGCAGAGGCAGGTTAACATCCTGCAAGGGTCCTGTAAGTAATAAAAGCCAGTGTCATCCCATTCAAACTCACAGTGTCATCCCATTCAAACTCACTGTGGGTTAGCTGAGCCGCAAATTTGGTAAACTTCGGGGTGCCCGACACAATGGGCAAATCTCATCCCCAACCACCCCTTTAATGCATATCACATCAACTTTCCCTTTATTCACAGTTGTCATTGTCTTTCCTTAAGTAAAACTACATATTTCCTGAACTCTGCACCAGACAGCTGAAAACTGTGAGCTCCATGAGTAGCTGCCTGCCCAACCCCCAGTACAAGAGACTTATCTTGGATTGGCTAGTTTACCTCTCAATTTTGACTCTGGGTGAACCACAAGTTAGAAGAGGTGACAGAGTGTGTGGTCACATGACATTGTTACATCACATGTTCTGGAACATACAAATATACATACATACATTGACTTTTATATATATGGATTGAATGTCCTCTCCCATGTGACGTATAATATGATAATATGGTGCATTATGCCTTATATATTCCTTACATTACACCCTTGTTTAATGCTATTTATAAAGAGGGGATAATTCTAGGGAACAAAATTCAGCAAAAATTCCCCCATTCTGCACTTTGTGTCGAAAAACATGTTGACAAGTATGTATTTATAAAGAACCGGTTAGAATACAGTAGGTTCTCTTTGTACATAGAAGGTGCCTTGAACCGTGTTATTGCTGTAAAATCCCCATGGTGTGTTAAACCTATTAATATAATTATGCTACCAATAAGCTATGCTGAAACTAAGCCATGGAGTGTAACTCAGTATGTAACATAACTGCCACTGAAAATAAACATTAGTTGCTGTTTGAATTAACCCAGAAATGTGTTTGGTGTGTACTATCCTATTTGTGTTACCCATATAATATCTGGTTTCACTTGTCTAATTCGCTCTATTAACCTTTCGCTAAATTCTGACTATTTTTTGCACTTATACTTGTATCATTTTTGCTTTTGCTGGGATTTTGTCTTTTTATAAACACAGACCAAGAATACAAAGTTGAAAATATTGTAGTGGAATCTGGCATAGAAAAACAGCTTAATAAAAATTCCCTTTAGTGTAGGGAACGGCCTAACCTGATCCAATTGGACAGAAATGGTGACCAAGAATGGGAAGAGATAAGGAAATCTTCATGGAAAAATCAAGAGAATAAGAACTGTACATTCATCATAGTCTATACATAGTTACTCTACTAACATGGTTTTTATTTCCCTTTCCACAAAAGGAATGGATGGATGTCAACCTTAAATGGAACCCAGTAGACTATGGGGGGATAAAGAAAGTCCGAATCTCTTCTAGTGATATTTGGCGTCCAGACTTAGTTCTTTATAACAAGTAAGAAACATCTGTGTTGTGCAAAAGCTCTATTGCCTTGCCTATCTAGTGCTATATTGTAGACATGGTAGACATGGAACTTCCCATGGATTCTGTTCAGTTAGCACTGGTCTTAAGGGGTATCTCCACTGATTGGAGGAAAAGGCATTTGGTGTACACACTCCAATATTTCAGCCTGATTCACCACCCAGAAAGTTATTTTGGAAATATTCTTTTGAGGCCCAGATTTAGCATCAGGCATAGTACGCATGTGCCTAGGGGTGCCTGTGGTTGGAGGGGCGGTTGTCACCCTCCCCACACCCCTCCTCTAAGGGCGCCAGGCCTTTTGTGCCTACAGGCTCCTGCCCCTGAATTTCTTTCAATCCTGGTTCCTGGGATATTTTCAGAAAAGTATATGCTATTTATAATGAAAATCCCAGTGTTTCACTGCTAGGAAAAGCACTTTTTAAAAAACACATAAACGTGTGGGCAAAAAATCGCCGTTAACATTAACTCAAACAAAACACAGCATTTTATGCAAATATCTCAGGAACCATAGCCCACAGAAATGTGAGAGATGACTAATTTTTTGCTAACTGGGATACTAACCATAGCAAGATGTTAAAACATATATCAGGGTTATTCAATAAAAGTTCTTCAGGGAGATTCAATAAAACTTCTTATCGCTTAAAATGGTGCTAATTTTGCCCCAACCAATCAGATCTTATTTAACATTTGAAAGCTAACATCTGATTGGTTGGGGCAAAATTAGCACCATTTTAAACTATAAGAACTTTTATTGAATAACCCTGATTGTTATCAACTGTAATGTTCTGAAAACTTGCTGTGGTTATAATCTCATTTTGTACAGAAACCTATCTGTGTAAGCTTGTAAAGAAGCCACAAGGGCAATCTTTATAGTCACCTAGGGGCTGATTTACCCAGACCAGCCGGTTCGCTAATGGTAAGCGTGACTTTAGCGCAGGATTTTAACTCCAGCAAATAGCTGGCATTAAAATCCTGCAATGGGTAAATCCTTTACCTGGATTTACCCACATTCGCAAACGCGATAGTGAATCGCCAACAGGACTTTTACCCAGAGCTATAGCGGCTCTGAGCAAATGAGCCTGCTAGTTAGACCATTCTGTTTTGAAAAGTTCAGTCCTTTCTTTGGGACAACCACACGCTGAAAAGCAGGGGACCCCAGTATTTCTTTCTGTTGCTGATTAATGTGCTACAACACTTTTAACCAAGAACATTTTCAGTGATGTTCTAGAATAAATAAATTTAAGAACATTTTAATTTCTTGATTTTTTTTTTTTTTACAGTGCAGATGGAGATTTTGCAATTGTCAAGGAAACGAAAGTCCTTCTGGACTATAATGGGAAGATAACATGGACACCTCCAGCCATCTTTAAAAGTTACTGTGAAATGATCGTCACATATTTTCCATTTGACCTGCAGAACTGCAGCATGAAACTTGGTACTTGGAGCTATGATGGCTCACTAGTGGTTATTTACCCGGTAAGACAACATTAAACAGAATTGGCTATAAGAATCGAGTAGAACCGGGAGAGATGAAGTTTCCCTGTATTACTGCATATGAATCTTGAGTGACATGACTCAAATGGAGGACCATACTTGCTTCTCCCCAGCCTGACCGCAAAGTGGATAAGTTAATTATTATGTAAAAATGCTTTTTGTTGATAAGGACTAGGGAGATCGGCAAGCACTCGAAGCAACCACTTAAAATCAATGAACATTTAAGTGCAATCAAAATGGGAGGTAAAAATACTGGCTCCAACCTCCCAATATAGATTCATTGAGGGAATAGTTTTAATGTGATTGGATGCATTTCTAGAAACGCTGTAAACATTCCGTATTGTCCATAATGAGTCAAGAAGAAAGTTTCGTTAAGTAAATTGACTCGATTTTCTTTCAGGAAAATGATCGTCCAGATCTGAGTAACTTCATGGAGAGTGGGGAATGGTTAATGAAAGATTATCGTTGCTGGAAGCACTGGGTGTATTATGACTGCTGCCCGGAAACACCATATCTAGACATCACATACCATTTCCTCTTGCAAAGGCTTCCTCTTTACTTTATTGTCAATGTGGTGATCCCTTGTATGTTGTTCTCATTTCTCACCGCCCTGGTGTTTTATTTGCCCACTGATTCAGGTAAATTAGGTGCAGAGCATTTTATTCAACAGTGTTTCAGGGTTACTGAATTTTGCAATGATCCTATATATTTGGAGTCATCTTTGAGCAATTTGGTGAATAGTTGCCAATCCCTCCTTACCTACGCCTCAAAATCGTAATGAGTATTAGAAATGATTGTGCAAGCTCAATAAAATACACAAAGCATTAGTCTCCTCCAATCTAAAACAAATCAGATTTAAATTGGAATCAATAAAACAGAATGAGCAAATTTACATCGATAGCTGTTTCCCTCTTTCCGATCGACCACTAGATAATATTTAGCAGTTTATAGAAAAAAGAGAACCCGGGAACACAAGGTGGGGAATGATTGGTTCTTCCGATTGTTTCGGCAGATTGATAAAACATCTGCCCGTGTATGGGTAGCTTTAGCCAGAAACGGACGAAATTTGGAAGTTAGAAGAAGAATCTAGGCTGGTGCAATCGAAAGTATTACTAAGCGTTAGATGTGTGGGGTTCAATGGAAGGTATTTACAAGTCACCTACATCCCAGTCCAGTCGAGTACAGAAAACCAGAAGAGCATGTACAATCCTGACATCTGTTAGGGAAAGACCAAATGGTGTCTGGAGTAGTCAGGGGTAAAAATGGTGCTCAGCAATACTAACATGAGCAGTAATCTACTTGTAGCATATTAATTAAAGGGCATGTCCATCCATAACCAAAAAAAACGGTGGCGTGTGTCTGTTATCTGCCCGCAACCCCAACTGCTATTTTTACCAGTTTATAACATGCATTAGTTTCTGGCAAATGTATCTGCCTCTTCCCTCTGCTCAATGAGCTTTTTATAAGCTTGAGCATGTGCAAATGAGGTTGTGATGTCAGCAGTCACAGCCTTGATTGACTTCATGGAGGGAGGGGACAGCTTACACTGCAAGAATGGGGACAATAATTATTACCGTTAAATATCTGGTTAGTAATACAGGTAATACAGTTCAAATTGTATCAGTTGGGGGCAGGAAAATTATAATTGACCAATTTTTTTGTTTGTTTTAAGATGCCCTTTAAATAAAAGGGTCGCTTGGTACTATTTAAATCCCTTTCCCATGATATTTTCAAGGGCAATGGAATCAATGTAAAGGTTTCCCACCCTCTGTAAATGACACAAGAAATATACTTTCTAATAATCCATTTACACAGTGAGTTTAAAATCAATGATTACTACAATTAAACAAAGTAATATCAGAGATTATGGGTTTAGCTGTGTTTATCTTTATAAGGTGTAAGTCAATGAATGTATAGAAAACACTTTGAAGGAATATTTCAAATTTTTCTTTCTTTTATTATTTGCATTTTTTTAAACATATTTCTACAATGTAAAGGTCACTTTCTGTATTACCCCAGGAGAGAAAATTACGCTGAGTGTTTCTGTATTGCTGTCCCTGGTTGTGTTTCTCCTGGTCATCGTTGAGCTGATTCCTTCTACCTCAAGTGCCGTCCCTTTAATTGCCAAATACATGTTATTTACTATGGTGTTTGTGATAGCATCCATTATTATTACTGTCATTGTGATCAACACTCATCACCGCTCCCCAAGTACTCATATCATGCCGCAGTGGCTTAAGAAGGTAAGTTGCACAGTGAAACCTTAACTTGCCATTAATTTGGTTATATATCAATCTCTCTATCCATATCTCTATCATCCCTCTCTCTATCCATATCTCTATTTCCAACTGAAGACAGTGGCTAACTACCGCCCCCGCCACCTCCACTCCATGTGGCGGCCGGAAGGTAGTAGGGCCGCCCTCAAGCGCAAACTTTAAACAGCTGACCGCGCATATGAAGAAAACATACACGCGATCAGCTGATTAAAAGAACTGGACTTCTGGTTCAGTTACGGAAGTTCGGGTCCGGTCTTTTAAACAGCTGATCGCAGTATGTTTCCTTCATACGTGTGGTCAGCTGTTTAAAATGGCTGGTCGCTGCACACATCATGAAGGCTGCACTGCAGAGATCTTCAAGGAGGGGGTCAGGGGCCGGCCTCCAATCTCGTGGGGGAGGCCCCTCAGGTACGCCCCCTGTCTGAAGATAGAAACTTCTTTTCTTCTAATCTTGATATGATCTATTAGTAAACAATGCAACAAGACAGTTTTGTATGCCCCATTAATATATTTGAATAAAGTGATCATATCCCCACGCACAGGTCGCTTCTCAAATGCTGCAAAGTCAAGCTGCTCCATTCCCTTAATTCCCTTCTGAACTGCTTCCATTTCCAAGAGTCCCTCTTGGATATGGGATTCACAAAACTGCACCGCATATTCCAAATGAGGCCTACCAGTGCCTTGTAAGAGGGAGATAATATTTTTCTCTCTTGAATCTATTCCCTTCTTTATACAAGACAATATATTGCTACTCTAGCCGTTGCTGCCTGGCATTGTTTGCTACAGCTAAGTCGTTATCTACCAGAACCCCCAAATCTTTTTCCATTAGAGATTCACTTAACACAGATATTTATGGTGTGGTGGCACAAGGATTGTTTAAACCCCAAATGCATCACCTTACCTTTAGCAACGTTGAATCTCATTTGCCATTCTGCTGCCATTTTGATAATCATCTAGGTCTGCTGCAGAAATTGCACATCATTTGAAGTTTCAAAGCCTGCATAGTTTAGTGTCATCCGCAAACACAGAGACCTTGCTCATAATGCCATCTTCTAAGTAATTTATAAACAGATTAAAAAAAGTGGCCCCAGTACAGAACCCTGAGCACTCCACTTAGAACTTTAACCCACATAGATGTAGCTCCATTGACCACCACTCTTGTTTGCGATCCAATAACCAATTCTATCCATGTACAAATGTTATAACTTCAGTCGCAGTTGCACATTATCAAAAGCTTTAGCAAAATCCAAGTATACTCATCCACTGCTATGTGATCTAAATTCTCATTGACTTCTTCAAAAAAACCAAGTAAGTATTGCCCTTCTCTCCTGTTCTGGCAGAGGTAGCCGCCTCCTTCACCGCTCAATGAGCTTTAGTAGCTTGAGCATGTGTAAAGGAGGCAGCATGGGAAAGACCAGTAAATCATTGGCTGTCATGTCGCATTCACATCATTGATTGACTGCAAAGAGAGAGGATCAAGCTTCCTTTGACAGAAGGGGACAATAATTACGCTTAAATATCTGGTTAGTAATACATCTTATAAGTTGCTGAATAAATTGCTTGGAATGGGGGCGGATAACAAAGAAGAAGTATTGACTCCCCTTATTAACTGCAAAATTCATAAATGGGACAATGGATATTTAACTTCATACAGGGAAAGTAATAAGTGATATCCTTCTATGGGTGCAGCTTATCTAGAGAATCTGTACCTTACTGGATTCCTGGTCAGATTTCATGGTCTCTGCTATGTGTTTAGCTCCCTCTATAGCACTTTTTACATCAGGATTTTTTAGGATTGGAGATTGGAGACTGATAGTTTTGTGACACCAGGCTCTAATTTCCCGGAAATATCAGATATATCGATATCTTCGGAGAAAATCTTCTTCTGTTGTTCTGCGATGGACGTTTCATTGTAGAGAAAAAACATGATCCTGGGGTGGTTTCTATAAAATCTAAACAATACAAGTGTAGGAATTCCTGTTTAGTTCACATTAGTTTCTCCGAAATTATAACTATCCAATAAACTATCCATCAATGTAATTCTGTCATTTTCCTTTTCTGGACTGGAACATGGAAGGGTCATGTGACTAGTGATAATGTTATAGGATGGGTAATAGACATATATTATAACAATTCTGGAAAACAGTACAATAGGCTAGCAATCCCAGAATCAGTTTGGTCTATGGCTAAATCTGTAAATATTTGCTGAATTTTGTATAACTTAACGTTTGCCTAATGGAATGTGAGCCCTTTAAGTCAGGTGACTTCATAGCTCTAGATAAATATAAAAGTTTGTTGCATGATTTGAGTAAAAATGCAAACTAGATTTGATTAGACTGATATTCAGCATACCTGGCCTGATCTTTCCCGAACCTGAGGAATCATGAAGTCATGGCACTGGTTGGGGATTAACATCAGGAATTCTGTATTTTTATTAAAAGTACCTTTTACTGGATATAAGCATCTTAGTCGTTTGGTTACTTGGCCAATGATCACAGAGTTCTATTTGTTGGTTCGATTTTGGCCTTCTGGTTTGCGTGTTTCACTTAGTGCTTCCTTTTCCAGGTTGAAATTGGCGATGGGCCGACTAAGAAAATATTTTGGCTCCGGCTTTTCGGAGGCCCTTTTTTGGTACTCATCTAGTGATGCTCTATTGATGCTTTGCGTTAGGCCCCGTTGTCAGGAATGACCGATTGTTAGCGTGTGTTTGTGGATATCTGCTGAATACAAGGACTAATAAAAGGCACTGGTTAAACATGGTGGGAGTGTGAGTGACCGACTACTGCTTAGGTTGACTGGATGTAGGGGACGGATTGGATTGGAAAATGGCGCATAGGGATAGACGCTATGATTAGTAGGGGTTGGATACGGAGAGATGGGCTGATAAAGGTGCCTGGATGGAGAAGTCTGTAGAGCATGGTAGAGGAAAATAAGAGTCGTAGAAGACCGAGATTGATGAGGATCTGAGGATGGATGAGTAGAGAGATACGAGCGATGGAGTAGGTTGGTGACGAGATGGTATTGAGATAGATGATGATGGGTGGATGATAGCAGATAGGGATGGAGATGGATATAGGATATGGATATGAGATGAGGATAGGATGGAGATGGATGAAATGAGAGATAATAGGAGGAGGGATTGAGGAGATATGGATGTGAAAGGTATGAGATAGATGATAAGAGATGGATGATAGAGAATGGATGAGAGGAGAGGAATGATAGAGATATGGATAGAGAGAGGAATGATAGAGATGAATAGAGAGCGAGAGGATGATAGAGATATGGATAGAGAGAGGGATGATAGGGTAAATAGAGAGAGATAGAGAGAACTTGGTAGCGAGAGGATTTGAGATAGATGATAGAGAAGGGGATGAAAGGTGGATAAAAAGAGGGAAAGATAGAGAGGTGGATGAGAGAGGGATGATAGAGTGAGATGAGAGAGACAGATATGGATAGATGAGATGCGGATATTGAGATCGAGATAGAGAGATGGCTGATAGAGATATGGATAAGAGATGGGATGATAGAGAGATGGATGAGAGATGGATGATAGAGATATGATAAAGAGATGGATGATAGAGATGATTAAGAGATGGATGAGAGAGTATGGATAGAGAGAGGGTGATGGATATGTATGGGAGATGGATGGTTAGAGATATGGATGAGAGATGGATGATAGAGATATGGAAGAGAGGATGATAGATATGGATAGAGAGAGGATGATAGAGATATGATAGAGAGGATGATAGCGATATGAGAGAGATGGATGATAGAGATTGGATAGAGAGAGGGATGAAGAATTGGATAGAGAGAGGGATGATGAGATATGGATAGAGAGGGATGATAAGATAGGATATGAGAGATTGATATATAACCAAATTAATGCAAGTTAAGGTTCAATGTGCAACTACCTTCTTAAGCCACTGCGGCATGATATGAGTACTTGGGGAGCCGGTGAGGGTGATGACACAATGACAGTAATAATAATGGATGTATCACAAACACCATAGTAAATACATGTTTTGGCAATTAAAGGGACGGCACTTGGGTAGAAGGAATCAGCTCAACGATGACCAGGAGAAACACAACCAGGGACAGCAATACAGAAACACTCAGCGTAATTTTCTCTCCTGGGGTAATACAGAAAGTGACCCACATGTAGAAATATGTTTAAAAAATGCAAATAATAAAAAAGAAAGAAAAATTTGAAATATTCCTTCAAAGTGTTTTCTATTACATTCATTGACTTACCACCTTTAAAGATAAACACAGCTAAACCCATAATCTCTGATATTACTTTGTTTAATTGTAGTATCATGATTTTAAACTCACTGTGTAAATGGATTATTAGAAAGTATATTTCTTGTGTCATTTACAGAGGGTGGGAAACCTTTACAATTGATTCCATTGCCCTTGAAAATATCATGGGAAAGGGATTTAAATAGTAACAAGCGACCCTTTTATTAAGGGCATCTAAAACAAACAAAAAAATTGGTCAATTTAATTTTCCTGCCCCCAACTGATACAATTTGAACTGTATTACCTGTATTACTAACCAGAATTTACGGTAAATTATTGTCCCCATTCTTGCAGTTGTAAGCTGTCCCCGCCCTCCATCAGTCAATCAAGGCTGTGACTGCTGACATCACAACCTCATTTGCACATGCTCAAGTTATAAAAAGCTCATTGAGCAGAGGGAAGAGGCAGATACATTTGCCAGAACAATGCTGTTATAAACTGGTAAAAATAGCAGTTGGGGGTGCGGGCAGATAACAGACACACGCCACCGTTTTTTTTGGTTATGGATGGACATGCCCTTTAATAATATGCTACAAGTAGATTACTGCTCATGTTAGTATTGCTGAGCACCATATTTACCCCTGACTACTCCAGACACCATTTGGTCTTCCCTAACAGATGTCAGGTGTAACTGCTCTTCTGGTTTTCTGTACTCGACTGGACGGATGTAGGTGACTTGTAAATACCTTCCATTGAACCCCACACATCTAACGCTTAGTAATAATTCGATTGCACCAGCCTAGATTCTTTTCTAACTCCCAAATTTCGTCCGTTTCTGGCTAAGCTACCCATACACGGGCAGATGGTTACAATCTGCCGAAACAATCGGAAGAACCAATCATTCCCCACCTTGTGTTCCCGGGTTCTCTTTTTTCTATAAACTGCTAAATATTATCTAGTGGTCGATCGGAAAGAGGGAAACAGCTATCGATGTAAATTTCATTCTGTTTTATGTTCCAATTTAAATCTCGATTTGTTTTAGATTGGAGGAGACTAATGCTTTGTGTATTTTTTGAGCTTGCACAATCATTTCTAATACTCATTACGATTTTGAGGCGTAGGTAAGGAGGGATTGGCAATATTCACCAAATTGCTCAAGAGGACTCCAAATATATAGGATCATTGCAAAATTCAGTAACCCTGAAACACTGTTGAATAAATGCTCTGCACCTAATTTACCTGAATCAGTGGGCAAATAAAACACCAGGGCGGTGAGAAATGAGAACAACATAAGGGATCAACACATTGACAAGAAGTAAAGAGGAAGCCTTTGCAAGAGGAAATGGTATGTGATGTCTAGATATGGTGTTTCCGGGCAGCAGTCATAATAACACCCAGTGCTTCCAGCAACGATAATCTTCATTAACCATTCCCCACTCTCCATGAAGTTACTCAGTCTGGACGATCATTTTCCTGAAAGAAAATCGAGTCAATTTACTTAACGAAACTTTCTTCTTGACTCATTATGGACAATACGGAATGTTTACAGCGTTTCTAGAAATGATCCAATCACATTAAAACTATCCCTCAATGATCTATATTGGAGGTTGGAGCCAGTATTTTTACCTCCCATTTTGATTGCACTTAAATGTTCATTGATTTTAAGTGGTTGCTCGAGTGCTTGCCGATCTCCCTAGTCCTTATCAACAAAAAGCATTTTTACATAATAATTAACTTATCCACTTTGCGGTCAGGCTGGGGAGAAGCAAGTGTGGTCCTCCATTTGAGTCATGTCACTCAAGATTCATATGCAGTAGTAATCAGGGAAACTTCATCTCTCCCGGTTCTACTCGATTCTTATAGCCAATTCTGGTTAATGTTGTCTTACCGGGTAAATAACCACTAGTGGAGCCATCATAGCTCCAAGTACCAAGTTTCATGCTGCAGTTCTGCAGGTCAAATGGAAATATGTGACGATCATTTCACAGTTACTTTAAAGATGGCTGGAGGTGTCCATGTTATTCTCCCATTATAGTCCAGAAGGAACTTGTTTCCTTGACAATTGCAAAATCTCCATCTGCACTGTAAAAAAAAAAAAAATCAAGAAATTAAAATGTCTTAAATTTATTTATTCTAGAACATCACTGAAAAGTTCTTGGTTAAAGTGTTTAGACATTAATCAGCAACAGAAAGAAATACTGGGGTCCCCTGCTTTTCAGCGTGTGGTTGTCCCAAAGAAAGGACTGAACTTTCAAAACAGAATGGTCTAACTAGCAGGCTCATTTGCTCAGAGCCGCTATAGCTCTGGGTAAAAGTCTGTTGGCGATTCACTATCGCGTTTGCGAATGTGGGTAATCCAGGTAAAGGATTTACCCATGCAGGATTTTAATGCCAGCTATTTGCTGGAGTTAAAATCCTGCGCTAAAGTCACGCTTACCATTAGCGAAACGGTTGTCTGGGTAAATCCGCCCCTAGGTGACTATAAAGATTGCCCTTGTGGCTTCTTTACAAGCTTACACATAGGTTTTGTACAAAATGAGATTATAACCACAGCAAGTTTTTAGAACATTACAGTTGATAACCATCAGGGTTATTCAATAAAAGTTCTTATAGTTAAAATGGTGCTAATTTTGCCCCAACAATCAGATGTTAGCTTTCAAATGTTAAATAAGATCTGATTGGTTGGGGCAAAATTAGCACCATTTAAGCGATAAGAGTTTTATTGAATCCCCTGAAGAACTTTATTGAATAACCCTGATAATGTTTAACATCTTGCTATGGTTAGTATCCCAGTAGCAAAAAATTAGTCATCTCTACATTTTGTGGGCTATGGTTCCTGAGATATTTGCATAAAATGCTGTGTTTTGTTTGAGTTAATGTTAACGGCGATTTTTTGCCCACACGTATGTGTTTTTAAAAAGTGCTTTTCCTAGCAGTGAAACACTGGGATTTTCATTATAAATAGCATATACTTTCTGAAAATATCCCAGGAACCAGGATTGAAAGAAATTCAGGGGCAGGAGCTGTAGCACAAAGCCTGGCGCCCTTAGAGGAGGGGTGTGGGAGGGGGTGACAACCGCCCCTCAACCACAGGCACCCTAGGCACAGCGTACTATGCTGATGCTAATCTTGGCCTCAAAGAATATTTCCAAATAACTTTCTGGGGTGAATCAGCTGAAATATTGAGTGTGTACACCAAATGCCTCTCCATAGGCTCTATTTTGGCATCAATGGGATTTGAATTTCAAACAAATATTTTGCAATATTTTAAAGGTATCTCCAGTGTTAAGTCACGGGTTGTAAGGATAGAATTGTAGGTGGACGTCCCCTCACAACCCCACAACACACCGCTTGTGTTCCCAACCCTCCAATAAGATTGCCTCCTATTCCCACATCCCATATAAGTTAGACCAAAAAATCTTATTAAAAAAACACAAGTCCCCTGCCTTTGTACAGCTATTGGAAGAGGGTTTTAAACTTTCCCCAATCAGTGGAGATACCCCTTAAGACCAGTGCTAACTGAACAGAATCCATGGAAGTTCCATGTCTACCATGTCTACATAAGCAAGATAGGCAAGGCAATAGAGCTTTTGCACAACACAGATGTTTCTTACTTGTTATAAAGAACAAGTCTGGACGCCAAATATCACTAGAAGAGATTCGGACTTTCTTTATCCCCCATAGTCTACTGGGTTCCATTTAAGTTGACATCCATCCATTCCTTTTGTGGAAAGGGAAATAAAAACCATGTTAGTAGAGTAACTATGTATAGACTATGATGAATGTACAGTTCTTATTCTCTTGATTTTTCCATGAAGATTTCCTTATCTCTTCCCATTCTTGGACACCATTTCTGTCCAATTGGATCAGGTTAGGCCGTTCCCTACACTAAAGGAATTTTTATTAAGTGTTTTTCTATGCCAGATTCCACTACAATATTTTCAACTTTGTATTCTTGGTCTGTGTTTATAAAAAGACAAAATCCCAGCAAAAGCAAAAATGATACAAATATAAGTGCAAAAAATAGTAGAATTTAGCGAAAGGTTAATAGAGCGAATTAGACAAGTGAAACCAGATATTATATGGGTAACACAAATAGGATAGTACACACCCAAACACATTTCGGGTTAATTCAAACAGAACTAATGTTTATTTTCAGTGGCAGTTATGTTACATACTGAGTACACTCCATGGCTTGTTCAGCATAGCTTATTGGTAGCATAATTATATTAATAGGTTTAAAAACACCATGGGGATTTTACAGCAATAACACGGTTCAAGGCACCTTCTATGTACAAAGAGAAATACTGTATTCTAACCGGTTCTTTATAAAACATACTTGTCAACATGTTTTCGACACAAAGTGCAGAATGGGGGAATTTTTGCTGAATTTTGTTCCCTAGAAATCCCCTCTTATAAATAGCATTAAACAAGGGTGTAATGTAAGGAATATATAAGGCATAATGCACCATATTATCATATTATACGTCACATGGGAGAGGACATTCAATCCATATATATAAAAGTCAATGTATGTATGTTGTAATTTGTAGTTCAGAACATGTGATGTAACAATGTCATGTGACCACACACTCTGTCACCTCTTCTAACTTGTGGTTCACCCAGAGTCAAAATTGAGAGGTAAAACTAGCCAATCCAAGATAAGTCTCTTGTACTGGGGGTTGGGCAGGCAGCTACTCATGGAGCTCACAGTTTTCAGCTGTCTGGTGCAGGTTCAGGAAATATGTAGTTTTACTTAAGGAAAGACAATGACAACTGTGAATAAGGGAAAGTTGATGTGATATGCATTAAGGGGTGGTTGGGGATGAGATTTGCCCATTGTGTGGGCACCCCGAAGTTTACCAAATTTGCGGCTCAGCTAACCCACAGTGAGTTTGAATGGGATGACACTGTGAGTTTGAATGGATGACACTGTGAGTTTGAATGGGATACACTGTGAGTTTGAATGGGATGACACTGTGAGTTTGAATGGGATTGACACTGTGAGTTTGAATGGGATCACAGTGAGTTTGAATGGGATGACACTGTGAGTTTGAATGGGATGACATGTGAGTTGAATGGATACACTGTGAGTTTGAATGGGATGACACTGGAGTGTGAATGGGGATGCGACACTGTGAGTTTGAATGGTGATCACACTGTGAGTTTGAAAGGATGACACTGTGAGTTTGAATGGGAACACACGTGAGTTTGAATGGGATGACAATGGGAGTTTGAATGGGATGACACTGTGAGTTTGATGGGAACACATGTGAGTTTGAATGGGAGACACTGTGAGTTTGAATGGGGATCACACTGTGAGTTTGAATGGGAATCACACTGTGAGTTTGAATGGGATGACACTGTGAGTTTGAATGGGAACACACTGTGAGTTTGAATGGGATGACACTGTGGTTTGAATGGGATGACACTGTGAGTTTGAATGGGAAACACACTGTGAGTTTGAATGGGATACACTGTGAGTTTGAATGGGATCACACTGTGAGTTTGATGGGATCCAGTGTCATCCCATTCAAACTCACAGTGTCATCCCATTCAAACTCACAGTGTGATCCCATTCAAACTCACAGTGTGATCCCATTCAAACTCACAGTGTCATCCCATTCAAACTCACAATGTGTTCCCATTCAAACTCACAGTGTCATCCCATTCAAACTCACAGTGTCATCCCATTCAAACTCACAGTGTGTTCCCATTCAAACTCACAGTGTCATCCCATTCAAACTCACAGTGTGATCCCATTCAAACTCACAGTGTCATCCCATTCAAACTCACAGTGTGTTCCCATTCAAACTCACAGTGTCATCCCATTCAAACTCACAGTGTGATCCCATTCAAACTCACAGTGTCATCCCATTCAAACTCACAGTGTCATCCCATTCAAACTCACAGTGTGATTCCCTTCAACTCACAGGTTCTCCATTCAAACTCACAGTGTCATCCCATTCAAACTCACTGTGGGTTAGCTGAGCCGCAAATTTGGTAAACTTCGGGGTGCCCGACACAATGGGCAAATCTCATCCCCAACCACCCCTTTAATGCATATCACATCAACTTTCCCTTTATTCACAGTTGTCATTGTCTTTCCTTAAGTAAAACTACATATTTCCTGAACTCTGCACCAGACAGCTGAAAACTGTGAGCTCCATGAGTAGCTGCCTGCCCAACCCCCAGTACAAGAGACTTATCTTGGATTGGCTAGTTTACCTCTCAATTTTGACTCTGGGTGAACCACAAGTTAGAAGAGGTGACAGAGTGTGTGGTCACATGACATTGTTACATCACATGTTCTGGAACATACAAATATACATACATACATTGACTTTTATATATATGGATTGAATGTCCTCTCCCATGTGACGTATAATATGATAATATGGTGCATTATGCCTTATATATTCCTTACATTACACCCTTGTTTAATGCTATTTATAAAGAGGGGATAATTCTAGGGAACAAAATTCAGCAAAAATTCCCCCATTCTGCACTTTGTGTCGAAAAACATGTTGACAAGTATGTATTTATAAAGAACCGGTTAGAATACAGTAGGTTCTCTTTGTACATAGAAGGTGCCTTGAACCGTGTTATTGCTGTAAAATCCCCATGGTGTGTTAAACCTATTAATATAATTATGCTACCAATAAGCTATGCTGAAACTAAGCCATGGAGTGTAACTCAGTATGTAACATAACTGCCACTGAAAATAAACATTAGTTGCTGTTTGAATTAACCCAGAAATGTGTTTGGTGTGTACTATCCTATTTGTGTTACCCATATAATATCTGGTTTCACTTGTCTAATTCGCTCTATTAACCTTTCGCTAAATTCTGACTATTTTTTGCACTTATATTTGTATCATTTTTGCTTTTGCTGGGATTTTGTCTTTTTATAAACACAGACCAAGAATACAAAGTTGAAAATATTGTAGTGGAATCTGGCATAGAAAAACAGCTTAATAAAAATTCCCTTTAGTGTAGGGAACGGCCTAACCTGATCCAATTGGACAGAAATGGTGTCCAAGAATGGGAAGAGATAAGGAAATCTTCATGGAAAAATCAAGAGAATAAGAACTGTACATTCATCATAGTCTATACATAGTTACTCTACTAACATGGTTTTTATTTCCCTTTCCACAAAAGGAATGGATGGATGTCAACCTTAAATGGAACCCAGTAGACTATGGGGGGATAAAGAAAGTCCGAATCTCTTCTAGTGATATTTGGCGTCCAGACTTAGTTCTTTATAACAAGTAAGAAACATCTGTGTTGTGCAAAAGCTCTATTGCCTTGCCTATCTAGTGCTATATTGTAGACATGGTAGACATGGAACTTCCCATGGATTCTGTTCAGTTAGCACTGGTCTTAAGGGGTATCTCCACTGATTGGAGGAAAAGTTAAAACCCTCTTCCCACAATACTGTAACAAAGGCAGGGGGAACTTGTGTTGTTTTTAATAAAGATTTTTTTGTGTCTAACTTTATATGGGATGCTGGGAATAGGAGGCAATCTGTATTGGAGGGGTTGGGAGAGAAACACAAGCAGGTGTGTGTGTGTGTGTGTGTGTGTGAGTGTGTGTGTGTGTACGTTTCCACCTTACACATATCTATCCTTACAACCCAGATGACTTTTAACACTGGAGATACCCTTTAAAATAATTGCAAAATAATTTGTTTGAAATTCAAATCCCATTGATGCACAAAATAGAGCCTATTGGAGAGGCATTTGGTGTACACACTCCAATATTTCAGCCTGATTCACCACCCAGAAAGTTATTTTGGAAATATTCTTTTGAGGCCAAGATTTAGCATCAGGCATAGTACGCATGTGCCTAGGGGTGCCTGTGGTTGGAGGGGCGGTTGTCACCCTCCCCACACCCCTCCTCTAAGGGCGCCAGGCCTTTTGTGCCTACAGGCTCCTGCCCCTGAATTTCTTTCAATCCTGGTTCCTGGGATATTTTCAGAAAAGTATATGCTATTTATAATGAAAATCCCAGTGTTTCACTGCTAGGAAAAGCACTTTTTAAAAAACACATAAACGTGTGGGCAAAAAATCGCCGTTAACATTAACTCAAACAAAACACAGCATTTTATGCAAATATCTCAGGAACCATAGCCCACAGAAATGTGAGAGATGACTAATTTTTTGCTAACTGGGATACTAACCATAGCAAGATGTTAAAACATATATCAGGGTTATTCAATAAAAGTTCTTCAGGGAGATTCAATAAAACTTCTTATCGCTTAAAATGGTGCTAATTTTGCCCCAACCAATCAGATCTTATTTAACATTTGAAAGCTAACATCTGATTGATTGGGGCAAAATTAGCACCATTTTAAACTATAAGAACTTTTATTGAATAACCCTGATTGTTATCAACTGTAATGTTCTGAAAACTTGCTGTGGTTATAATCTCATTTTGTACAGAAACCTATCTGTGTAAGCTTGTAAAGAAGCCACAAGGGCAATCTTTATAGTCACCTAGGGGCTGATTTACCCAGACCAGCCGGTTCGCTAATGGTAAGCGTGACTTTAGCGCAGGATTTTAACTCCAGCAAATAGCTGGCATTAAAATCCTGCAGTGGGTAAATCCTTTACCTGGATTTACCCACATTCGCAAACGCGATAGTGAATCGCCAACAGGACTTTTACCCAGAGCTATAGCGGCTCTGAGCAAATGAGCCTGCTAGTTAGACCATTCTGTTTTGAAAAGTTCAGTCCTTTCTTTGGGACAACCACACGCTGAAAAGCAGGGGACCCCAGTATTTCTTTCTGTTGCTGATTAATGTGCTACAACACTTTTAACCAAGAACATTTTCAGTGATGTTCTAGAATAAATAAATTTAAGAACATTTTAATTTCTTGATTTTTTTTTTTTTTACAGTGCAGATGGAGATTTTGCAATTGTCAAGGAAACGAAAGTCCTTCTGGACTATAATGGGAAGATAACATGGACACCTCCAGCCATCTTTAAAAGTTACTGTGAAATGATCGTCACATATTTTCCATTTGACCTGCAGAACTGCAGCATGAAACTTGGTACTTGGAGCTATGATGGCTCACTAGTGGTTATTTACCCGGTAAGACAACATTAAACAGAATTGGCTATAAGAATCGAGTAGAACCGGGAGAGATGAAGTTTCCCTGTATTACTGCATATGAATCTTGAGTGACATGACTCAAATGGAGGACCATACTTGCTTCTCCCCAGCCTGACCGCAAAGTGGATAAGTTAATTATTATGTAAAAATGCTTTTTGTTGATAAGGACTAGGGAGATCGGCAAGCACTCGAAGCAACCACTTAAAATCAATGAACATTTAAGTGCAATCAAAATGGGAGGTAAAAATACTGGCTCCAACCTCCCAATATAGATTCATTGAGGGAATAGTTTTAATGTGATTGGATGCATTTCTAGAAACGCTGTAAACATTCCGTATTGTCCATAATGAGTCAAGAAGAAAGTTTCGTTAAGTAAATTGACTCGATTTTCTTTCAGGAAAATGATCGTCCAGATCTGAGTAACTTCATGGAGAGTGGGGAATGGTTAATGAAAGATTATCGTTGCTGGAAGCACTGGGTGTATTATGACTGCTGCCCGGAAACACCATATCTAGACATCACATACCATTTCCTCTTGCAAAGGCTTCCTCTTTACTTTATTGTCAATGTGGTGATCCCTTGTATGTTGTTCTCATTTCTCACCGCCCTGGTGTTTTATTTGCCCACTGATTCAGGTAAATTAGGTGCAGAGCATTTTATTCAACAGTGTTTCAGGGTTACTGAATTTTGCAATGATCCTATATATTTGGAGTCATCTTTGAGCAATTTGGTGAATAGTTGCCAATCCCTCCTTACCTACGCCTCAAAATCGTAATGAGTATTAGAAATGATTGTGCAAGCTCAATAAAATACACAAAGCATTAGTCTCCTCCAATCTAAAACAAATCAGATTTAAATTGGAATCAATAAAACAGAATGAGCAAATTTACATCGATAGCTGTTTCCCTCTTTCCGATCGACCACTAGATAATATTTAGCAGTTTATAGAAAAAAGAGAACCCGGGAACACAAGGTGGGGAATGATTGGTTCTTCCGATTGTTTCGGCAGATTGATAAAACATCTGCCCGTGTATGGGTAGCTTTAGCCAGAAACGGACGAAATTTGGAAGTTAGAAGAAGAATCTAGGCTGGTGCAATCGAAAGTATTACTAAGCGTTAGATGTGTGGGGTTCAATGGAAGGTATTTACAAGTCACCTACATCCCTGTCCAGTCGAGTACAGAAAACCAGAAGAGCATGTACAATCCTGACATCTGTTAGGGAAAGACCAAATGGTGTCTGGAGTAGTCAGGGGTAAAAATGGTGCTCAGCAATACTAACATGAGCAGTAATCTACTTGTAGCATATTAATTAAAGGGCATGTCCATCCATAACCAAAAAAAACGGTGGCGTGTGTCTGTTATCTGCCCGCAACCCCAACTGCTATTTTTACCAGTTTATAACATGCATTGGTTTCTGGCAAATGTATCTGCCTCTTCCCTCTGCTCAATGAGCTTTTTATAAGCTTGAGCATGTGCAAATGAGGTTGTGATGTCAGCAGTCACAGCCTTGATTGACTGCATGGAGGGCGGGGACAGCTTACACTGCAAGAATGGGGACAATAATTATTACCGTTAAATATCTGGTTAGTAATACAGGTAATACAGTTCAAATTGTATCAGTTGGGGGCAGGAAAATTATAATTGACCAATTTTTTTGTTTGTTTTAAGATGCCCTTTAAATAAAAGGGTCGCTTGGTACTATTTAAATCCCTTTCCCATGATATTTTCAAGGGCAATGGAATCAATGTAAAGGTTTCCCACCCTCTGTAAATGACACAAGAAATATACTTTCTAATAATCCATTTACACAGTGAGTTTAAAATCAATGATTACTACAATTAAACAAAGTAATATCAGAGATTATGGGTTTAGCTGTGTTTATCTTTATAAGGTGTAAGTCAATGAATGTATAGAAAACACTTTGAAGGAATATTTCAAATTTTTCTTTCTTTTATTATTTGCATTTTTTTAAACATATTTCTACAATGTAAAGGTCACTTTCTGTATTACCCCAGGAGAGAAAATTACGCTGAGTGTTTCTGTATTGCTGTCCCTGGTTGTGTTTCTCCTGGTCATCGTTGAGCTGATTCCTTCTACCTCAAGTGCCGTCCCTTTAATTGCCAAATACATGTTATTTACTATGGTGTTTGTGATAGCATCCATTATTATTACTGTCATTGTGATCAACACTCATCACCGCTCCCCAAGTACTCATATCATGCCGCAGTGGCTTAAGAAGGTAAGTTGCACAGTGAAACCTTAACTTGCCATTAATTTGGTTATATATCAATCTCTCTATCCATATCTCTATCATCCCTCTCTCTATCCATATCTCTATCATCCCTCTCTCTATCCATATCTCTATCATCCCTCTCTCTATCCATATCTCTATCATCCATCTCTCATCTATATCGCTATCATCCCTCTCTCTATCCATATCTCTATCATCCCTCCTCTATCCCTATCTCTATCATCCCTCTCTCTATCCATATCTCTATCATCCATCTCTCATCCATATCTCTACCATCCATCTCCCATACATATCTCTATCATCCCTCTCTCTATCCATATCTCTCTCATCCATCTCTTACCATATCTCTATCATCCATCTCTTTATTCATATCTCTATCATCCATCTCTCATCCATATCTCTATCATCCATCTCTTTATCCATATCTCTATCATCCATCTCTCTATCATCTATCTCAATATCCATCTCCCTATCCATATCTATCTCATCCATATCTCTATCATCCCTCTCTCTATCCACATCTCTATCTTTCCTCTTTTTATCCATTTCTCTTTCATCCATCTCTCTATCATCTATCTCAATATCCATCTCGCTATCCAAGTCTCTCTTATCTATCTCTCTATTTATCTCTCTATCATCCCTCTCTCTATCCATATCTCTTCATCCCTCTCTCTATTCATATCTCTATCATTCCTCTCTCTATCCATATCTCTATCATTCCTCTCTCTATCCATATCTCTATCATCCATCTCTTTATCATCTATCTCAATATCCATTTCACTATCCATATCTCTCTCATCCATCCTCTCTATTTTCTCTCTTTCATCCATCTCTCTATCCATATCTCTATATCCATATCTCTATTATCCATCTCTCATCCATATCTCTATCATCCATCTCTCTATCATCTATCTCAATATCCATCTCGCTATCCATATCTCTATCATCCATCTCTCTAGTTATCTCTCTATCATCCATCTCTCTATATTTCTCTCTATCAATCTCTCTATTCATATCTATATTTTTCTCTCTATCCATATCTCTATCATACTTCTCTCTATCCATACCTTTATCATCCATCTCTCCTTATCCAACCCTCTAGCATATATCTGTCTATCCATCTCTCTATTGTTTTTCCAAATTCCAGTTAATTTTTTGCCTTTCTCTCTTCACTTTCTAGCTTTCTCAACACTTTTATTCTTTTTATTATTCTACTCACCTCCACCATTTTTACCATGTCTCTTCTTTTTTATTAGATCCTTGTTTAGGCAGAGCAGGATTATCCACAAAGCAACCCTAGGCACCAGCCTAGGGCCCAGGAAACTTCTGGAGGCCTAGCTTCAGAAGCAGTAACAATATTATAGTCTATACAATATATGTACCAAAAAAGGGCCCCCTAAATGATGGCCCTGCCTATGGCCCCATATAATCTTAATCCATCTCTGTGTTTAGGTTCCTCCCATACCAATTTTTCTAACCAATTAGAAGAGTGAATCTACTAATTTAGAATCACGGCACAAACCAGTTAATTCGCAATAAATTATCAGAAACTCTTTAACCTAAATAGTTTTATACTCTTGTGATCATTGTGGCCATATGTAATTGTGCCATTTATATCGAGTCATATAGATGATATTTATATCCAGTTATATTAAAATGTGTACATTTTAATAGAAAATACAGAATTCCTGATTTTAATCATCAGAACGTCAACTCAGTGCCATGACTTCATGATTCACTTCAGGGTTTTTCCTGGGAAAGATAAGGCCAAGGTAATGCTGAATATCAGTCTAAATCCAAATCTAGTTTTGCATTTTTAACTTCAAATCATGCAACAAACTTTTATATTTATCTAGAGCTATGAAGTCACCTGACTTAAAGGGCTCACATTCCATTAGGCAAACGTTAAAGTTTTATACAAATTCAGCAAATATTTACAGATTTAGCCATATGACCAAACTGATTCTGGGATATGCTACGTCCATATTGTACTGTTTATCCAGAATTGTTATAATATAATGTCTATTACCCAATCCTATAACAGTTATCACTAGTCACATGACCTCTTCCATGTTCCAGTCCAGAAAAGGAAAATGACAGAATGTACATTGATGGATAGTTATTGGATAGTTATAATTTCTGAGAAACTAAATGTGAACTAAACAGGAAAATTTCCTAACTTTGTATTGTTTAGATTTTTATAGAAACCATCCCCAGGATCATGTTTTTCTCTACAATGAAACGTCCATCGCAGGAACAACAAAAGAAGAAGATTTTCTCCGAAGATATCGATATATCTGATATTTCCGGGAAATTAGAGCCTGGTTCACAAAACTATCAGTCTCCAATCCTAAAAAATCCTGATGTAAAAAGTGCTATAGAGGGAGCTAAACACATAGCAGAGACCATGAAATCTGACCAGGAATCCAGTAAGGTACAGATTCTCTAGATAAGCTGCACCCCATAGAAGGATATCACTTATTACTTTCCCTGTATGATGGATTAAATATCCATTGTGCCCATTTATGAATTTGCAGTTAATAAGGGGAAGTCAATACTCTTCTTTGTTATCCCGCCCCCAATTCCAAGCAAGTTATTCAGCACATTATAAGATGTATTACTAACCAGATATTTAAGCGTAATTATTGTCCCCATTCTGTCAAAGGAAGCTTGATCCTCTCTCTTTGCAGTCAATCAATGATGTGAATGCTGACATGACAGCCAATGATTTACTGGTCTTTCCCATGCTGCCTCCTTTACACATGCTCAAGCTACTAAAAGCTCATTGAGCAGGTGAAGGAGGCGGCTACCTCTGCCAGAACAGGAGAGAAAGGGGCAATACTTACTTGGTTTTTATGAAGAAGTCAATGAGAATTTAGATTCAGGCATAGCAGTGGATGAGGTATACTTGGATTTTGCTAAAGCTTTTGATAATGTGCAACTGCGACTGAAGTATAACATTTGTACATGGATAGAGAATTGGTTATTGGATCGCAAACAGAGAGTGGTGGTCAATGGAGCTACATCTATGTGGGTTAAAGTTCTAAGTGGAGTGCCTCAGGGTTCTGTACTGGGGCCACTTCTTTTTAATCTGTTTATAAATTACTTAGAAGATGGCATTATGAGCAAGGTCTCTGTGTTTGCGGATGACACTAAACTATGCAGAGCTTTGGAAACTTCAAATGATGTGCAATTTCTGCAAGCAGACCTAGATAGATTATCAAAATGGGCAGCAGAATGGCAAATGAGATTCAACGTTGCTAAAGGTAAGGTGATGCATTTGGGGTTTAACAATCCTTGTGCCACCTACACCATAAATAATTCTGTGTTAAGTGAATCTCTAATGGAAAAAGATTTGGGGGTTCTGGTAGATAACAGACTTAGCTGTAGCAAACAATGCCAGGCAGCAACGGCTAGAGCTAGCAATATATTGTCTTGTATAAAGAAGGGAATAGATTCAAGAGAGAAAAATATTATTCTCCCTCTTTACAAGGCACTGGTAAGGCCTCATTTGGAATATGCGGTGCAGTTTTGGAATCCCATATACAAAAGGGACATCTTGGAAATGGAAGCAGTTCAGAGAAGGGAATTAAGGGAATGGAGCAGCTTGACTTTGCAGGCATTTGAGAAGCGACCTGTGCGTGGGGATATGATCACTTTATTCAAATATATTAATGGGGCATACAATAAACTGTCTTGTGCATTGTTTACTAATAGATCATATCAAGATTAGAAGAAAAGAAGTTTCATCTTCAGACAGGGGCGTACCTGAAGGGGCCTGGGCCCCCCACGAGATTGGAGGCCGGGCCCCTGACCCCCTCCTTGAAGATCTCTGCAGTGCAGCCTTCATGATGTGTGCAGCGACCAGCCATTTTAAACAGCTGACCACACGTATGAAGGAAACATACATGCGATCAGCTGTTTAAAAGACCGGACCCGAACTTCCGTAACTGAACCAGAAGTCCAGTCTTTTAATCAGCTGATCGCGTGTATGTTTTCTTCATATGCGCGGTCAGCTGTTTAAAGTTTATGCGCTTGAGGCGGGCCCTACTACCTTCCGGGCCGCCACATGGTAGTGGAGGTGGCGGGGGCGGTAGTTATGCCACTGTCTTCAGGTTAGGAAAGGTTTCTTCACAGAACGGGAACTGTCTTCCAGCAGATGTGGTAATGGCAAGTTCATTGAATAGCTTTAAAAGTGGGTTAGATACAGTTCTAAAACTAAATATTTGAGAATTACTGTTAATACATATATTGTAGTTCTGGTTGGTACAGGGATACTATATAATGTTGAGAATTAGTGGTATTAATACATATACTGTAGTTCTGGTTGGTACAGGGATACTATATAATATTGAGAATTACTGGTATTAATACATATAATGTAGTTCTGGTTGGTATAGGGGTACTATATAATATTGAGAATTACTGGTATTAATACATATACTGTAGTTCTGGTTGGTACAGGGATACTATATAATATTGAGAATTACTGGTATTAATACATATACGTAGTTCATGGTTGGTACAGGGAAACTATATAATATTGATAATGTTCTGGTATAAATACTATACACTGTAGTTTCTGGTTGGTACAGGATACTATATAATGTTGAGAATTATGGTATTAATACATATACTGTAGTTCTGGTTGGTACGGGATACTATAATAATATTGAGAATTACTGGTATTAATACATATAATGTAGTTCTGGTTGGTACAGGGAAACTATATAATATTGAGAATTTTCTGGTATTAATACATATACTGTAGTTCTGGTTGGTACGTGGATACTAAATAAAATTGAGAATTACTTGTATTAATACATATACTGTAGTTGTGTTTAGTAGAGGTATCCTATATAATATTGAGAATTACTGGTATTAATACATATACTGTAGTTCTGGTTAGTACAGGGATACTATATAATATTGAGAATTACTGGTATTAATACATATACTGTAGTTCTGGTTGGTACGGGGATACTAAATAAAATTGAGAATTACTGGTATTAATACATATACTGTAGTTGTGTTTAGTAGAGGGATACTATATAATATTGAGAATTACTGGTATTAATACATATACTGTAGTTCTGGTTGGTACAGGTATACTATATAATATTGATAATTACTGGTATTAATACATATACTGTAGTTCTGGTTGGTACAGGGATACTATATAATGTTGAGAATTACTGGTATTAATACATATACTGTAGTTCTAGTTGGTACAGGGATACTATATAATATTGAGAATTACTGGTATTAATACATATACTGTAATTCTGGTTGATACAGGGATACTATATAATATTGAGAATTACTGGTATTAATACATATACTGTAATTCTGGTTGGTACAGGGATACTATATAATATTGAGAATTACTGGTATTAATACATATACTGTGGTTCTGGTTGATTCATGGATACTTTCCAATTGCTGTTTGGAGTCAGGAAGGAATTTCCCCCACTCTTCTTAGCTAGTTTTTTTTTGCCTTCCTCTGGATTAACCATTAGGTAAGGTTAAAAAGGAGGGTGAAAAAGATGGATGTATGTGTTTATTCAACCTCTTTCAATTACTATGTTGCTATGTAATACTTGACATTAACTATCTGGTTAGAAATACATGTCAGGTTAGGGGCCAATAAATGGGAAGGGTGGGTCTGCCCTTTAATCAGAAATATAGTTAAGTGAAGGTTTTTTGTTCTTTATTGTCTTTAAATGTGTATATAATTTGCTTACTTGTAATAATCCTTGAACTAAACACCTCCTTGGACTCTTGTATCATCCCTCGTTTTTTTTTTTCTCATCAAGAAATATCAGAGACAAATGTTAATTGATATAGTGCAGGCAGGTTCCCAGTTGGTATTTTATATTGACAATGTGACATATGGAAAGGGCTAACCCAACAAAGTCCTCCAAAAAAGATCTTGCCTTAGATAGCATTTGGTTGCTTTTCCCTTGTTCTTCTGCTGCTGGACCTTTCAGCATCTGGGCACCAGCCCCATAAACTTGAAATGGAGGACTATGGGAAACATGGAGAGGCCGGGACAGTATTGATGATTGGATAGTTTTTCTAATTTACAATTTGAATAAAACAGTTCATGTCCCCTTTATATTTTGTTTTCCATGATTAGATCTGTGTTTATCACACTGACTGCTCCTCCACATTGTCTTCCAGGCTTCAGAAGAATGGAAGTTTGTTGCTATGGTTCTGGACCATCTTCTGCTCGCCGTGTTCATGATAGTCTGTATAATCGGTACAGTGGCTATTTTTGCTGGCCGTCTCATTGAGCTGCATATGGAAGGTTGAATTTTAAATGAACGAAACCTATGAATCTTTATGAGAATGAGACAGAGAAGAGCCGCCTTTCCCTTCCTATACAGGATTTGTTACTTTTCTATTTCTATCCTATGTATTGTGGTAAAGTAATATAAAATGATGTTAATATTTCCTAAAGACAAACAAAATCTGTACATTTTGTTATGACAATGTGCTTTGATTTTTTTATAATGTTTATTTTGATTTGTTTGTAGACTTTGATGTTGGATGTTGGAAGTAGGATGGATTTTCACAGTAATGCATTTAGGTTTATACCCTGGGTACTGCTGACTAATGCAGTAGTGATGGAGTCAGACACCATTAGTTTTGCCCACTCTGCTGGAACACGCTAAGCAGGCAAAAAAATGTAAATACAGGATTAACCAGGATATGCAATATTGCAAGGTGTACCTTACCATGCTCCGGGGATGTACAGTACCATGCTCACTCTACACGAAACAGCCTAAACCAAAAAAAGGTTTGGTTATCGTGCAGGCCCCGCAAAATATGTGTAGGGAAGATTGTTTGGGACTGCCTCACACCCTAGCGATTGCACCAGCTCCCTAGACTATTGTACAGAAAACTGACCATGTCAGAGGGAAATTGTCAGTACTGATTGTTCCCAAAGAAGACATTGCGTGTTCATCAGCCTTGGGAACTATTGTTTTCCCTGTAAACACGCTGCCAATAAAGGGGTGATCCTGTTGTGTCTGTATGGAGCTTATGGTTTGCATTGAATAAATGCTACTTTTTTCTAGATTTGAGACACTATTTAAACAAGAATGTGTGAAATCGAAGATAATTTTGTTTAAACAAATAAAGGCCTTTCCCCTATCTTAACTCGACATACTAGATTGGTCCTAACCAAAGTACTTTACATTAAGCCTCCTGGTGTAATTAGGACACATATTATTGGGTAAGATACGTTGCTCAGTTAAAAGCTAAGAACTGTGTTTTTCAAAATATGGTGTTTAAACCTTTGGTTTTCATATCAGGTTTATTAAAAGTAAAAAGAGATAACATGGTTTAAAAAAAAAAGGCGTCATTTTCCAAGTTTTCCTTGCCGACAGATCTACCAATCGCTAAAGGCTGCAACACACATAGCCAATTTTTGAAATCCCAGCAAATCCGTTAGGATTTGCCTAATATGTGGAAGGTGTGGGGATCAAATACTACCACTGGTGGTATCGTCCTCCCTTTACTTAAGTGTAATGGATTCTGTTGGGACACATAGAATTTTAATAATTGGATAATTAAAGGGCATGTCCACCCCCAAAACTAGAATTTCCCCCACTACTGGCCCCACTGTGTAGTGTAATAAAAGCCTTACCTTACATCCCTTCTCCAAATGGTTCTCCAGTAATGTTCCCCCAAAGTTCAAAAAAAAGCCTAGCAAAGTCCATATAGGCCAAGTTATTGAACTAATTGCTTATATTTATCCAGCACAGTGCACCGGAAATGCAATTCACAAGCGATTTAATGTGAGATTTTCATGCGATTGCTCAAAAATACAGAACTCAAATCACAATCGCATGCGCAATCGCAACGCACCCAAAAATCTGCGTTTTCGGTAGAGTCCTGCATCAGTTCGGGTACGCGCGGGTTACCCGATTTGCGGGTTGGGTTCGGGTAACCCGCATTGAGTTTGAATTGGTTGCTTGTCGGGTTCAGGTAAAGAGAACCGCGGGTCGGGTTCAGGTCGGGTAAATAATTCCAGTCTTCTGTCTATGAAGAAAGATCTGTCTGTAATAACTGAAACTGAGAATACACTGTTATCAATCCAAGACAATGTGCAGTATGTATAGCACCTTACACTAAGTCACACTATGGCAGATTAAGGGCAAATATATCTAGATGCAAAAGCTCCCAACCTCTTACTGTGTTTTTGACTGGGTAAATATTGAGTTATTAACAGCTCTAATGTTATACGGGATGGAATTGTGTATAGGAATACAGACAGCTATGTTGAACTTAACTCTTGTAGTGCCTGGGTAGGTTTTGCAGAGATCACTGGGTAAAAATCAGTTAATGCTGGCGTGACTGGAGAGGCAAGGGTTTAACTTCAGACCTTGGTTTTACTAGCAGAGCCAGCAAAGTAACAATTTCCCATAGAACAATGTAACAAACTCCTATCTGCACCTGCACCTATGCATGAGACTAGCGCAAGTGTCTGCATGGGAACAGATGACGTGATTTCATTGGCCTGTGTAAATCTTTCTGGCCATACTGATCTATGGGATGTGGATGATTCTAGTGATGATAATAACAATCTACCACTTGAGGAGGTTCAGCTAGAACTACAGCAGGTATGTGAACCTCCAGATGATTGACATTTAAAACTCCCAATCATTGTACAACAGCAGTGTGCTGACAGAGAATGCTGGGAGTTGTAGTTTTCAAAACAACATGAATATCTACACCCATTTAAAGGTGTAGATATTTCCCCACTTGCTCCCTACCCATAATTCTCTGTTGTGGTACCTGCTCATTGTACTTTCTCCCATAATGCAGACTGATAAATATATATGACCACACAGACTGGTAAATATAAATGACCACACAGACTAGTAAATATATATGACCACACAGACTGGTAAATATAAATGACCACACAGAGTGATAAATATATATGACCACACAGACTGATAAATATAAATGACCACACAGACTGTTAAATATAAATGACCACACAGACTGATAAATATAAATGACCACACAGACTGATAAATATATATGACCACACAGACTGGTAAATATAATTGACCACACAGACTGGTAAATATATATGACCACACAGACTGGTAAATATATATGACCACACAGACTGGTAAATATAAATGACCACACAGACTGGTAAATATAATTGACCACACAGACTTCTTTCTCTCTCACCTTTAAAGACCAGGAAGACAGGAGCTGAGGATGAATGAGAGGCATGAAGAGGCTGGTGGGAGGCCAAACTGATAGAAATAGTATTCAAAGATCAAATTATTTGCCCTCCTTTTTAATTTATGAATGTGCAATTAGTTCTATATATGTAATTTTCATTAGAAACATATATTCTTTTGCAGATATCTTAGGATCCAGATCACATAAATTAAATCCTTGTGATTTAGCAATATGATTTAAATGGCATGTCCACCCCCAAAATTATAATTTAACCCACTACTGACCCCACTGTGTAGTGTAGAAAAATCCTTACCTTACATCCCAGATCCAAATGGTTCTCCTGTAATGTCCCTCCCAAGTCCAAAAAACTGGCAACCAGAAGCCTGGCAGAGGGGGAAATTGTTTCCGCATCTGAGTCTTCCTCTGAGAGATTTGTGGCATGCTCTGAGCAGCCCTCCCCCACTCCCTGCCGTTTTGGTCTCCCTCCTCCTAGCAGCCCCAACCGCATTGATATTATTTGCAGAAACTCCCCCTATATCTTGAGAATTTTCTGGTATTAATACATATACTGTAGTTCTGGTTGGTACGTGGATACTAAATAAAATTGAGAATTACTTGTATTAATACATATACTGTAGTTGTGTTTAGTAGAGGTATCCTATATAATATTGAGAATTACTGGTATTAATACATATACTGTAGTTCTGGTTAGTACAGGGATACTATATAATATTGAGAATTACTGGTATTAATACATATACTGTAGTTCTGGTTGGTACGGGGATACTAAATAAAATTGAGAATTACTGGTATTAATACATATACTGTAGTTGTGTTTAGTAGAGGGATACTATATAATATTGAGAATTACTGGTATTAATACATATACTGTAGTTCTGGTTGGTACAGGTATACTATATAATATTGATAATTACTGGTATTAATACATATACTGTAGTTCTGGTTGGTACAGGGATACTATATAATGTTGAGAATTACTGGTATTAATACATATACTGTAGTTCTAGTTGGTACAGGGATACTATATAATATTGAGAATTACTGGTATTAATACATATACTGTAATTCTGGTTGATACAGGGATACTATATAATATTGAGAATTACTGGTATTAATACATATACTGTAATTCTGGTTGGTACAGGGATACTATATAATATTGAGAATTACTGGTATTAATACATATACTGTGGTTCTGGTTGATTCATGGATACTTTCCAATTGCTGTTTGGAGTCAGGAAGGAATTTCCCCCACTCTTCTTAGCTAGTTTTTTTTTGCCTTCCTCTGGATTAACCATTAGGTAAGGTTAAAAAGGAGGGTGAAAAAGATGGATGTATGTGTTTATTCAACCTCTTTCAATTACTATGTTGCTATGTAATACTTGACATTAACTATCTGGTTAGAAATACATGTCAGGTTAGGGGCCAATAAATGGGAAGGGTGGGTCTGCCCTTTAATCAGAAATATAGTTAAGTGAAGGTTTTTTGTTCTTTATTGTCTTTAAATGTGTATATAATTTGCTTACTTGTAATAATCCTTGAACTAAACACCTCCTTGGACTCTTGTATCATCCCTCGTTTTTTTTTTTCTCATCAAGAAATATCAGAGACAAATGTTAATTGATATAGTGCAGGCAGGTTCCCAGTTGGTATTTTATATTGACAATGTGACATATGGAAAGGGCTAACCCAACAAAGTCCTCCAAAAAAGATCTTGCCTTAGATAGCATTTGGTTGCTTTTCCCTTGTTCTTCTGCTGCTGGACCTTTCAGCATCTGGGCACCAGCCCCATAAACTTGAAATGGAGGACTATGGGAAACATGGAGAGGCCGGGACAGTATTGATGATTGGATAGTTTTTCTAATTTACAATTTGAATAAAACAGTTCATGTCCCCTTTATATTTTGTTTTCCATGATTAGATCTGTGTTTATCACACTGACTGCTCCTCCACATTGTCTTCCAGGCTTCAGAAGAATGGAAGTTTGTTGCTATGGTTCTGGACCATCTTCTGCTCGCCGTGTTCATGATAGTCTGTATAATCGGTACAGTGGCTATTTTTGCTGGCCGTCTCATTGAGCTGCATATGGAAGGTTGAATTTTAAATGAACGAAACCTATGAATCTTTATGAGAATGAGACAGAGAAGAGCCGCCTTTCCCTTCCTATACAGGATTTGTTACTTTTCTATTTCTATCCTATGTATTGTGGTAAAGTAATATAAAATGATGTTAATATTTCCTAAAGACAAACAAAATCTGTACATTTTGTTATGACAATGTGCTTTGATTTTTTTATAATGTTTATTTTGATTTGTTTGTAGACTTTGATGTTGGATGTTGGAAGTAGGATGGATTTTCACAGTAATGCATTTAGGTTTATACCCTGGGTACTGCTGACTAATGCAGTAGTGATGGAGTCAGACACCATTAGTTTTGCCCACTCTGCTGGAACACGCTAAGCAGGCAAAAAAATGTAAATACAGGATTAACCAGGATATGCAATATTGCAAGGTGTACCTTACCATGCTCCGGGGATGTACAGTACCATGCTCACTCTACACGAAACAGCCTAAACCAAAAAAAGGTTTGGTTATCGTGCAGGCCCCGCAAAATATGTGTAGGGAAGATTGTTTGGGACTGCCTCACACCCTAGCGATTGCACCAGCTCCCTAGACTATTGTACAGAAAACTGACCATGTCAGAGGGAAATTGTCAGTACTGATTGTTCCCAAAGAAGACATTGCGTGTTCATCAGCCTTGGGAACTATTGTTTTCCCTGTAAACACGCTGCCAATAAAGGGGTGATCCTGTTGTGTCTGTATGGAGCTTATGGTTTGCATTGAATAAATGCTACTTTTTTCTAGATTTGAGACAGTATTTAAACAAGAATGTGTGAAATCGAAGATAATTTTGTTTAAACAAATAAAGGCCTTTCCCCTATCTTAACTCGACATACTAGATTGGTCCTAACCAAAGTACTTTACATTAAGCCTCCTGGTGTAATTAGGACACATATTATTGGGTAAGATACGTTGCTCAGTTAAAAGCTAAGAACTGTGTTTTTCAAAATATGGTGTTTAAACCTTTGGTTTTCATATCAGGTTTATTAAAAGTAAAAAGAGATAACATGGTTTAAAAAAAAAAGGCGTCATTTTCCAAGTTTTCCTTGCCGACAGATCTACCAATCGCTAAAGGCTGCAACACACATAGCCAATTTTTGAAATCCCAGCAAATCCGTTAGGATTTGCCTAATATGTGGAAGGTGTGGGGATCAAATACTACCACTGGTGGTATCGTCCTCCCTTTACTTAAGTGTAACGGATTCTGTTGGGACACATAGAATTTTAATAATTGGATAATTAAAGGGCATGTCCACCCCCAAAACTAGAATTTCCCCCACTACTGGCCCCACTGTGTAGTGTAATAAAAGCCTTACCTTACATCCCGTCTCCAAATGGTTCTCCAGTAATGTTCCCCCAAAGTTCAAAAAAAAGCCTAGCAAAGTCCATATAGGCCAAGTTATTGAACTAATTGCTTATATTTATCCAGCACAGTGCACCGGAAATGCAATTCACAAGCGATTTAATGTGAGATTTTCATGCGATTGCTCAAAAATACAGAACTCAAATCACAATCGCATGCGCAATCGCAACGCACCCAAAAATCTGCGTTTTCGGTAGAGTCCTGCATCAGTTCGGGTACGCGCGGGTTACTCGATTTGCGGGTTGGGTTCGGGTAACCCGCATTGAGTTTGAATTGGTTGCTTGTTGGGTTCAGGTAAAGAGAACCGCGGGTCGGGTTCGGGTCGGGTAAACAATTCCAGTCTTCTGTCTATGAAGAAAGATCTGTCTGTAATAACTGAAACTGAGAATACACTGTTATCAATCCAAGACAATGTGCAGTATGTATAGCACCTTACACTAAGTCACACTATGGCAGATAAAGGGCAAATATATCTAGATGCAAAAGCTCCCAACCTGTTTTCTTGACTGGGTAAATATTGAGTTATTAACAGCTCTAATGTTATACGGGATGGAATTGTGTATAGGAATACAGACAGCTATGTTGAACTTAACTCTTGTAGTGCCTGGGTAGGTTTTGCAGAGATCACTGGGTAAAAATCAGTTAATGCTGGCGTGACTGGAGAGGCAAGGGTTTAACTTCAGACCTTGGTTTTACTAGCAGAGCCAGCAAAGTAACAATTTCCCATAGAACAATGTAACAAACTCCTATCTGCACCTGCACCTATGCATGAGACTAGCGCAAGTGTCTGCATGGGAACAGATGACGTGATTTCATTGGCCTGTGTAAATCTTTCTGGCCATACTGATCTATGGGATGTGGATGATTCTAGTGATGATAATAACAATCTACCACTTGAGGAGGTTCAGCTAGAACTACAGCAGGTATGTGAACCTCCAGATGATTGACATTTAAAACTCCCAATCATTGTACAACAGCAGTGTGCTGACAGAGAATGCTGGGAGTTGTAGTTTTCAAAACAGCATGAATATCTACACCCATTTCAAGGTGTAGATATTTCCCTGTAGCTCCACTTGCTCCCTACCCATAATTCTCTGTTGTGGTACCTGCTCATTGTAACTTTACTGTCTCCCATAATGCAGACTGATAAATATATATGACCACACAGACTGGTAAATATAAATGACCACACAGACTAGTAAATATATATGACCACACAGACTGGTAAATATAAATGACCACACAGAGTGATAAATATATATGACCACACAGACTGATAAATATAAATGACCACACAGACTGTTAAATATAAATGACCACACAGACTGATAAATATAAATGACCACACAGACTGATAAATATATATGACCACACAGACTGGTAAATATAATTGACCACACAGACTGGTAAATATATATGACCACACAGACTGGTAAATATATATGACCACACAGACTGGTAAATATAAATGACCACACAGACTGGTAAATATAATTGACCACACAGACTTCTTTCTCTCTCACCTTTAAAGACCAGGAAGACAGGAGCTGAGGATGAATGAGAGGCATGAAGAGGCTGGTGGGAGGCCAAACTGATAGAAATAGTATTCAAAGATCAAATTATTTGCCCTCCTTTTTAATTTATGAATGTGCAATTAGTTCTATATATGTAATTTTCATTAGAAACATATATTCTTTTGCAGATATCTTAGGATCCAGATCACATAAATTAAATCCTTGTGATTTAGCAATATGATTTAAATGGCATGTCCACCCCCAAAATTATAATTTAACCCACTACTGACCCCACTGTGTAGTGTAGAAAAATCCTTACCTTACATCCCAGATCCAAATGGTTCTCCTGTAATGTCCCTCCCAAGTCCAGAAAACTGGCAACCAGGAGCCTGGCAGAGGGTGGAAATTGTTTCCGCCTCTGAGTCTTCCTCTGAGAGGTTTGTGGCATGCTCTAAACAGCCCTCCCCCACTCCCTGCCGTTTTGGTCTCCCTCCTCCTAGCAGCCCCAACCGCATTGATATTATTTGCAGAAACTCCCCCTATATCTACTTACCTTCCCTCTATCCTCCACGCCCATGATTGGCTGCCTGTCAGCCAATCACAGACGCGGCTGCTGATCCCGCCCCCTGCTTGAAGTTCCATGCAAGCAGAGGGCCAGGTAGTGCGGAGGATAGAGGGAAGGTAAGTAAACTTGGGGGGAGTTTCTGCAAATAAGATTAATGCTGCTGGGGCTGGGGGAGCAAGCCCTACCACATATCAAAAGTTGTGATATGTGGTAAAGAAGTGCCTTTACTTAGTCATGCACACAGATGTGACATTACATTTTGTGCGCTATATGCAGACATGTCTATATTTCCTTAAGTGTGTGTACAGTTTGGTGACTTGTACACACACAGCTTACAGTAAACAGCTTAGAGGGAAACGTACACACACTTAAGGAATATAGACATGTGCTGCTTATAGCGCACAAAATGTAATGTCACATCTGGTGCATGACTACAGTCAAAGGCACGTTCTTACCACATATCACAACTTTTGATATGTGGTAGGATTGCTCCCCCAGCCCCAGCAGCATTAATCTTATTTGCAGAATATCCCCCCAAGTTTACTTACCTTCCTCTATTCCTCCGCACTACCTGGCCTCTGCCCCCCCCCTTGCTGGAAACTTCAAGCAGGGGGCGGGATTCGATCGAGCCGCGTCTGTGATTGGCTGACAGGACAGCCAATCAGTGGGGCTGAGGATAGAGGAAGGGAAGTAAGTATATAGGGGGAAGTGTTCTGGGCCCCAAAAATTTTGTAATATATAATGCGGTTTGGGGCTGCTACGAGGCGGGAGCCAAAACGCAGGGGTGGGGGAGGCTGTTTAGGAGCATGCCGACAAACCTCTCAAGGAAGGACTCAGAGGCGAGGAGGAAACAATTTCCACCCTCTGCCAGGCTCCTGGTTTGCCCGTTTTCTGGACTTGGGGAGGGACATTACAGGAGACATTTGGATCTGGGATGTAAGGTTAAGATTTTTTCTCACTACACTACACAGTGGAGGTAGTAGTGGGTGTGAAATTATAATTTTGGGGGGTGGACACCATTTAAATCATGATGTTGGGGAAAAATGCTACAAGGATTTAAAGTATTTGTTGGACCAAGAAATCTCTGCAAAGATATATTAGTTTAATGAAAATACATTATAGAACTAATTGCACATTCATAAATTATAAAAGAGGGCAAATAATGTGATCTGACTGGAATAATAGATTCTATCAGTTTGGCCTCTCACCACAGCCTCTTTCCATGCCTCTCATTCATCCTCAGCTCGCTTGTCTTCCGTGGTCTTTAAGGTGAGAGAGAAAGAAGTCGTGTGGTCACGTATATTACCACCAGTCTGTGTGGCATTATATTTACCAGTCTGTGTGGTGACTTATTTTCCATGTCATATATTTACCAGTCTTGTGTGGTAATATATTTACCAGTCTGTGTGGCCATTTACTCATTTACAGTCGTGTCAAATTTATTAGTCTGTGTTGGTCCATCATAGTTTATCGTCATGTGTGGTCAGTTTATATTTACCAGCGGCAAATCACTGTGGTGGTCATATATATTTACCAGTCTGTTGGGTCATATATTTACCATTGTTGGTCAATAATTTACAGTCTGTGTGGTGCTATATGATCACTGTGGTATTATCTGTTGTAAACATTAATTTCTCTGTGTGGTCATTTTATATTTACCAGTCTGTGTGGTCATATTTAATATCAGTCCTGTTGGTCATGATATATTCACTCTGTGTGGTCATTATATTACCAGTCTGTGTGGTTCATAGATAGTTATACTAGTCGTGTGGTACATTTATATTTACCAGCTCGTGTGGGTCATATATATTTATCAGTCTGATGTGGAGTATATTTACCAGTCTGTGTGGTACATTAATATTACAGTTGTGTGGTCCATTATATTTTTAACCAGTCTGGTGGGGTCATATATAGTTTACCAGTCTGTGTGGTCATGTTATATTTACGGTCTGTGTGGTCATTTATATTTACCGTCTGTGTGGTCATTTATATTTATCAGTCTGGGTGGGCATATATTATTTCAGGTCTGTGTGTCATTTATATTTATCAGTCGGTTGGTCATTTATATGTTACCAGTACTGTGTGTTCATATATATGTACAGTCTGTGTGGTCATTTATATTACAGATTCGTGTGGTTCATTTATATTTACCAGTCGTGTGGTCATTTATATTAACAGTCTGTGTGGTCATTTATATTTATCAGTCTGTGTGGTACCATATATATTTAATCAACGCTGTGTGGTCGTTATTTACCAGTCTGTTTGGTCATATATATTTACTAGTCTGTGTGGTCCTTTATATTTACCAGTTGTGTGGTTCAGTAATATTTATCAGTCTGTGTGGTCATTTATATTTACCAGTCTGTGTGGTCATTTATATTTTACCGTATGTGTGGGTAAGTTATAGTTACAGTCTGTGTGGTCATATATATTTACCAGTCTGGTGGTCATTTAGATTTACCAGTCGTGTGGTCATTATATTACAAGTCTGTGGGTGTCATTTATATTTACCAGTCTGTGTGGTCATATATTTATCAGTCTGTTGTGGTCCTATATATTTAAGTAGGTGTGGTCATTTCTATTACCAGTCTGTGTGGTCAGCTATAGTACCAGTCGGGGTGGTCATATAATTTACCAGTTCTTGTGGTCAGATATATTTACCCGTCTGTTTGGTCAATATATTACAGTTCTGGTGGGTTCAATTTATATGTCCCAGTCTGGGTCATATATATTTATCAGTAGTGGTGGTCATTATATTTACAGTCTGTGTGGTTCATATATATGTACCAGTCTGTTGGTCATATTATATTTTACCGTCTAGTGTGGTCAATTATATTTACAGTTGTGTCGGTCCATCATTAATTTATACGTCTGTGTGGTCATTTATATTATCCAGTCTGTGTGGTCATTTTATTAACAGTATGTGTGGTCATTTTTATATTTATCAGTCTGTGTTGGTCATATATATTCAGTCTGTGTGGTATTTATATTTTACCAGTCTGTGTGGTCATATATATTTAATAGTATGTTGTGGTAATTTATTTTACCAGTCTGGGTGGTATATATATTATCAGTCTGCATTATGGGAGACAGTAAAGTGACAATGAGAGGTCACACAAACGAGAATTATGTGGTAGGAGCAAAGCACGTGGAGGCTACAGGGAAATATTCTACACCTGAAAGGGTGTAGAATTCATTGCCTGTTTTGAAAACTACAACTCCCAGCATTCTCGTCAGACACTGCTGTTGTACAATGAGTGGGATTTTAAATGTCAATCATCTGGAGGTTCACATACTGCTGTAGTTCTAGCTGAACCTCCTCAGTGGAGATGGTATGATCATCACTAGAATCATCCACATCCCATGAGATCAGTATGGCCAGAAAGATTTAACAGGCCAATGAATCACGTCATTGTTTCCCCTGCAGACACTTGCGCTAGTTCATGCATAGGTGGCAGGTGCAGATAAGGAGTTTGTTACATTGTTCTATGGGAAATGTTACTTTGCTGGCTTCTGCTGTTAAAACCAGGTCTGAAGTAAAACCCTTGCCTCCAGTCACGCCAGCATATAATGATTTTTACCCAGTGATCTCTGCCCAAAACATACCCAGGGCACTCCCAGAGTTAAAGTTCACATCAGTGTCTTTATCATCTACACAATTCCATTACCGTATAACATTAGGAGCTGTTAAATAACTCAATATTACCCAGCAAGGAAAACAGGTTGGGGAGCTTTGCATCTAGATATATTTGCCCTTTATCGCCATAGTGTGGAATTAGGTAATACGGTGCTATACATTTACTGCACATTGTTGGGTTGATAAAGTGTATTTCAGTTCAGGTTATACAGACAGATCTTGTCTTCATAGACAGAGACTGGGAATGTTGTACCAGACCCGGAACCCGACCCGCCGGTTCTTTAACCTGACACCAACAAGCACCAATTCACCACTAATGCGGTTACACGAACCCAACCGCAAATCGAGTAAACCGCGCTACCCGAAAATGATCGCAAGGGACTCTACACGAAAACGCAGATTTTGGGGTGCGTTGCGATTGGACGCATGCGATTGGGTGATTTGAGTTCTGATTTGAGCAATCGCATGAAAATTCAATAAATCGCTTGTTGAATTGCATTTCGGTGCACTGTGCTGATAATATACGCAATTTTTGTTCAAAATGGCATATATGGACTTGGCTAGCTTTTTTTTGAACTTTGGGGAACATACTGGAGAAGAACCTTGGAAGACGGGATGTAAAGGTAAGCCTTTATTAACTACACAGCGGGGCAGTAGTGGGGGAAATCTAGTTTTGGGGGTGGACATGCCCTTAAGGATCCAATTATTAAAATTATATGTGTCCCAACAGATCCCGTACATAAGTAAAGGGAGGACGATACCACCAAGTGTAGTATTTGACCCAACCTCAAGATTAGGGCAAATCCCTAACGGATTGCTGGGCTTTCAAAATTGGCTGGTGTGCCGCTTTTAGCGATTGGTAGATTTGTAGGCAAGGAAAACGTGGAACAATGCCGCCTTTTTTTTTTTTTAAACCATGTTATTCTTTTACTTTTAATAACCTGATTGAAAACCAAAGGGTTTAACACCATATTTTGAAAACAAACAAGTTCTTAGCTTTCAACTGAGAAACGTATCTTACCCACATAATATGTGTCCTAATTACACCAGGGAGCGTAATGTAAAGTACTTTGGTTAGGCCAATCTAGTATGTCGAGTTAAGACAGGGGAAAGCCTTTATGTTGTTAAAACAAAATTTATCTTCGATTTCACACATTCTTGTTTAAATATGTTCTCAAACTCTAAAAAAAAGTAGCATTATTTCAATGCAAACCATAAGCTCATACCAGACCAAACAGGATCACCCCGTATTTGGCAAGCGTGTTTACAGGGAAAACAATAGTGTCCCAGGCTGATTACACGCAAGTCTTCTTTGGAACAATCATAGCTGACAATTTTCCCTACTGACATGGTCAGTTTTCTGTACATAGTCTAGTGGAGCTGTGCAATCGCTAGGGTTGAGAGGCAGTCCCAAAACAATTCTTCCTAACATATTTTGCGGGGCTGCACGATAACACAAACCTTTTTGTTTGTAGGCTGTGTCGTTGTGTATGGAGCATGGTACTGGTCTCCCCGGGCATGGAAGGAACACTTGCATATTGCAATCTGGTTACATCCTTGTATTTACCATGTTTTTTTTGCCTGGCCTTAGCGTTGTTCCCAGCAGAGTGGGCAAAACTAATGGTGTCGACTCCATCACTAACTGGATTAGTCGCGTACCCAGGGTATAACCTAAATGCATTACTGTGAAAATCCAGCCTACTTCCAAATCCAACATCAAAGTCTACAAACAAATCAAATAACATTATAAAAAATCAAAGCACCTTGTCATACCAAAATGTACAGATTTGGTTTGCTTTAGGAAAATATTAACACATTTTATATTACTTTACCACAATACATAGGATAGAAATAGAAAAGTAACAAATCCTGTATAGGAAGGGAAAGGCGGCTCTTCTCTGTCTCATTCTCATAAAGATTCATAGGTTTCGTTCATTTAAAATTCAACCTTCCACTATGCAGCTCAATGAGACGGCCAGCAAAAATAGCCACTGTACCGAGTTATACAGACATCATGAAACAGCGGCGAGCAGAAGATGGTCCAGAACCATAGCAACAACTTCCATTCTTCTGAAGCCTGGAAACAATGTGGAGGAGCATTCAGTGGTGATAACAACAGATCTAATCATGGAAACAAAATATAAAGGGACATGAATGTTTATATTCAAATTTAAATAGAAAAACTATCCAATCTCAATACTGTCCCGGCCTCTCCATGGTTTCCCTAGTCCCCATTTCAAGTTTAGGGGCTGGTGCCCACGGCTGAAAGGTCCAGCAGCAGAAGAAAAGGGAAAGCAACAAATGCTATCTAAGGCAAGAATCTTTTTTGGAGGATTTGTTGGGTTAGCCCTTTCCATAGTCACATGTGTCAAATATAAAATACCAATGGGAGCACCTGCCTGCAACTATATCAATTAACATTTGTCTCTGATATTTCGTTGATGAGAAAAAAAAAACGAGGGATGTATACAAGAGTCAAGGAGGGTTTAGTTCAAGGATTATTACAAGTAGCAAATGATATACACATTTAAAGACAATAAGAACAAAAAACCTTCACTTAACTATATTTCTGATTAAAGGGCAGCCACCACCCTTCCACATTTATTGGCCCCTAACCTGCATGTATTTACTAACCAGATAGTTAATGTCAAGTATTACATAGCAACATAGTAATGAAAGAGGTGTTGATATAACACCTACATACTCCATCTTTTTCACCCTACTTTTAACCTTACCTAAGGTTAATCCAGAGGAAGGCAAAAAAAACTAGCTAAGAGAGGTGGGGGAAATTCCTTCCTGACCCCAAACAGCAATTGGAAAGTATCCAGTGAATCAGCCAGAAACCACAGTAATATTATTAACCCAGTATTCTCAATATTATATAGTAATCCCCTGTACCAACAAATCAGTAATGTAAATACAGTATCTATTTTATCCTGAGACAATAACCGATGTATTAATCCAGTATTCCTCAATCATTATATAGTAATCCTGTACAACAGAATACAGTATATGGTATAATACCAGTAATTCTCACATATATATAGATCCCTGTACCACCAACATGAACTATGAGTATATGTTTAATACCAGTAATTATCAACATTATATAGTATCACTGTGCACCACAACCAGAGACTACACCAGGGCTATAAGAATTAATACAGTAATTACATCATATTATATAGATACCTGTCCAACCGAACTAACAGTAATGTATTAATTACCATGCTAATTCTCAATATTAGTATTAGTATCCCATCACTGTACACAACAAACTACATAATAGTACAGTTTTTATGTATCTTAACTACACAAGATGTAAATTAATTCTCAAAGTTAATAACTAAGTATATGTATTAAGAATTCAATTTATTGTAACCACTATTCAACCACTAACCAGTTTGTACTAATACCAATCGAAATTCCTCATATTATATCTTTCCTCTTCCTTCCCCTGTACTCACCACTAACGAATATGTAGTAATACAGTAATCTCAATATTAGATCAGATCCCTGTACACTACCAGAACAATAATGTATTATAGTATTCAATTTATAATACCCTAGTACAACAACTATCATATTGTATACCAGAATCTCTATTATAGTATAACCCTTAGTACCAACCGTACGTGATTATGTCAATAATACAGCCAATATTCTCAACATATTAGTATCCACTGTACCACCGAACTACAGTATATGTACTTCAATACAGAACATTCTCAATATATAATAGTTTCCGGACTTTCCAACCAAACTACATTTATGTAGTTAATACCAGTAATTCTCAAATGTATATAGTAGTTCCATCTGTACCAACAGAATACGTATAGTATTAATAACCGTAATTCTCACATTAGAATTAGTACCAGATACCCCTCCTGTAGAACACCAGATCACAACGTATAGATTAATTACCAGTAAACTTCTCAATATTATATAGTTATCCCTGTACCAAACCAGAAACTACAGTATATGTAGTAATACCAGATAATTCTCAATATATATAGTATCCTCTGTACCAACCAAACACTCAGAATATGTATTAAACCGTAATTCTCCAATATTAGATTAGCTTACACCTAGACCACTAAACACAGAACTTCTCATGTCCAATTGCTGAATACAGAATTCCTCAGTTTTGAAAGTATCCCTTTACAAACCTGAACTGACAGTGATAGATACTAACGCTACCACCCCACCCGTCCATACTGTGGCGGCGAAAATGGTAGTAGCCTCACGCATAAATAACCAGCTGTACCGCGCAAAAACACAATACAGGTATTCAGTAAATTAAAAACTTAGACCTTTTTCAATTACTGAACGCCCCTTTTTAACTTTCGAATGTTCCACCATCTTTGGAAGACAGGTTCTTGAGAACTCCTACAGCAGTGATAACTACGACCTAACAATTGGCGGCCAAGTAGGACGCCTCAGCATAACTAAGTGATCCGGTGAAACTAACGCATAGCTGATTAAGGAGCTTCTGGTCAGTTCTTGGTCGCTTAAGCACGAGTAGGTTCTTCATATGTGTCAGCGTTTAAATGGGCGCTGACACACATGAACGCAACGAGATCTTCAAGGAGGGGGTCAGGGGCCACGGCCTCCATCTCGGTGGGGCCCAGGCCCCCTTCCAGGTACGCCCCTGTTGAAGATGTAAACTTCTTTTCTTCTAATCTTGATAGATCTATTAGTAACACAATGCACAACAAGGACCGTTTATTGTATGCCCCACTTAATATATTTGAATAAAGTGATCATATCCACGCACGCACAGGTCGCTTTCAAATGCCTCAAGTACAGCTGCTCCTTCACTTAATCCTTCTCTGAACTGCTTCCTTTCACAAGATGTCCCTTTCTGTATATGGATTCCAAAACTGCACCGCCTATTCCAAATGAAGGCCTTACCAGTGCCTGTGTAAAGAGGAGATAATAATATTTTTCTACTCTTGAATCTCTTCCCTTCTTTTACACAGACAATATTATGCTAGATCGTCTAGCGTTGTGCACTGGCTATTGTGTTTGCTACAAGCTAGTCTGTTATCCTACAAACCCCCAAATCTTTTTCCATTAGGATTCACTCTTACACAGAAGATTATTTATGGTGGTAGGGCACAAGGATTGTTTAACCCCCAAATGCATCCAACGTACCTTTGCCAACGTGGAATCTCATTTGCCTTCTGCTTGCCCATTTTTGGATAATCTATCTAGGTCGCGCTTGTCAGACATTGCACATCATTTGAAGTTTCCAAAGCTCTGCCTAGTTTAGTGTCATCCGCAAACACGAGACCTTTGCTCATGAATGCCATCTTCTAAGTAATTTATAACACACTTAAAATAATTAGTGTGCCCCAGTACAGAACCCTGAGGCACTCACTTAGAAACTTTTAACCCCATAGATGGAGCTCCATGAACCACCACTCTCTGTTTGCGATCCATAACCAATTCTCTCATCCATGTACAACTGTTTTCTTCATTCGCGCAGTTGCACATTATCAAAAGCTTTAGCAAAATCCAAGTATACTCATCCATGCTATGCATGAATCTAAATTTCTAACTTGACGTTTCATAAAAACCAGTTAAGTTTGCTACCCTTCTCTCCTGTTATTTGGCAGAAGTACACGCCTCCTTCACTGCTCAACTGAGCTTTTAGTTACTTAGCAGTGTAAACGGAGGCAGCATGGAAGACCAGTCAATCATTGGCTGTCATGTCAGCATTCACCATCAATTGATTGAACTGCAAGAGAGGGATCACGCTTCCTTGACAATGGGGACAATAAGTACGCTTAAAATAATCTGGTTAGTAAACATCTATAATGTGCTGATACACCTGCTTGAATGGGCGGGCGGAGATAACAAGAAGGAGATTGCCTTCCCCTTATTAACTGCAAATTAAATAAATGGACAATGGAATATTTAATCCATCATACAGGGAAGTAATAAGTGATATCCTTCTATGGGTGCAGCTATCTAGAGAATCGTACTTACTGGATTCCTGGTCCAGGAATTCATGGTATCTGCTATGTGTTTAGCTCTCCCTATAGCACTTTTTTTTACATCAGTTTTTTAGGATTGGAGACTGATAGTTTTGTGAACCAGGCTCTAATTTCACGGAATATCAGATATCTCGATATCTTCGGAGACAATCTTCTCTTTTTGTCCTTGGCCTTCTGCGATGGACGTTTAATCTGTAGAGAAAAACATGATCTGGGTGGTTTCTATAAAAATCTAAAACAAGACAAAGTTAGGAAATTTTCCTGTTTAGTTCAATTTAGTTTACTCAGAATTATAACGTATCAATAAACTATCCATCACTGGTTTCCAAACATCTTGTCCTTTCATTTTCTGGCCTGGAACATGGAAGAGGTCATGGTGACTAGTGATAACTGTTTAGGATTGGGGTAATAGACATTATATTTAACAATTCTGGTAAAAGTACCATTATGGACTAGCATATCCCAGAATCATTTTGGTCCATATGGTACATCTGTAAATATTTGATGAATTTGTATAACTTTACCGTTGCCCTAATGGAATTGAGCCCTTAAGTCAGTGACTTATAGCTCTAGAAAATATCAAAGTTTGTTGCATTGATTGAAGTAAAAATGCAAACTATATTTATTAGACTGATCAGTACCGCACCTGGCGCTTATCTTTCCCAGTGTCAGTAATAACCTGAAGTGAATCATGCAGTCATAGGCCTGATAGTGACGTTCTGATATTTAAACATCATGATTGCTGTAATTTTTATTGTACAACTTGTATGCTACACTTTTATTATTTTAACTGGATATAAATACGATCTCATCATAGACGCGATGATAAATGGAGCCACCCCCTGCCTCCTTTTCTTCCCCTCTTTCACCACAATTACTATATGTCGACTCACAATGTCACAAGAGTATAAACTATTTAGGTATAAAGAGTTTCTGCTAATTATTGCGAAATTAACTGGTTTTGTGCCGATTTAAATTGTAGATTCACTCTTCTATTGGTTAGAAAAATTGGTATGGGAGGAACCTTTTTATGTTAACCAGGAGAGATGGATTAAGATTATATGGGGCCTAGGCAGGGCCATCAATTTATGGGGGCCTTTTTTCTTGGTACATATATTGTATAGACTATAATTTTTCTCGTTCTGAAGCTAGGCCTCCAGAAGTTTTCCTGGGCCTAGGGCTGGTGCCTGGGTTTGGCTTTGGATATCCGGCTCGCCTAACAGGATCAATAAAAGAAGAAGCGACATGGTAAAATGGTGGAGGGTGAGTTAGAAGAATACAAAGAATAAACGTGTTGGAGAAAGCTAGAAAGTGAAGAGAGAAAGGCGCAAAAAATTAACTGGAATTTGGAAAACACAATAGAGAGATGGAATAGACAGTATATGTAGAGGGTTGGATAAGGCGAGATGATGATAACGTTGGATAGATTGGTGACTTGTACACACACAGCTTACAGTAAACAGCTTAGAGGGAACAGTGTACATAACATAATGTGATGAAATAAGGGGATTGTACCTACTACTCTGTGATGGAACTTAATGAGCAGGAACAGGGACATTAAAAAATCCTGGAGGTGGTTGTATAGCTAGAGTGATCGTTCCATATATATATGTTATTGGCTCCCTCTACTGTGATAAAGAGAACCAGTAATGGAAATTTGCCTGATGCTGACAATATTCAGCAAATTCTGTCAGATCCGTCATCAGTGTCTCAGTAAAACATAACATTCATCCCGAGCGTTCACGGATATTGAGCACCGAGCGGACAAAGCACTGCCGGTCATGGTGAATATCTCCTATGGACCGCACACGTCCGATCGTACGTCATCTGATCAAGGAAATCACCTCCGATTTTTCAGCACGACCGTCCTATAATTGGCTAACTGTAATGATATTCATGGCAAGAAGAGAATATATATAATATTATTATATGATCGATATATAATTGAATATATGGATGTATTTGGCTGAACTTCCTACTGGGCTTGTTCAGTGGTAACCCATTCAGGAATCCCCCCCTGAAAATCCTGCACTTGCCCCTGTAATAATAATGTTACCTTCATTAATTTGGGTTGATCAAGTTAAATAAAATGTGTATGTACAAAGCTTGCTGTATGGGAAAGTATAGCTCACATATAATAATAATAATAATAATAATAAACTCTTTGAAAAAAAAACCCACACATAGTGGTATATCAGTGTATTTTTATGTACAGAATGTTTGATAGTAATATTAAGTGAAACTAAAAGCTGAGCATTCCCTTGTCGCCCCTATTCCGGTATTTGCTATGGACTCAGCTGTCCCACTAAACAGGTGGAGAGTAACAATACCCCCCAGTCACATTCCAACCCAAGGAACCGGAAGATGAACCTTGTCCAACAGTCTGAAATGTCATCATTCCAAACGTGATCCCAGCAGGCATATGTTGAATGAATAATTTATTGAATCTCGGAGCTGTCACTTTTAGGGGCACATTAGAGGTCTGTCTATAAACCCACAGCTTGTGAACAGCTGATCGCAGTGCTGCTGGGGGGGTGGGGGTGGGGGGGACTGGCATCAAACTCGCATGGGGGCCCAGGCCTTTGCAGCTTTGTCACTCATACTTATCTAATGTCTTGCTCTGCCAGGAAGCCCAGGGGATGTGCTGGTTATGGTAGGGCACGCATGCTGCAGTTTATACCTTTCCATAGGTTTGCCCATCTGTCTATTAAAGGTGGGCAGCCCGCAGTGGACCGACACGGACAGTGGTATAAAGGCAGCTGCTTTCCCAGGTGTGAAGAGCTAACATTTTAGGTATATTTGATGGACAGGGGTTTAGTTACCCTTCAAGTATAATAATTTTTCAATATGAGCTTCACCCAGAAAAGTTGTGGTTAGCTGCTGAAGCAAGCTCAATTGGTCACCTGCATATATATGTGTGTGTGTGTGTAAATGCCAGTGTTTTTGTCAACGTGACTCAACGCGCAAGGATACTAACGCAGATGTTTTGTGCTCTGGTTTTTGTTTGTGTGCGTTGGATTTCAATCATTGAACCAAAAAAAAAAGCATTTAGTTACATGTTCACACAAGTTACATTCCACTGAATACGATAACCTACATATTATCTTGTTTCTGTTTTAATGATTGTAACACTACAGATATGTGTTTGTTATTGTGTAGTCAGAACAATAACATTTCATTTTTTGTGTCATCTCAGGAGTTAAACATTTTCGTAATTGTGGAAGCAAGCAATAAATAGTAAGGAAAGGAACGCTGTATTTACATTCTCTGGGTTCTTTCTTAGTTTGCACATCTATTAAATTCATGTAAAGATTGTTTCCATGTTGTTCTGCTACCACAACAATAACAATGAAAGGGAAAGTATAAACTTGAAAAGTCGCATTTTGGAAGCCAACACGCCATGGTTACGCAAAGCCCTATTTATGTGTTTGTGTGTACTGTGAATTTTTAAAACACCATAAAATGTGTGTGTTTTAAAGAGACACAGTAAATGTTTTTAAGTTCCCTTTGAGGGCTAGGTCACACGACTTTGTTTTAACGACCAATCCAAACACGAGTTAAAAAGCGCACACTAGTGTTGGCCACAATAAGTGCACTGTGCTGCTTTGAGCTATTTTTTTTGAATAGCATGCTCTCTGGTAGCATAAAATTGCATGGATCACAGCACAAGTGGACGTTATTCCGTCCAGTATAGTGTGGCCTTCCCTTGATTAGGTGTATGGAATTAAGAGATTGGTACAGAAAGAACTAAATAAGGTTAATATTAATAAATCTCCTGGACCAGATAAAATACATCCTCGGGTACTTAGGGAGCTAAGTTCAGTTTTATCTAGGCCATTGTTTCTTATTTTTGCGGATTCCCTCATGTCCGGAGGTGTGCCTCTGGATTGGAAAAAGGCTGATGTTATTCCAATATTCAAAAAGAGTAGTCGTTCACAGCCGGGTAATTACAGGCCTGTAAGTTTAACTTCAGTGGTGGGGAAGATACTGGAAAGTTCACCCCACCCCCAAAACTACAATTGAACCCACTACTGCCCCCACTATGTAGTGTAGAAAAATCCTTACCTTACATCTCAGCTCCAAATGGTTCTCCAGTAATCCCCCCCTAAAGTCCCAAAAACTGCCTACCAGGAGCTCTGCAGAGTCCATATAGGACTCTGCCTCCTGTCTCTCCTACCTGAGAATTTTGTCATGCTTAGTACAGACCTCCTCCCTCTCCCTCACGTTTCTTTCTCCCTCACCCTAGCACAAACCCCTTTTCTGTAGTATAGGGCTCCCTCCCCCAACCCCAAACGCCATAGCAGTTTCTCAAAAAACACCCCCGATCTGTACTTACATAGTACATAATATCATACTTACCGAGAGTTTCTTTTCCTGGCCATCCCTTCAGGCAGCACTGAATGGGTTACTAACTCCCCTTCAGCTGGGACAGAAGAAACAGACACTCCCATGTTTATAATGGTCTCCACCCCCACCTCGCAGGTAGTCTGGTTTTAAAGCAATAATCATTATAATATTTGTAGGCCAAAAGGGTGGGAGTGCTGCCTGAAGGGATGGCCAGGAAAAGAAACTCTCGGTAAGTACGGTATGATATGAGTTTCCACTTTCCTGGCCATCCCTCAATCAGCACTGAATGGGTTAGTACCCAAGCAAAAAAAAAAAAATGGGAGGAAAATAAAACTATAAAAGACATTTTATGCTGAAATAAAAATGGGAGGAAAATAAAACTATAAAAGACATTTTATGCTGAAATAATATATCAATTTAATCTGAAGCCCTGGCCACTGTCTTTAACACCTTATGACCAAAGCCTGCTTGAGAGGCCGTCCTCACATCCAACCTGTAATGTTTTATAAAGGTGGACGGAGTTGACCAATTTGCTGCTCTACACAGCTCATCTGTATTAGCCCCTTGTTCTGCCGAAATCGGAAATTTCCCTGGATCAACAGTTAGGCAGGAAATGAGGATATTGCTAGATGGGTTGGACTGGATGGGCGTATGTCTTTATTCAACCTAAAATACTATACTATACTATACTATACTATACTATACTATACTATACTATATACTATTGTAATGTTTGTAATTGTAATGTCAGGGGAACCCATAGGTCAGAATTACAGGTGATGGTATTAATACAGATATGGAGCAGTGGAGAAGAGGGGAAGAGTGGAGCATCCTGGGAGATTTTATGGGTAGACTGGAGAAGCCTGGGAGATTTTAGGGGTAGAGTGGAGCATCCTGGGACATTTTAGGGGTAGAGTGGAGCAGCCTGGGAGATTTTAGGGGTAGACTGGAGAAGCCTGGGAGATTTTAGGGGTAGAGTGGAGCATCCTGGGACATTTTAGTGGTAGAGTGGAGCAGCCTGGGAGATTTTAGGGGTGGAGTGGAGAAGCCTGGGAGATTTTAGGGGAAGAGTGGAGCATCCTGGGAGATTTTAGTGGTAGAGTGGAGCAGCCTGGGAGATTTTAGGGGTGGAGTGGAGAAGCCTGGGAGATTTTAGGGGAAGAGTGGAGCATCTTGGGAGATTTTAGGGGGAGAGTGGAGAATCTTGGGAGATTTTAGGGAAGAGTGGAGAAGCCTGGGAGATTTTAGGGAAGAGTGGAGCAGCCTGGGAGATTTTAGGGGAAGAGTGGAGCAGCCTGGAAGATTTTAGGGGAAGAGTGGAGCATCCTGGGAGATTTTAGGGGAAGAGTGGAGCAGCCTGGGAGATTTTAGGGGTGGAGTGGAGCAGCCTGGGAGATTTTAGGGGAAGAGTGGAGCAGCCTGGAAGATTTTAGGGGAAGAGTGGAGCATCTTGGGAGATTTTAGGGGTGGAGTGGAGCATCCTGGGAGATTTTAGGGGTGGAGTGGAGCATCCTGGGAGATTTTAGGGGAAGAGTGGAGCAGCCTGGGAGATTTTAGGGGAAGAGTGGAGCATCTTGGGAGATTTTAGGGGAAGAGTGGAGCATCCTGGGAGATTTTAGGGGTGGAGTGGAGCATCTTGGGAGATTTAAGGGGAAGAGTGGAGCATCTTGGGATATTTTAGGGGAAGAGTGGAGCAGCCTGGGAAATTTTAGGGGTGGAGTGGAGAAGCCTGGGAGAAGAGTGGAGCATCCTGGGAGATTTTAGGGGAAGAGTGGAGCATCTTGGGATATTTTAGGGGTAGAGTGGAGAAGCCTGGGAGAAGAGTGGAGCATCCTGGGAGATTTTAGGGGAAGAGTGGAGCATCTTGGGATATTTTAGGGGAAGAGTGGAGGAGAATGTTACACAGAACAGGGGGTATAAGGCTAAGTGATGGGTGACAGTTTGGGGTGTAGGGGGTATAGGGATATGGACGGTGACGGTGAGAGGGGAGACATTGGGGAAAGAATGTAAAGTGATTCACATGGAGATTTGAATGTCACATTCTCAGCACATGTCACTTCTCGTTGACAGCAGAGAGATTATCAACCCAATTCTGGCCTCACGCCACTTCCAGAGCAGGTATTCAGCACATTACAGTACAGGGGGTCACTGGGCAGTCACTGCCAACATGGACGTCTCAAGTATAATCATCTCCACATATCATCTACTATCACTGCACTCTCACCCTGTTCTCTTTCTCACTGCTTGCCAACTGTCTCTATACCCTGATCTTTCACTGCACTCTCACTGTCTCTCTACTGTTCTCTCTCTCACTGCACTCTCACTGTCTCTCTACTGTTCTCTCTCTCACTGCACTCAAACTGTCTCTGTGCCCTGATTTTTTACTGTCTCTGTACCGTTATCTTTTTCTCACTGCACTCTCATCTTGTTCTCTCTCACTGCACTCCAACTGTCTTTGTACCCTGATCTTTCACTGCACTCTCATTGTCTCTGTACCATTCTCTCTCTCACTGCACTCAAACTCTCTATGCGGTTATCTTTCTCACTGCACTATTGCTGTCTCTCTACCGGCATCTCTCTCACTGCACTCAAACTGTCTTTGTACCATGTCCATGTTCTCTTTCTCACTGCATTCTCATGGTCTCTGTACCCTGTTATCTCTCTCACTGCAAGGGCCACTTCTCTAATGAGGCAGAGTGAGAAATTTGACATTGCACCTCTGGAAAAGCAGTAAATCTTTTTGTGTGAGGAATGACATTTGTTTTGCTATGAAGTATTTGTAATCTAGATCAATTTGACACTCAGGTATTTAAATAAACTTAACCAGTTGGGCACTTATTTTGCCAAATTATGTGTAGCAAAACTTATTTTAGCATTCTCTGTGTGGGGCACTTATATTATAGTTATCTGTGTGGGGGACATTTCTATTATAGTTATCTGTGTGTGGGACATTTCTATTATAGTTATATGTGTGGGGGACATTTCTATTATAGTTATCTGTGTGGGGGGCATTTATAATGGGTTGGACTGGATGGGCGTATGTCTTTATTCAACCTCAAATACTATACTATACTAACAGGGCTTGATTACACCTGCAACACAGTTGAATTTAATCAAATTCACACGTCTGTACAGAGTTTCGTGCCTCTAGCTCAAAAACTATGGGAGGAGCTTCAGTCCAAATAATGGGTGTAATAAAAGAAATGAAATAAAATAATTATTTTTTTTCATACAAACTGGGTGAGTATTAATTTAGAAGGTTTAGAGCTGTGGAGAACTAAAATGATCAGCCATTGTACATCTAAAATTTATCACTGAGCACTAATCACCCAAAGAGACATCCTGTCTAATCCTAGCTTACAGTCTGCCTGTACTGTATCTCTGATGTCTTGCCCTTGTCTTGTCGCTGATGAAAACACATTATGGACACTGTCGTGAAAAATTGTCTCATAGCCCACAAGCTCCTGATTTTAAACCATGAAAATAATTCAGGAAATGTTTTTAAAAGACCATAATTCTCTATATAATTGCATAATATTCGCAGTGTTGGCCCTATAGTGTCCAACACTGCGTTTTAGTAATGACTATATAATCCTGGGAGGTAGAAGGCAGTGTTTCTGTCTCCTGTTTTGCAAGAGTAACAATAAGCTATCAAAGACAAGGTTTGTGCCATGGCAGAGGGAAGGGAAAGAGTGTCTGAAATATGGAATGTAGGAAGAGAGGGAGAGTGGCAACTTTTAATTTGCGACTCCTCTTCTATTGCAAAACTGGAGGTAGGTGTAAATAAATAACTGATACAAGAAAAAAAATCAAAGGAAAACTTAATGTTTGGAAATATTAATAGGAATATTTAAGATATTTAACAGAATTCTTAATTGTGCACCAGATTTCTATAGACATGTGGTTAATTGAGCAGCTACAGGGAACAAATAACACTCAGGATATGAATCAGCTCAGAAACCCATGAAAATAGTTTTGACCCTACAGAGTGTGGAATTTTTAGGCTTTTTTTGCCAATGTAAAACACAAGAGGAAGTTTAGGTCTAAAAAAAGTTAAAAGATCGTCAATACTGTGCATTAGATTAAAAAAGGGAATGTCTGCACCCCCACACACAATCTTATTTTCTAATTATAGAAACTTACAATAGCTGCATTTGTGAGGGAGCCCATAGATGCAAGTTTATCGTAAAGCTAAATTGAATCTACTTAAAGGAAATATCTGTTGTATTCAATTAATCAACTGGACTTGAAATGTAGTTCTTGAAGACGTTTCGCTATTCATATCCGACTGGCTTCTCAATTCAGAATGACTTGTACCAAGAATCTGTGGCAATTAGTACCCTGGAAAATCCCAATTAGCATATCACAGCCAGGTGTTAAGGTTTGATTAGATATGTGGCTAAGAGGTGTTATAGGAACGCCCAGAGTAAGGTTTTAAAACAGCATTGTCCATGGCAGACAGATGGTGTGCGAACCCCCCCACCTCTATTTAGGCTTGGTTTCTTTTTTTCACATAAATGGCCTCCTTAACACCTCTCTGAACCAGTCACGTTCCTTCGCCAGTATGTTAACATTACACTCTTCAAAGTATGTTCCTTTATCCTTAAGATGTAGATACAAGCGTGCTAAAGGAGAACTAAAGCAAAAACTTCCTGCTGTCGGGAAATTTTGCTTCTTTGCATAGTGCTATTTAGCAGAAATCATTCCTTACTCCTCCACGGTGCTGCAATGAGGGATAATGAATAGCGTATTATGCATCGCACCCAGTAAGACCACCCCCAATGTATTTAATATAATTTAGGGCTGTATTTATAAAGGATTGCAATTTGAAATGTCTGATAGTAATCTTTTATAATGATCAAAACCAATATCGCTCGTATCTGTGTAATGTTTTCAACCATGTTGCTTTTTGACCGTGTGTTAATTTTTGCCATGACCAAAAAGTCCAATACTGACAGGTATACCGATATATATTTATATGACAGTATCAGCCCATTGCCGGCTGCAGGCGTTATTTTACAATGCGCCTGTAAAATAACCCATGGTTGAAAACTACTATTGAGTTGGCATTTTGTCAGTTGTTTACTAAAGCTGGGCCAATCCGTCAATACTGACGGGATTGGCCCTTTATCAGGAAAGTGTATCGCCGAAACCAAGAGTTTCGAAAATGTTCCACGTTGGGAATGGTCGTTTTGGCCCAAAAATTTCCCTCATTCGCGGTAGGCTTCCAGTACTAAAATATAGGGAGTTGCCCGCGATCGACAGATCTTGCAGATTCTGTCTGTCATCTATAAAAACTATCCATCCACATAGGCATAAATCTGTGTAAGCTGGGCATGAGGGCTTCTTATATGTGCCTGTCTGTGTGAGCTTGGCATGAAGGCATCTTATATGTACCCATCTGTGTGAGTTGGGCATGAGGGCATCTTATATGTACCCATTTGTGTGAGCTGGGCATGAGGGCATATTATATGTACCCATCTGTGTGAGCTGGGCATGATGGCATTTTATATATACCTATCTGTGTGAGCTTGGCATGAGGGCATCTTATATGTACCCATTTGTGTGAGCTGGGCATGAGGGCATGTTATATGTACCCATCTTTGTTAGCTGGACATGAGGGAATCTTTATGAACCTATCTGTGTGGGCTAGGCAAGAGGGCACCTCATATGTGCATGAGGGCATTGTAAAACAGTTTTAGCCGACATGTTTTGTACTTATAATTCATCAGTACTCCCACCCTCTTAAAGGGATAGAATCAGAAAAAACAGAAAACAAAACAAACTCATAATCTTAAAATGCAAGAAGATACAGTAAAAGCTATGTGTGGGCTGGGCATGAGGGCATCTTATATGTACTAGTCTGTGTGGGCTGGGGATGAGGGCATCTTATATGTACTAGTCTGTGTGGGCTGGGCATGAGGGCATGTTATATGTACTAGTCTGTGTTTGGGCTGGGGCATGAGGGCATGTTTATATAGTCTAGCTGGTTGGGCTGGGCATGAGGGCATGTTATATGTACTAGTCTGTGTGGGCTGGGCATGAGGGCATATTATATGTACTGGTCTGTGTGGGTTGGGCATTAGGGCATGTTATATGTACTGGTCTGTGTGGGTTGGGCATTAAGGCATGTTATATGTACTGGTCTGGTGTTGGCTGGCATGAGGGTCATGTTATATGTATTACATATCTGTTGTGAGCTGGGCACGAGGGAAGCTTATTGTCCTTTTATATGTTTGTGTATATGTTTTCTCACTGATTAGACCTCCTAAACCTGTATAATATATATAAATAGTGTATTATGAGGTCTATATTATATAAATTCCACGTTTGCAGCCAATATGTTTTTACACTAAATAGAATAATTGTTCTATTTAATAAATTATCAGCAAATTAGGGCTCTCCTGGTTGACAGGAATTGGGTGGGCCAATGTTACAGTGCCTGGCAGTTGGGTTGAGAGTACAGTGGACCACCCCCCAATTGGGGGGAGTTTATCTTTTTGGCTTCTTATCAGAAAATTCTAATCCTTTAAAAACACCGCACATTGAACTCTATGCTGCTTGTTGTTGAAATCAACATGTGAATGAATGGTAGAGGGAAAAGGGGGAATAACTATAAAGTATATTTTAGGAAATGCATCTGGAACTGATTTCATCTCAGCTAGATGTCTAAAGCTGGGTGCACACGTTACCAATAATGGTAATCCCATAGCTACTGACTGGATAGGTCCTTTTTCGTGTGAAAGACCGTTGCTGAACGTTATGGCAATTGGAAACAGTCATTATGGATGGAAAACAGGTCAGATTCATCTTTGAAGGACTGGTACTGTGTGTACCCAACTTAATGTGCCTCTAGTTACATTATTTATTTCAGTATTCACTTCCCTTTTAGGCTCTTAAATATTGAAGGCTTCCATCTGTGCTGGACTGGAGATGCACAGTTCCACAGTTTGGCCCACGGTATAAAAATACATGTCGAACTGGCAAAAATGTTAATGTCGGAAATTAGTTCCGCTTTTTAATTTGGTCAGTGGCTTTACATACTATTTAGTGATGGAACCTGTAGCCCCAACCCAAAACCAGCTTTGGGTCGAAACATAACCTTTTTTTTATATACGTTCCTGAAAAATGTATCATGTCTAAAAACATTCATTTCCCTTTCCTTTAGGCCAGGCTGTCAAGATAACTAGGGATTAGTTAATATTTATCTAATGAAAACTGACACACAATACTAGATATAGCACTAGACTTTAACTTCCCCTTTATATGAATTGGCGTTTATGTTTATTTAATATGAAAAAGGACACAATAATCTGCACTGGGGTTTAATTGGAAAATGCTCTCTTATGACATAATTGGATTTTGATTGTAATCATGATTGGGATGGTACACCACACATAACAATATTTTGGTTAAATCAAACCAACAAATTGTTGTTTAAAAAAATTAAAGGTTAAAAAGCAGGGTATTTATTGCCTGTAAATGTCATTTGGCTGCTTGGATAAAGGGACATAATCTTCTCCCTAATAAGGATTGATCCATTGATTTTTCCAAGCTGTCTTTGGATTTGGATGGGATTTCCCGACTGCTGGGACAATATCCCGAGTCCTGCATTGATGGCTGATATCCTATCCTCTCTGTCCTTGTCATGCCCACCCCAAACCCCACCTCTCCATCTCTGTCATGCCCACCCCAAATCCCACCTCTCTATCCCTTTCATGCCCACTCTCCATGCCCACCCCTCCAGTGTAACTGCAGCCAGAATATGCCAACCGCGTCTACACTATACTTTTTTTCAATGTATGTATTTATAATTTTATTTATAAAGCACCACTTGGGTAGCAGCACAGTACATTATAAAATACAGAGTTTACAAACAAGGGGATAAGTGCAAGCAATTATACAGATAAATAAAAACAATTTCATACATCGGTTAAGAACGCATAAATGTATAAATTAAATTTGATAAAGTGCAGCCTGCCTTGACACATTAGGAATGAGATCCCTGCCCCGAAGAGCTTACAATCTAAGTGGGTGGGACAACATACAGATACAAGTGATTCTATGGTCCATTCAACAAATAAAGAAAAAAGAAAAGGTCCTGATGAAGAAGGTGCACTATGTAGCTCCGAAACGTTGATTCAATAAATACAAATTGTTTTGAAAATCCAAGATTGCCCAGGATTGGAGTATTTTTATGTATAACTATATGTACCTGGAGGCACCTGGTGCATAGTGCAAGTGGACGAGTGCACTGTTTACACGTATTGATTAGAAAAAAAGAAAAAACTCTTTTGAATATGGCACTTTATTTTACACTACGGGCAATAATGTGGTCATGGGTTTTTTCACACATTTTTTCACTGCCAAAAAGGGACTTGATAGGCAGTAGTAGATTTCATATACAAAAGGCTGTGGGTTATTAAACGGACACAGTGTATTGACACTTATTCATTTTTTTTTTTTTTTTTTTTTTGCTGCCTAATAGACTGGGTCAATTTTAAGATTTTCATTTCTCTGAAGCTCCATTGAAGGGTGCAAATGGGGTAGGGCAAAGTTTGGCGGTTCTCTCCGGACTTTGGGTAAAGGAAAATCAGATAGTGTTGGCATGTAACAAAACCATAAACCGAGACCATTGTTTCCTGGCACTATTGTTTTTAAAGAGCAAGTCCAGCCCCAAAATGAAAACTTCCATACAGTTAAATCACCCCCCAAAACCCTAAACGGTAATAGTTTGAAATATGAAATGTATAAGTCTAACCTGAAATCCTGCACAATGTCCTTTTCCCCTGTTTTCTGCTCCTGGTTCTTCCAGTTAGTTATGGATTTGACATTTGACATCACACAGCCAATGACTGAATGTTACTCCCATGTCGGCCTCTTCTGAGCATGCCCAGGCTCAGTACAGTTTTCTAAATTGCTCAGTTTCCATGAGGCATCCAGAAGCATACAGACTACTGTAATGAATTGATAGAACAACTATGATATATCAACATATTTTAAAGAGACCGTTCTTTCTTAAAGGGTATGTCCACCCTAATTGAATTTTTAATATAGAATCCCCCCTGGCTCCCAGCCCCAACCGCTATATTTTTTTTTTTAAAAGCCCCCCACCTCTACTTACCACCTCCCCTCTTTTCCTCCGCCGCGCTCCCCGGCCCTCTGCTTGCAGGAAATGCAAGCAGAGGGCGGGACCGCAGCCGCGTCTGTGATTGGCTGAGCGGCAGCCAATCACAGACCGGCTGCCGGCAGCTCACTTCGCCGGAGGAAAGAGGAGAGGTAAGTAAGAGTTTGGGAGCTTTCTAAAAATAAAAATATGCGGTTGGGACTGGGAGACATGGGGGAATACTGTACTGAAGGGTTTTTATGCTAGGGGGAGGGATAGTAGAACGGGAGGGAGGAGGAGGGGGAGAAGGGCTGCAGTACGCATGCAAAAAATCACCTGAGGCCGGTAGCGGCAGTGTCCTATATGGACCTGCTAGCCTCCTGGGTGGGCAGTTTTTGGGACTTTGGGGGGGGGGTTTACAGAGAACACTATGGAGCTGGATGTGAGGTAAGGATTACACTACACTACATGATGGGGCCAGTAGTTGGGGGGATTAAGTTTTGGGGGTGGACATGCCCTTTAAAGATGTTCTAGAGGTGGAGTTGTCCTTTAAGTATTTTAGAGTTATTGTGAAGAAACTTTTGGAGGAATGTACTGGGACCAACAGTGTTTGGGCCCTGAAACTTAAATGCACCTGCTCCCAGATCTGCTGTAGAGTGTGCACACCCAGGATCATTAAATAGCCTTGGCGCACACTGATTGGACCGGGGGAGCGTGTGTAGTAATAGCAATTCCCACGTTATTTATGTTTCTCTTTTCTTTTCCAGTAAAGTGGCACCGCGTTTACCATGTAATTGTCCACGCGATGAATAAAGCGGATGCGATCCGAAAATTGCATTGCGCACATAATTTGCATAGTGGGGCCTACGCCTTTGCATTGGTTTCCCTTTTAGTGCTGCACTTTCAGCTACAATTTCCAGGTCACAAATATAGACAGAAAGAGTAAATACAATCGGACTTGTTTAATAATAGGTACGAATGTTTGGTCTATGTTTGGAATGTTTTACTGGTCTACTGCAGATCTTATAGGTGGCTGCACATTAAAAGCAATGGCAACTGTTTGCACATTATTATTTTTTTTAAAAATAGATTAAGCAGCAGGCAAAATATAATCTTTAGTTCCTCTGTACAAAATGGGTAGAAAATAAACAGAACTGTTAAAATAGTCACAGTTTCCCTTTATGTTTCCTTCAGTTCTTGTGTGGGTTCCCCCTCAGTATTTAACAGTGAAGGAGTTAAAACTTATTGTGGTATAATACATTATCGTGCAACATGTGGCCAAAAAAAAAAAAAAAAGAAGAATAAGGTGAAGTGAAGAGGAAGTTTGCTGTCATTCGCAACTTTTACAGGAAATGAACCCCTCACTTTATATTAGAGGAACTTATTTTGTGCTCAGAGACTTGCAGAAGGAACACAGGTTAGTGCTTTTTTTCTAATATGCGTGTTACTATTGCATCTTTGTGTTATCTGCCATAATGATTGGGGGACTATAATGACACAAAGATCTAAATTTAGAACAAAATCCTCTACAGGAAATCATGTCCATGTTGTAATAATTACCGTAGACCTCTTATAATATACAGCCTATTACTATTATTATTGTTGTACCTCACCGTCTGGGAGCCATTTTGTCTTATATCTTATATTGCAAAGATATATATTTTTTAATTTATTTGATTTATTTTTGGAAACACTTTGAATTTTACGACTTCATTTTACAAAAAAAATCCATTATATAAAAGTGTTGTGGTGGTTTGATTGGTCTGGATCCAAGTTTTGTTTTGGAATGAATTGTATCCGTAATATTATTCCGTACTGAATCAGATCTCTTTGTCCGGTGTAAACTGACTGCAGTTTACAGTTCAGTGGAATATATTTTTGCTGACGGAGGAGGCGCACGCACTAACTGTATTTCCTGTTAGTTGCTGTTTGCCCTTTCCTTGCCCCTTTCTTTTTCTGGCTCTTCTATTCTGCTTCTTCCAAATAGATTCCAGTTCAACACAAGTAGTTTTATTGCTGTTCTAAAAATGAGATATGGTTAAAGGTTTTGGTGGTGCACAGGGGAAATATTGTATATCACACAAGGATGTAAAGGCACTGCATGGGCAAAATTAATTTACTAATGATCAAAGGCATGAAAGCAGACTTTGGAAAACAACAATAGATTAGTATGACAAGTAGTATGATTAGTATGACAAGAATGCAAGATGAGAGAGTTGCACTACAGAAAACGTACAGGGACATTCAATAAAACTTCTTATCGTTAAAAATGGTGCACATTTTGCCCCAACCAATCAGATATTATTAAACATTAAAGTCAAACCAAGGACCGGCAGGATTTAGAATATTTAGCTACAGTAGTACCTGGGACCTTGGGCTAGGTATGCACCTTTACTGATTGTGATTGCGTCCTGCCCCACCAGGCCATACTCTTGGCTTCTACTGTTTATTTATTTGGCTCTGTCATCTGCCCATTCTAGGAGATCTGGGAATCTCAAGGAAATCTGATTGGTTGTATAATACACTGGATGACTGGGAAAATGAAGAAACTATCTAGTTCGCTTTTCCTGCTAAAGTGAAGGATAAAAAACTTTGTTTTCCCTCACTGCCCCTTGCAATCCTAAATATGCTAAATATTGAGGAATTGAAGAGCAAGCAAACACACAGTTAGTTGATAGGCATTTGTTTTATTGATGTGTTTTGATTGAAAGGGGCTGCAGAGTTGACTAGGTGTGGTATGAGGTATTGGGTGCCTAGATCCACATTATTAGTTATCAAAAGTGGCCTCAATGCAAAAACATTATGTTCAGTGTGTAAATAATATTTGTATAAATGTAATTTTCTTAAATAGTTTTAAAATATTTTTAGTAAAACACGTATGTTTAGCAATGTTGTTTATTATTATTATTATTATAGTATTATTCCGGTCTTACACCCAGAAAGTGCCAATTAAAGCAAGGTCACACTTACATTTCTGAATAATTTCTGGCGATTTAGACACTTAAATATTTTATTACAAAAAGTCCAGTAGTTTACCCCCCCCTACAGAGCTCAACGAGCTCAGATGTGCTCTGTTTTTCACCATTTCACCAGGCACAGAGAAGAATTCTTTAATTTTTTTTTAAAGAAGGTAGATAGGAATAAAATCTTTCTGTTATGATGGATTTTATTGATTTAAAGGGTATTGATTTAACTAACTAAAAAAGAAAACGCTTTAATACACTAATATGCTTATTTTTTTAGTATAGTCACCCTTTAAAAGACATTTATATCTGTTTGTGAATATAAAGGAGAGACAAGTGATATACTTTTTGTCATAGCAGTCTCTGGGGTACATGCCAGTATTAAATTCTAATCTATCCATTAACATTAATGATAAAAATAGGTTTGTATTAGTTTCATATTCATAAATGTTAATAAATCAATAAACATTACAAGCGTTCGCTACGTCATAGGACTACAGTTTGTTACCAAGAGAGAGCGAATGAGCACAAATATGTACTAGTACACACAGTACCAATCTATAGCAGATTACAGATGGGGAATCTGTAAAGCTGGCCATGTGTTACTCGACACACTTTAATAGTCCAAGAATTCTGTCATCTTTCAAAGATGTGGCTTCACACAGTCCCATACGTTACCCCTATATAAAGTATAGGCTGATCATTCGGGACTACCATTCACCCAAACAATTACGGACGACTCTTCCTATACCAGTACAGGGAACTGACCGCGATAAAGGAAACTTTTCGGGCATAACATCTGTTTCTGATGTCGCTGATGAAAGTTACATCGGTTTTTGCGGGTACAAACAGTACGGAAAACAGAATAAGAGATAAATGTCAATTTGATACAATAATGTCGAGTGGAGCAGCAGTTTTACCTGCCGACGTTCCCGCAATGGATCATGTTTGCGACTGTAATTATGAATATTACAAAAGGAACGGGCCAGGGAGTTGTTTGAATATTGCAGGGTTGCCCCTCTGCTCACTTCTTATCAGGAAGCTCTGCTCTCAAAAGAAGTGAATTTAACTAAGAAAGCTTGCTAGCAAAGAGAAGTGTTGCAGCAGTAGTAAGTGTGAAATGTATTTCATTTATTTCTTCTGCTCTATATTTTGCAAGAAGAGAATATTTTATCCCCACAATTTATTATTATCTCCTGCCAAATGACAAAAAAGCACAGCTGTACTTTAGTTCACTTCAGGTTGCTCTGGCATTTTTTTGAGGTCAACACAGACACAAGATGTGTCAGCGATATACTGTATATATATGTTATATTACATTTTTCCTAAAGTGTTGCTCTTTAAATGGCATTATCAGCGAACCAGATAAATGACTTTTATAACCTTATAATCTATTTCTTTCTAACTGAACTGAACCAAGGCTTCCAGCAGAGTTGGAAGCAAAATTTTGGATAAACACCTGGGTAAAAAGGAGCAGCTTATTTTGGGTACATAGGATATGGAAACCATTACAATTGTATTGTAAATTACAGAATGTAATAATGTTTCTCCATAACGGAACTACTCCTAAATCTCAGGACCAGCTGATTAAATCGACGTGCTCATTGACAGCGTTTTCACTCATTCGATGAGTGTTTCATGTATGATTGTTCAATGTTATTAAAAGCACATAGCACATGTACCAATTTGTCAGTTTTCGTTAGGTACATGTACTTCCTTTGTAAGAGCTTAAAACTACTCTGCTCGTATTTGCCTTTACCATCTCACTTCCATACGACAAAGTGCAAATGCTCACATACGTAAGTACCTACCTCTAAGTTGAACTGAGAAACCAATGACTTAATATTATTTACTGAGGTTCACTTTTTGTGGAAGGTGTTTACCTGAACAAAACCTACTTTTAGCCTTTACTACTAAAAAGATTTTTTTTTCTAAAGTTAATTTGAAACATTTAAGGCATTGGATTGGATTGCTGCCTATCTTATGTTCTGCATACACTAATAATCAACTTTTATAAACGAATGGGCCAGGACAGAAATTGTGATGTCCGGAGTCCTAGAGTATACCTTCAGTGCTATACCCCAATCACAGCCGTGTCTTCACCTATAGACAAGCCCCCGATCGTCAGGAAACTTATTGCCTCTCTGTACACGGTTACCCCCAGGTCTCAGAGCGCAAGGTATAGACGCTGAGGCCGGGTATACTCTGAAAACCAGAACACCAAGGGACTGAACAGGGACTGGAAGACAAGAAAGACAATAATACAGGATAACAATGACAAGAGAAGAACAATGATAATATGAAAGGCGAGAACAAGATTGGCAACTTAGAACTAGATATGGCTACTAACTAATAGCAGGGACCACTAGCTTGCTATACCAAACGATAAACGGCAAGGTAGAAATAACTGAAACAGGCTTAAATAGAACAGAGGAACCAATGGGGAATGGGTGACAAGAGTTGATGCAAAAATTGGCTACAGGTCAATTTTGAATTCAATTGGGATCTCCTCGCCCCCAACTGGGAACTACAGGAGCTGGGAGATAAGTGGAGGTGCCCGTGCACGTCCGCAAGCACCAGAGGAGAGGCCGGTGGGAACCCGATGATGATGACGTCACCCGCTGGAGATTCCCGAGATCGGCCTTTCGGCAGGGAGCGCAAGGAGGGTAAGTGCCGTGACCTGACATAAATGTTGTGGGAACGTCAAGAGGTAAAACTGCGGAAAGGTAAGTCTAAATTTAAGATTTATATATTGACAATTGAACCTCTAATCTATAGAATGTCCATTAGTATACAGGCATCTTTAACCATAATTTAGGCTGTGTAGCTAGGGTTGATGTTTTGGCCCAATCAAACTGCCTGGCCAATCTATCGGTCATAATTATCGACATAACTGAGTGCTCCCAACCCTTTAGGCAAATCACAGTCAATCCTGTAATCTTTAATGACCACAGATCAATTGGGCTGAATATTGGCACAGGCACTTTCATTCCCCACCAAGGAATATTGGCGTTGTGTCTGGCCATATGTACACATATTGTTCTGAGATTAGTTCCCTTTTATGTGGTCTCTTAAGACAGTTTAAGTTGTCTCCATGCAGATGTTAACTTCTTGTTTTAAATGTGTCTAGTACAGATGTTGGAAACCAGCAGTTACGTTCCGTTTTTGGGAGTAGGAAAATTGGAAAATGGACCCATAATGTCAATGGAAAAAATAAGGTAGTAAAATGCATGGTAAATTATTGTAGATGGCTCAGGTACCGGGGAAATGGTCAGGGAAACATGTACGGCCGAAATGTAAAAAATACGAACTTCCGGTACACACACAAATCCGACCCGATCCCATTTCTAGTGCCAAGCTGTGTTGTACGCTAGGTCCAAATGGTTTTATATAGCTAGATTTGTTCCTAGATCTCAAGACTTTAGTGTTTTTAGGGACGTTGTTGGTACATTAACAGAATTTTTTTTTCACTATTCTATTATTTTCTATGGTTGTGTTACTGGTTTCAGATGTTTCCAACCCGTCCTTTATTTGCCCTTTAAGATGTCAGTACATGTTTTCGTGTGTAGTTTATGCACGCATCAAGCCATGAGAAATTAAGCCTGCGAAAAGCAGAACTTGGCGTTCCTCTAACTGATCTAACGCACCATCATCTCATTGCTTACTGGCCAATGTCCAACAGGAACTACTAATTTGAACATTCATTTTCAGATGAATCAGCCAAGGGAAGTGTTCTGCTGATACAGATAAAGAAGACCCTTATAGTTAGTAGAAAGAAAAATAATCTTTGCTCCATAAAAGCTTTCGAGGCCACGTAGAAGTGATATAAATGTTTTGGTAGAAGAACTCACTACACTGGGTATGTCTGGGTCATAGACATAAAGCTTACTAGTGACCTGCTAATCCTCTCTGTAACCAAGACTGGGCAGTAAGAAAAAACATAGTCACTTGCTAAGAATTACAGATAATCCCAATGCTGCAGATTTTAGAGGTGACTTTACAGCTCATTTCCAGCATTAGATTCAAACTTTAGTTCATGCCATCATTTAAATTTGTTACTATCAGTAAGACTTACAATTTGATTAACTCCTGTTACTAAATAGCTGTCTTGTTAGTAAAATGCATTCAGACGAGTGAAAACAGCTTTCACACAGCACGGATACTGCATACCCCCCAAACTTCCCATTTTCAGCGCACAAACCCGTTGTAAAGGAGGTGTGGTTGGAGTTGGCATGATCCGGTTGGGGCAATCCAAGGATGGGCTTCAGTAAGACCCGACCCCATCCTGGACATGTTCCCCTAGGTTGGGAGGTATATAATATTGATTATGGGAATTGTTTTTACTAAACTAGCAAAGCTTCATTGTAGATGGGTGAAAAAAGCTTAATGGTATTACCTTAAAACATCAGGATCTCTCTACAGAGCTCACCATTAACACATTTATTTATACTACAAAAATGTATGCTATTTATTATTCAATACAATATGCAAATACAAAGGGACAGGCCTCTGTTTAATATGAATTTAGCCCCAACCACATGCCTATGTAGACAATATCTGTAGTTCCTTATTCTGTCATCATGTACAGTGCACTAATATTTTGTTTCCATTTGGATTTCTTCAAGGGTCAGATAAGGATTTACTAAATGGTAAATCAGATTAAGTTTGTCTTACTTAAAATGTAGTTTTTTTCCAACAATAGTACGCAAGGTTAAAAGGGCAACTATAATATAAAATGATGTGCCTCATTCTTATCTATAATACACACATGTAAGTAGTCCTTACTCTGAGGTGTGTTTGCTGCAGGCCTTCAATCCAGTACTGTTTTGCTCAGCTTAGGTATTCCCCTCCAACTCTAACTGACCCCTCCTTCAATTTGACATGACTTTCTGAAAATCAAGCATGCTCAATAATCAACTATGAGTCAGCACTGGTAGGGGAATTTCCCACCATACAATTCGCTATTTCAGTAACAGCAAAACTCCCACAGAGAGAGTTTATGATAATAAGGCACTTGAAAGTGGGAATTGATTGATTGGAATTTAAAATGTTTCTAAAGATATTTTAAGATGTAGGGGACAGACATATAAAATTGTACAGTGATAGTTTGCCCATTATGGGCAATCAAAATGTTTTCACTATAGGTGCCCTTTAAAGTGATGTTCACCATTTTTTAAAGAATGTTTAATTCAGTTTAACTAAACAATTGCAAGTAAATGAGCTTTGCATACCTCCCATTTTTCAAGTAAACCTGCAGAGAAAAGATCGTTGATCGCTCTAGCGCTGCTGACAGTCTCCAATGCCACTGACATGTGCACACAGTTCCAGGAGCGAGATGCCTCGGCACTTGTCAGTGAGAAGCTGGCATGGAGCGTTCCGCGGTAAGTTTCTTCTCTCTCCTGCAGTTTTTACTGAAGAATGGGAGGTAAGACAAAGCGCATTTTACCTCCCGTTACTCAGTTTAACTGAATAAAACAACTTTAAAAATTGGTGGACATATCCTTTAATTGCAGCAACCACCTTACTTACTGAAATTCTGTTTCTAGAAAGGAGAGACATTAACTGCCACACGATATACAACTTGTCATACACCCTTCACATAATTCTTTTCTTGCTATGTGTACAGTAAGGTCCCCCAGCAACCTTGTTCCACATTCGCCATTTGTATTCTGGGCCATTTCTTTCAGCTGTATTATCCTACAATTCTAACGAAAACCTCCCAACCTTTTACTGTTTAAATTTAGTCCCTGAAAATGTACACGTTTTTCATTATACAATTTAGAAAACTATTGGAAACCACAAAAAGAACACTCCTCATGTGATGATTGGGCCTGGAAAACAGAAGAACCCTTACTCACAAGGAGTAACAGCATTAAATCCATGAACCCCAATAGCACGCTTGCCAAAATGGACAAGATAAAATGGCTAATGGCATACGGTAATAGTTGATGACCTGGGCAGATAAGGACATGTGTGTGAAATTCTATAATCAGGAATGTTATGTGCATGTTAGTATTGAATTGTTCTCAAAACGCCTATAAGGCTACAGTCTAAATGATCATTGGTTAAATCGCTACCTCTGTAGACTCATACGCCCACAGGCAGAATCTTATTTGTGTCTGCTTCTATCCGCTTTCATGTGCAATAGCGCAGTTTGACAGAAACAGAATCAAAATAGTAATCGCAGGCATCTCTCTGCATGGATACATTGGACATTTCGATCCGCCCACCACAAAAGTCCACACTAATAAGGATAGGAACTTTTAAGTCTGGTAGCCCAAGTACTGTAGTTGATAAATCTGTAAGCCCTGGAGCACCTAGAAGGAGTATAACAATGGACAGGGGAGTGCCTGCTCCAAATTTGAAAATTCATGTTCTGTAATGGCAGTTAGGAAAAAATTCCTAAGTTGACTGCACACTGACAATAATATCTGACCAAAGCAATACAGTACACTTACCTTACATGTTTACCAATAGCAGTCGTTTATGTTTCTGATTCTCTATTTGTTTATAGCCAATAATTCCACTGCCAAGAGAGCATACCTGATTTATCACATGATTTGACTTATCACAAATCAGTGAACAACAACAACATCAGTGGAGCAGTTCCATTAACTGTTTCCTTTGTTTTCTCCCCATAGTTGGAGTATAAATGCCCCACAGATACGATAAGTAGAGTAGAATTCACAAATCCCATACATCCTTAAATGTTTGCCTAGTCTCAAGGCTGGAAATCTCTTGGTGTGTTGTTACTTTCCATGTCCTACTTTTTCCTTAGCTATTATTTGTCCACTAGGGAGTTCTTAAATTGGAAATATTCTATTTGCAAAGTGGACATTTAGCCCTATTTTAAGAGGTCAAGATTTTGCCCTGTTCTTAATCTGCATCAATCATCAGATATTCCAAAATCTTTTCTAAACGGTAGTAACCAGTAAAAAGGTAAATTTGATAGGTTGAGGCAATAACAGAAAAATGTTGTGCCTTTTCAATGAAAAAGCCCATTACTGATGTCTCTGTCCACATTTCTGTATAAGGTGCCCATATAATAAGTTTATATATGAGAGGTCATCCTTCTCTTATTTATAACATGAAATCGTTAGGTGTAGGTGACTGGAATAGCTAAAATACAGATCTGGTATCACCAATTAACTACAAGCTGTCTTATAGGAAGTGGAGTTATATAGCTGCTTTCTGGCAGTATGTTGATAAATCCTGTTATGGATTCACAATTGTCACCACATCATATCTATTTGTATTCAATTAGATCACCTGGACTTGAAGTTTAGTTCTTGAACGTTTCGCTAGTCATCCGACTGGCTTTCTCAATTCATTCTAAATTCAGAAAGCCATTCGGATGACTAGTGAACGTCTTCAGAACTAAACTTCAAGTCAGTTGATCTAATTGAATACAACAGATATACCATGACCCTGGATGAATGAGAACCTCCACAAGCACACAACATACATAAATATACAGTGGTTGCAAAAGTATTCGGTCCCTTGAATTCTTCCACATTTTGTCACATTTACTGCCACAAACATGAATCATTTTTATTGGAATTCCACGTGAAAGACCAATACAAGTGGTGTACACGTGAGAAGTGAATGGATCATACACTGATTCCAAACATTTTTAACAAATCAATAACTGCAAAGTGGGGTGTGCATATTATTCAGCCCCGATCATACCCATCTTTTAGGGTATGTCTCTACCACTTTGCACATATAGAGACTGAATCCTTGCCCATTCTTCTTTGCAAAACAGCTCCAGCTCAGTCAGATTAGATGGACAGCGTTTGTGAACAGCAGTTTTTTCAGATCTTGCCACAGATTCGATTGGATTTAAGATCTGACCATTGACTGGCCATCTAACACATGGATATTTGTTGTACCATTCCATTTTGCCCTGGTGCCCCTTTATGTTTAGGGTCATTGTCCTGCTGGAAGTGAACTCCGCCCCAGTCTCAGTTTTTACTGACTCCAAGAGGTTTTCATCCAAGGTTGCCTGTATTTGGCTCCATCCATTTCCCATCAACCCTCACATTGCTTGTGGCAACTGCAAACGGGACTTCTTACGCTTTTTCTGTTAACAATGGCTTTCTTCTTGCATTCTTCCATAAAAGGCAACTTTTGCAGTGCACGACTAATAGTTGTCCTGGACAGATTCCCCCACCTGAGTTGTAGATCTCTGCAGCTCGTCCAGAGTACCATGGCCTCTTGACTGCATTCTGATCACGCTCTCCTTGTTCGGCCTGTGAGTTTAGGTGGACGGCCTTGTCTTGGTAGGTTTTACAGTTAAGCCATACTCCTTCCATTTCTGCCTAAAATAAGAAATTCTCACTCCAGTAATGTGCTCCTCCATTCAATACCTTGCTTGGCTGAATAATTACGCACCCCCCTTCGCAGTATTGAATTTGTTTAAATGTTTGGAATCATGTATGATTTCCAATCAAATTGATTCATGTTTGGTGCAATAATGTGACAAATGTGGAAACGAATACTTTTGCCAACCACTTGTATACACATTGTTGTGTTTAGAGGGATTTCTGGTGTCTGAAATCCCCCTTTATCCTGCTCAGGGCAGTCTGCTGTGCATTAGTTTGTTACATGTGTTCTTATACTGATGGAGCTGTGAGTGAGAAGTAGCATCAGTTTTTTCAAAAAAGTATCCAGTTCTACATTGTGACATCATATAGAGAACTGTATATAACCCTGCAGCTGCCTGGGGTTACTGCGAGACTGGGGTTGGATATTTGGATATACGTCAGGGGGCACTCAGAGCAGTGTACAGCTGTGTGGTGTGTGTGTGTGTGTGTATATATATATATATATTAATATATATTATATATAATACATACATACAGGTATCCCACCCCTTCCGCATCTCTCGGGAATCTCCCTCATTCTGGGAAGGTCTCCCCCACACCCGCATGACCACCCGACCCGCACTTGAGAGAAGACTTAAGTCTCCTCCCAAGTCACGCCCTTTCAGTGGCCAATGGCCTAACTCCTCCCTAACCCCGCCTCCCACCACCCCTAGAAAGGTTCCCCCCTGTGATGTCATACCCCATGTGACGTCACACCCTGCTCACCACGCCCCCTTCTCCACCCTGCCCGGAAGACCTGACGGGCGGGTGGGAAGTCTATATATGTATATCCCTTATTCCCTATTTATTATATAAATTATATTTATATCTTCATAGGAATTGCGCTTGAGTTTTTAGGAGATACTAATGAGTGGGGGTATGGGTTTTATTACATAGGAAATGTAATCTGTGTGGGTGGCATTTCTCACTATTACCATTTAAATGACCATCAATAAATGTATAGTAAAGTATAGCACTGAATACAAAATCCAAAACTTACTACTGGCTGAGATCTCTATTCAAAATGGAATGGTCAAATGGCAACTGAACCCACCCCTGGGTCTGCTCCATGTGAATACTGAAAGGAAGTATAATCCAAAAAAAGTTTCTGGCTGCTACACAGATGTGATGTGTATTGAAGGGACATATACTCCAAGGGTCCTTATATATATATGCCAGCCTGCGGTGGTGTCAGTGAGTAAAAAGACAATACATCCCGCTCACATCTCCTCTATGGCTAGGAGAGAGAAAGTGAAAGTAGATAGTAGTTAATGTGTGTGTGATCCCTTGCACAGTGTACGCAGTGCAACACAAGATCCTGTTACCACCTGTTGGAAGAACAGATATTGGACACACCATTTTCCTTATTGGAAACAAACTCGAAGGCAAAATATAGGTACACCAACTTACAAGACAGACAATATACAGCGTGGTCAATATTAAAGTGGTGCACCCACGTAGGACTACTCCTCTCTTCACATGTTATGTGGGAAACTGTTTATTTTTGCTATTAAACTCATTGCAATACTTATCGTTAAATGTATAAAACTGGTTTGTCTTGTTTAAAAGAAATAAGTGCACTGCTGCTTTGTGCCAGACCACCAGAGTAACCCACTGTTGGCCATGCTCCCCTAATCATTCATAAAGCAGTGATCTGGTACAAATGGTGGCAGCAGAGCTGGTAATACCATTTATTCTCCCTGTTTTTCCTGTATATGTTGTTCTCTTATTAAAGGCATCTCCACCATCGTATTAATTGTATATATTGCAGGCATCCCCTCCCATCTCCAAGCCTATGTACTTATGTGTAAAAATAGAATCCAAACTCTACTTACAGCCCCCTCGCTACAGCGCCGTTCTGATCCCTCACTGCTTGCCGGAAGTACGCAGGGGGCCGGACGGGGCCGTGCGTGATTCGCTGAGAGGCAGCCAATTACACCGCAGCTGCACCAAAATAGAGAACACAGCAGAAGCGATGATCTTTCGTACATTTTTCATGCACGGTCTTCTCAGAGGGCAAGAGGAGGACAGATCCTGGACAGAAGACACTACTACTCAGTTTTTCCTGGACTTTGACAAGCACTACAGGGAAACCATAGGATAGCAATGTAAGGTAGGGATTTTATTAAACTACTCGTGGGGCCAGTAGTGGGTTAAGTTTAGTTTGGGGGGTGGACATGACCCTTTAATTATGGAGGCTGCTGAATAAACACCCAATCAGACTCAGTAGATACACCAGGCCCAATTGCCAAAACATTTTTTTAACCGATTCAATCAATATCCTGTTCTGCAAAGTTAAACATAAGCATTATAAATGTGGCACTTGCCGTGGTGAATACTATAAGTATGAAGATCAGGTACCCACCCTCCCGGGAGTCGTGGGGAGTCTCCAGACCGCCTCATTTTTTCTGGCCACCCCTCTTATGTGACGTAAATTACATCACACGGACGTCACTGCCCTTAGCCACGCCTCTAATGTGATGTAATTTAGTCACATAGTGCGTTCCCCCTAACTCCGCTCACCACCCCACTCCACCCTGTCACGCCCCCTTCTTCCCACCCCGCAGCAAACCAGATTCGTTCGGGTGGGATGTCTGGAACATAACTGTTTAGTTTGACCACATATTGTGGCAGGATTTCCTGGGGCTATTCTCAGTCTCTGCAGGCTTATCATATTTGGTTCCCTTGGATACTGGTGAACCGTTTAAAATATACCTGTGTAAGATTCTATTCCACTGTATCCACACATAGCAAAACACACTTATCAATATATGTATGAGTATAACATGTTATATAATGCAATTTTCTGGCTCCTAACATACACGCACAATACTCACCAAATCTCTTGGATCCGCTTCAGCATCACAACTCTGCTATAAAAAGACCCTAATGATAGGAAGGGCAAATGTTAAAGGTTGATTTCTCAGTATGGAAAGTAAACCAAAGTATTACATGAATAAAGTAAAGTAATTGATATCATTAGAATCACATTAGAGAATTATATATGAATTCTATTATGAGCAATATATATAAACAAGTAGAGAAATGCAGAAATTTGCTAATCATAATTAAGTAAAAGGTTAGAAGTTACCTTCCAGACAGGGGATACCTTGACGTGGTTGGAAGCATTTCATTCATGTGATCCCAAAACCCCTAGGTTCATAATGTATGCCAGGTGCAGATAATATGATAGTGTATGGGGCCCGGAATGTGCATGATTATTTTTCTATTTTGTTATGTTTACATAGCACCTCCGCAAACTGTAGTACTGCTGCACTCCTTTGGACTTTTAAAACAAACACTTCTTTTATTGTATAACAAAAGGATCAACGCTTTTCAGCAGCCATCATCAGGAAACTCCAACTTGTGTTTACACATCTACCTATATAAGGTAAGTCCCCTTCCCTCCCCCAGGGGGAGAGCACTAACCTTAAATAGATGTGTAAAACAAAGATGGAGTTTCCTGATGACAGCCTAGCATGGCTGAAACGTGTTGATCATTTTTTATACCAATAAAGAAGTTTTTAGTGCAGCAGTACATACTTTTTATATATTAAAGTGTGTTCCCAGGCCACAAACGTGATACAGACTGTTTGGAGTGCGGCTATCTTTACTATACATATATATGCGCTATACATATCCATGGGCTATCTTTACTATATATTATATAATATTACCACTACTGCCCCACTCTGTATGTAATAAATCAAAATCTTACCTCACTTCCCAGCTCCATATGGTCCTCCTGTAATCCCCCCCCCCAAGTCCCCAAACTGCCTAGCGGAGGATAGCAGAGTCCATATAGGACTCTCCTCCTGTCTCTCTTCTGGGAGAAGTTTGGCTGCAGCCCTTCTCCCCCTCCCTCTCCTCCGTTTGGACTCTCCTCCCCTAGCTCAAAATCCCTTTAATATCATGTTTGCTTCGTCCCCTAGCCCCAACTGCAATCTTTTTATTGCCAGAAACTTCCCCAATCTTTACTTCCTTCCCTCTTTCCTCCGCCGTCAGAACTACTGGCAGCCGCGTCCGTTTTGCTGCCCTCAGCGAATCACAGATGTGGCTGACGGTCTCGCCCTCTGCTTGCAGTTTCGCGCAGCAGAGGGCCAGGCAGTGCAGCCGAGGAAAGAGGGAGGTAAGTAATGTTTGGGGAAGTGTGTCTGGCAAAAAAATATTGCGTTGGGGCTGGGGGATGAAGCAGAATATTATATTAAAAGTTGTTAAGAAGGTGGACATACCTTTAAACATACAATATTTTTATGTCTGTAATTGTACGATTGCCTATACAGTGCCACTGCCGTACTCCGATACCGTATGTATAAATGTTTGACCGTGGACGTACTTTTATGCAAATCCAAGGTAACGGAGGTTTCTGATACCGTTAGTGGTATAACGGTCAGGCTGAATAGGTTAACCTGCCTAGTACCTACCAATTTAAAAGCCATGTCCACCCTAAATTTCAATTTTTGTATGCCATTCCCCATGGGCTCCCAGCCCCAACCGCATTATTTATTTATTTTTTTTTAAGCCCCCAAACTCTACTTACCTCCCCTCTTTCTCCGACGCGCTCCCGGCCCTCTGCTTGCGGGAAATGCAAGCAGAGGGCGGGACCGGCAGCCGCGTCTGGATTGGCTGAGCGGCAGCCAATACTGGACGCGGCTGCCGGCAGCTCACTTCAGCGTAGGAAAGCGGAGAGGTAAGTAAAAGTTTGGGGAGCTTTATAAAAATAAAATTATGCGGTTGGGGCTGGGGGACATGGGGGATTACTACTCTAAAGGGGATTTATGCTAGGGGGAGGGATAGCAGAACGGGAGGGAGAGGAGGGGGAGGGAGGGGGGAGAAGGGCTGCAGTACGCATGGCAATGATCTCCGGGAGGCCAGGTAGCAGGCAGTGTCCTATTGGACTGCTAGCCTCCTGGTGGCATTTTTTGGGACTTTGGGGGGGGACTACAGGAGAACCTATGGAGCTGGGATTGAGGTAAGGATTAAACTAACACTACATGGTGGGGCCAGTAGTTGGGGATTATAGTTTTGGGGTGGACATGCCCTTTAACTGCCTAACCAGGTTATTTCAAAAAACAATCCTTCTTTCACATGAATGGTTTTCTGAGCATTTGCTAGTGGCGACCATCAGGGGACCGCTCGGAAATATCTGATCCTGTCAGTAATAACGGATTGTTCCTTTATCATATGTGTAAAAAAAAACAATTACCAAGGCCGGCATTGGGAAACGATTTGTTACTGATTGAAAGTTTCTCTTTGTCACTGTCAGCTCCCTGTACTGTAGTGTAGGGAATCGACAGTGATCAGTAATTGTGTGTGCAGCACCTAATAATCCTCCCTATGTTTATTTTGGAGCAATAGGACAGTCTGTAGCCACATCTTTAGAAGATATACATACAATATTTTAAGTCGCCGCACACATAGATAGAACTATTTTCAGATGTTAAGGATTAAACTACACTACATGGTGGGGCCAGTAGTTGGGGGGATTATAGTTTTGGGGGTGGACATGCCCTTTAACTGCCTAACCAGGTTATTTCAAAAAACAATCCTTCTTTCACATGAATGGTTTATCTGAGCATTTTGCTAGTGGCGACCATCAGGGGACCGCTCGGAAATATCTGATCCTGTCAGTAATAACGAGATTGTTCCTTTATCATATGTGTAAAAAAAAACAATTACCAAGGCCGGCATTGGGAACGATTTGTTACTGATTGAAAGTTTCTCTTTGTCACTGTCAGCTCCCTGTACTGTAGTGTAGGGAATCGACAGTGATCAGTAATTGTGTGGCAGCACCTAATAATCCTCCCTATGTTTATTTTGGAGCAATAGGACAGTCTGTAGCCACATCTTTAGAAGATCACATACAATGAAATTTCTGGCGATTTAGACAAAATATTTTATCAAAAAAGTCCATAGTTTACTACCCCCCCCTACAGAGCTAACTAACTAGACGTGCTCTGTTTTTCACCATTTCACCAGGCACAGAGAAGATTCTTAATTTTTTTTAAAGAAGGATAGGATAAAATCTTTCTGTTATGATGGATTTTATTGATTAAAGGGTATTGATTTAACTAACTAAAAAAGAAAACGCTTTAATACACTAATATGCTTATTTTAGTATATCTCACCCTTTAAAAGACATTTATCTGTTTGTGAATATAAAGGAGACAGTGAATATTTTTTGTCATAGCATCTCTGGGGCACATGCAGTATATCTAAATCTAACTATTACTTAATGATAAATAGGTTTGTATTAGTTTTTCATATTCATAATGTTAATAATCAATAAAATTACAAGCGTTCGGCATCGTCATAGGACTACAGTTTGTTACCAGAAGAGGAGCGAATGAGCCACAATATTACTAGGTACACACAGTACCAATCTATAGCAGATTACGATGGAATCTGTAAAGCTGGCCATGTGTTACCACCCTCGACACCTTTAATAGTCCAAGAATTCTGTCATCTTTCAAAGATGTGGCTTCACACAGTCCCATACGTTACCCTATATAAAGTATAGGCTGATCATTCGGACTCCCATTCACCCAACAATTCAGACGACTCTTCCATACCAGTACAGGGAACGGACCGCGATAAAGGAAACTTTCGGATAACATCTGTTTCTGATGTCGTGTGAAAGTTACATCGGTTTTTGCGGGTACAAACAGTATGGAAACAGAATAGAGATAAATTCGATTTGATACAATAATGTCGGGTGGCGAGCAGTTTTAACCTGCCGACGTTCCCAATGGATCATGTTTGCGACGGTAATTATGAATATTACAAAAGACCGGGCCGGAGTTGTTTGAATATTGCAGGGACATCTGAAAATGTTTTCTATCTAGTGTGCGCTTACTAGATATTGCTATGATTCTCCGGCCCTCTGCTTGCAAGGAAATGCAAGCGAGGGGCGGGACGGCAGCCGCGTCTGTGATTGGCTGAGGGCAGCCAATCACAGACGGGTGCCGGCAGCTCACTTCGCCGGAGGAAAGAGGAGAGGGAAGTAAGAGTTGGGGAGCTTTCTAAAAATAAAAAATATGCGGTTGGGACTGGGAGACATGGGGGAATACTGTACTGAAGGGGTTTTATGTAGGTGGGAGGGATATAGAAGGGAGGGAGAGGGAGGGTGGAGAAGGGCTGCAGTACGCATGGCAAAAATCTACCTGAGGCCAGGTAGCAGGCCGGTCCTATATGACCTGCTAGCCTCCTGGTGGGCCGTTTTGGGACTTTGGGGGGGGGGTTTACAGAGAGAACACTATGGAGCTGGGATGTGTGTGGTAAGGATTACACTACACTACTGATGGGGCCAGTAGTTGGGGGGTATAGTTTTGGGGTGGACATGCCTTTAAAGATGTTCTTATGAGGGTGGAGTTGTCCTTTAAGATTTTAGTTATTGTGAGAAGAAATTGGAGGATGTAACTGGGACCAACAGTGTTTGGGCCCTGACACATTAAATGCACACTGCTCCCAGATCTGCTGTAGAGTGTGGCACACCCAGGATATTAACATAGCCTTGGCGCACACTGATTGGACCGGGGGGAGCGTGTGTAGTAATAGCAATTCCCACGTTATTTATGTTTCTCTTTTCTTTTCCAGTAAGTGGCACCGCTTTACCATGTAATTGTCCACGCGATGAATAAACGGATGCGATCCGAAATTGCTTGCGCAATAATTTGCATAGTGGGCGCTACGCTTGTATTGGTTTCCCTTTTAGTGCTGCACTTTCAGCTACAATTTCCAGGTCCAAATATAGACAGAAGAGTAAATACAATCGGACTTGTTTAATAATAGGTACGAATGTTTGGTCTATGTTTGGAATGTTTACTGGTCTACTGCGAATCTTATAGGTGGCTGCACATTAAAAGCAATGGCACTGTTTGCACATTATTATTTTTTTAAAAATAGATTAGCAGCAGGCAAAATATAATCTTTAGTTCTCTTGAACAAAGGGTAGAAAATAAACAGAACTGTTAAAATAGTCACAGTTCCCTTATGTTTCCTTCAGTTCTTGTGTGGGTTCCCCCTCAGTATTTAACAGTGAGGAGTTAAACTTATTGTGGTTATAATACATTAAGTGCAACATGTGGCCAAAAAAAAAAAAAAGAAGAATAAGGTGAGTGAGAGGAAGTGTGCTGTCATTCGCAATTTTACAGGAAATGAACCCCTCACTTTATATTAGAGGAACTTATTTTGTGCTCAGAGACTTGCAGAAGGAAACACAGGTTAGTGCTTTTTCTAATATGCGTGTTACTATTGCATCTTTGTGTTATCTGCCATAATGATTGGGGGACTATAATGACACAAAGATCTAATTTAGAACAAATCCTCTACAGGAAATCATGTCCATGTTGTAATAATTACCGTAGACCTCTATAATATACAGCCTATTACTATTATTATTGTTGTAACCCTCACCGTCTGGGAAGCCTTTTGTCTTATATCTTATATTGCAAAGATATATATTTTTAATTTATTTGATTTATTTTTGGAAAACTTTGAATTTTACGACTTCATTTTACAAAAAAATCCATTATATAAAAGTGTTGTGGTGGTTTGATTGGTCTGGATCCAAGTTTTGTTTTGGAATGAATTGTATCCTAATATTATTCCGTACTGAATCAGATCTCTTTGTCGGTGTAAACTGACTGCAGTTTACAGTTCAGTGGAATATATTTTTGCTGACGGAGGAGGCGCACGCACTAACTGTATTTCTGTTAGTTGCTGTTGCCCTTTCCTTGCCCCTTTCTTTTTTGGCTCTTCTATTCTGCTTCTCAAATAGATTCCAGTTCAACACAAGTAGTTTTATTGCTGTTCTAAAAATGAATATGGTTAAAGGTTTTGGTGGTGCACAGGGGAAATATTGTATATCACACAGGATGTAAAGGCACTGCATGGGCAAAATTAATTTACTAATGATCAAAGGCATGAAAGCAGAACTTTGGAAAACACAATAGATTATATGACAAGTAGTATGATTAGTATGACAAGAATGCAAGATGAGAGAGTGCACTACAGAAAACGTACAGGGACATTCAATAAAACTTCTTATCGTAAAAATGGTGCACATTTTGCCCCAACCATCAGATATTATTAAACATTAAAGTCAAAACCAAGGACCGGCAGGATTAGATATTAGCTACAGTAGTACCTGGGCCTTGGGCTAGGTATGCACCTTTAACTGATTGTGATTGCGTCCTGCCCCACCAGGCCATACTCTTGGCTTCTACTGTTTATTTATTTGGCTCTGTCATCTGCCCATCTAGGAGATCTGGGAATCTCAAGGAAATCTGATTGGTTGTTAATACACTGGATGACGGGAAAGAAAAGAAACTATCTAGTTCGCTTTCCTGCTAAAGTGAAGGATAAAAAACTTTGTTTTCCCTCACTGCCCCTGCAATCCTAATATGCTAATATTGAGGATTGAAGAGCAAGCAAAAAACCACAGTTAGTTGATAGGCATTTGTTTTATTGATGTGTTGATTGAAGGGGCTGCAGAGTTACTAGTGTGGTATGAGGTATTGGGTGCCTAGATTCCACATTATTAGATTATCAAAAGTGGCTCAATGCAAAAACATTATGTTCAGTGTGTAAATAATATTTGTATAAATGTAATTTTCTTAAATAGTTTTAAAATATTTTTAGTAAACGATATGTTAGCAATGGTTTTATTATTATTTATATTATATTGTCTAAACCATTGTCTTGACTTACACCCAGAAAGTGCCAATTAAGCAAGGTCACACTTACATTTCTGAATAATTTCTGGCGATTAGACACTTAAATATTATTACAAAAAGTCCAGTAGTTTACACCCCCCCTACAGAGTACTAAAGCTCGACGTGCTCTGTTTTTCACCATTTCACCGGCACAGAGAAGAATTCTTTAATTTTTTTTTAAAGAAGGTAGATAGGAATAAAATCTTTCTGTATGATGGATTTTATGATTAAAGGGTATTGATTTAACTAACTAAAAAAGAAAACGCTTTAATACACTAATATGCTTATTTTAGTATAGTCACCCTTTAAAAGACATTATATCTGTTGGAATAAAGGAGACACAAGTGATATATTTTTGTCATAGCAGTCTCTGGGGCACATGCCAGTATTAAATTCTAATCTATAACATTAATGATAAAAAATAGGTTTGTATAGTTTTTCATATTCATAAATGTAATAAATCAATAAAACATTACAAGCGTTCGCTACGTCATGGACTACAGTTTGTAACCAGAGAGAGCGAATGAGCCACAAAATATGTACTAGGTACACACAGTACCAATCTATAGCAGATTACAGATGGAATCTGTAAAGCTGGCCATATGTTACCTCGACACACTTTAATAGTCCAAGAATTCTGTCATCTTTCAAAGATGTGGCTTCACACAGTCCCATACGTTACCCCTATATAAAGTATAGGCTGATATTCGGGACTACCATTCACCCAAACAATTACGGACGACTCTTCCTATACCAGTACAGGGAACTGACCGCGATAAGGAAACTTTTCGGGCATAACATCTGTTTCTGATGTCGCTGATGAAAGTTACATCGGTTTTTGCGGGTACAAACAGTAGGAAACAGAATAAGAGATAAATGTCATTTGATACAATAATGTCGAGTGGAGCAGCAGTTTTACCTGCCGACGTTCCCGCAATGGATCATGTTTGACGTGAATTATGAATATTACAAAAGGAACGGGCCAGGAGTTGTTTGAATATTGCAGGGACATCTGAAAATAAGTTTCTATCTAGTGTGCGGCACTTAAAATATTGTATGTATCTTCTAAAGATGTGGCTACAGACTGTCCTATTGCTCCAAAATAAACATAGGGAGGATTATTAGGTGCTGCCACACAATTACTGATCACTGTCGATTCCCTACACTACAGTACAGGGAGCTGACAGTGACAAAGAGAAACTTTCAATCAGTAACAAATCGTTCCAATGCCGGCCTTGGATTGTTTTTTTTACACATATGATAAAGGAACAATCTCGTTATTACTGACAGGATCAGATATTTCCGAGCGGTCCCCTGATGGTCGCCACTAGCAAAATGCTCAGAAAACCATTCATGTGAAAGAAGATTGTTTTTTGAAAAACCTGGTTAGGCAGTTAAAGGGCATGTCCACCCCAAAAATAACCCCAACTACTGGCCCACCATGTAGTGTTAGTTAATCCTTACCTCAATCCCAGCTCCATAGGGTTCTCTGTAGTCCCCCCCCAAAGTCCCAAAAAAATGCCACCAGAGGCTAGCAGGTCCATAGGACACTGCCTGTACCTGGCCTCCGGAGATCATTGCCATGCGTACTGCAGCCTTCTCCCCCCTCCCTCCCCCTCCTCTCCCTCCCGTCTGCTATCCCTCCCCCTAGCATAAATCCCCTTTAGAGTAGTAATCCCCCATGTCCCCCAGCCCCAACCGCATATTTTATTTTTATAAAGCTCCCCAAACTTTACTTACCTCTGCTTCCTAGCTGAAGTGAGCTGCCGGCAGCCGCGTCCAATTGGCTGCCGCTCAGCCAATCAGACGCGGCTGCCGGTCCCGCCCTCTGCTTGCATTTCCCGCAAGCAGAGGGCCGGAGCGCGTCGGAGAAAGAGGGAGGTAAGTAGAGTTTGGGGCTTAAAAAAAAATAAATAAATAATGCGGTTGGGGTGGGAGCCCATGGGAATGGCATACCAAAAATTGAAATTTAGGGTGGACATGCCTTTTAAATTGGTAGGTACTAGGCAGGCTTTAACCTATTCAGCCTGACCGTTTACCACTAACGGTATCAGAAACCTCCGTTACCTTGGTTTGCATAAAAGTACGTCCACGGTCAAACATTTATACATACGGTATCGGAGTACGGCAGTGGCACTGTATAGGCAATCGTACAATTCAGACATAAAATATTGTAGTTTAAAGGGTATGTCCACCTTCTTAACAACTTTTAATATAATATTCTGCTTCATCCCCCAGCCCCAACGCAATATTTTATTTGCCAGACAACTTCCCCAAACATTACTTACCCTCCCTCTTTCCTCGGCTGCCATGCCTGGCCCTCTGCTGCGCGAAACTGCAAGCAGAGGGCGAGACCGTCAGCCACATCTGTGATTCGCTGAGAGGCAGCAATAACGGACGCGGCTGCCAGTAGTTCTGACGGCGGAGGAAAGAGGGAAGGGAAGTAAAGATTGGGGAAGTTTCTGGCAATAAAAAGATTGCAGTTGGGGCTAGGGACGAAGCGAAACATGATATTAAAGGGATTTTGAGCTAGGGGAGGGAGTCCAAAACGGAGGAGAGGGAGGGGGAGAAGGGCTGCATGCCAAACTTCTCCCAGAAGAGAGACAGGAGGAGAGTCCTATATGGACTCTGCTATCCTCCTGCTAGGCAGTTTTGGGACTTGGGGGGGGGGGATTAAAGGAGGACCATATGGAGCTGGGAAGTGAGGTAAGATATTTATTACACTACAGAGTGGGGCGTCAGTGGTAATATTATATAATATATAGTAAAGATAGCGCATGATATAGACGCATATATATGTATAGTAAAGATAGCCGCACTCAAACCAGTCTGTATCACGTTTGTGGCCTGGGAACACACTTTAATATATAAAAAGTATGTACTGCTGCACTAAAAACTTCTTTTATTGGATAAAGAAATGATCAACACGTTTCAGCCATGCTAGGCTGTCATCAGGAAACTCCATCTTTGTTTTACACATCTATTTAAGGTTAGTGCTCTCCCCCTGGGGGAGGGAAGGGGACTTACCTTTATATAGTAGATGTGTAAACACAAGTTGGAGTTTCCTGATGATGGCTGGCTGAAAGCGTTGATCCTTTTGTTATACAATAAAAGAAGTGTTTGTTTAAAAGTCCAAAGGAGTGCAGCAGTACTACATTTTGCGGAGGTGCTACTGTAAACATAACAAACATAGAAAAATAATCATGCACATTCCTGGGCCCCATACACTATCATATTATCTGCACACTGGCATACATTATGAACTAGGGGTTTTGGGATCACATGAATGAAATGCCTTCCAACCACGTCAAGGTATCCCCTGTCTGGAAGGTAACTTCTAACCTTTTACTTTAATTATGATTAGCAAATTTCTGCATTTCTCTTACTTGTTTATATATATTGCTCATAATAGAATTCATATCATAAATTCTCTAATGTGATATCTAATGATATCACCATTACTTTACTTTATTCATGTAATACTTTGGTTTACTTTCCATACTGAGAAATCAACCTTTACATTTGCCCTTCTATCATTAGTGGTCTTTTTATAGTCAGAGTTGTGATGCTGAAGCGGATCCAAGAGAATTTGTGAGTATTGTGCGTGTATGTTTAGGAGCCAGTAAAATTGCATTATATAACATGTTATACTCATACATATATTGATAAGTGTGTTTTGCTATGTGTGGATACAGTGGAATAGAATCTTACACAGGTATATTTTAAACGTTCACCAGTATCCAAGGGAACCAAATATGATAATCCTGCAGGACTGAGAATAGCCCCAGGAAATCCTGCCACATATGTGGTTCAAACTAAACAGTTATGTTCCAGACATCCCACCCTGACGAATCTGGTTTGCGCGGGGTGGGAAGAAGGGGGCGTGACAGGGTGGAGTGGGGTGGGGCGGAGTTAGGGGGAACGCACTATGTGACTAAATTACATCACATTAGAGGCGTGGCTAAGGGCATGACTGGTCCGTGTGATGTAATTTACGTCACAAAGAGGGTGTGGCCAGAAAAAATGAGGCGGTCTGGAGACTCCCACGACTCCCGGGAGGGTGGGTACCTGATCTTCATACTTATAGTATTCACCACGGCAAGTGCCACATTTATAGATGCTTATGTTGTAACTTTGCAGACAGGATATTGATTGATCAGGTTAAAAAAATGTTTGGCAATTGGGCCTGGTGTATCTACTGAGTCTGATTGGGTGTTTATTCAGCAGCCTCCATAATTAAGGGCATGTCCACCCCCCAAACTAAACTTTAACCCACTACTGGCCCCACTGAGTAGTTTAATAAAATCCCTACCTTACATTTCTGCTCCTTAGGTTTCCCTGTAGTGCTTGTCAAAGTCCAGGAAACTGAGTAGTAGCTGTCTTCCTGTCCAGGATCTTCCTCCTCCTTGCCCTCTGAGAAGACAGTGGCATGAAACATGTACGTACAGATCATCGCTTCTGCTGTGTTCTCTATTGGCTGCAGCTGCGGCTGTAATTGGCTGCCTCTCAGCGAATCACGCACGGCCCCGTCCGGCCCCCTGCTTGTACTTCCGGCAAGCAGTGAGGGATCAGAACGGCGCTGTAGCGAGGGGGCTGTAAGTAGAGTTTGGATTCTATTTTTACACATAATACATAGCGCTTGGAGATGGGAGGGGATGCCCTGCAATATATTACAAATTAATATCGATGGTGGAGATGCCTTTAATAAAGAGACACAATATACAGGAAACAGGAGATAAAATGGTATTACCAGCTCTGCTGCCACCATTTGTACCAGATCACTGCTTTATGGAATGATTAGTGGGAGCATGGCCAACAGTGGGTTACTCTGGTGTCTGGCACAAAGCAGACAGTGCACTTATTTCTTTTAAACAAGACAACCAGTTTTATTACATTTAACGACTAAGTATTGCAATGAGTTAATAGCAAAAATAAACAGTTTCCCACATAACATGTGAGAGAGGAGTAGTCCTACTGTGGGTGCACCACTTTAATATTGACCACGCTGTATATTGTCTGTCCTTGTAAGTTGGTGTACCTTATATTTTGCCTTCGAGTTTGTTTCCAATAAGGAAATGTGTGTGTCAATATCTGTTCTTCCAACAGGTGGTAACAGGATCTTGTGTTGCATGCGTACACTGTGCAAGGGATCACACACCATTAACTACGTATCTACTTTCACTTTCTCCTCCTAGCCATAGAGGAGATGTGAGGCCGAGCAGGGATGTATTGTCTTTTATTACTCACTGACACCACCTGCAGGCTGCATATATATATAAGGACCCTTGGAGTATATGTCCCTTACAATACACATCACATCCTGTGTAGCAGACAGAAACTTTTTTTGGATTATACTTCCTTTCAGTATTCACATGGAGCAGACCCAGGGGTGTGGTTCAAGTTGCCATTTGACCATTCCATTTTGAAATAGAGATCTCAGCTCAGTATGTAAGTTTATGTATTTTGTATTCAGTGCTATACTTTATATACATTTATTGATGGTCATTTAAATGGTAATAGTGAGAAATGCCACCCACACAGATACACATTTCCTATATGTAATAACCCATACCCCCCACCTCATTAGTATCTCCTAAAAACTCAATGCAATCTCCTATGAAGATATAAATATATTTATATAATACATAAGGGAATAAGGGATATATACATATATAGACTTCCCACCCTGCCCTTTCAGGCTTCCGGGCAGGGTGGAGAAGGGGGCGCTATACCTACGGAGCGGAGTACGGCAATGGCATGTAGAGGCAACAGACATACAAATGTTTAAAGGGTATGTCACACTTCTTAACAACTTTTAATATAATATTCTGCTTCACCCCCAGCCCCAACCGCAATATTTTTATTGCAGAAACACTTCCCCAAACATTACTTACCTTCCTCTTTCCTCGGCTGCACTGCCTGGCCCTCTGCTTGCGCAAACTGCAAGCAGAGGGGAGACCGTCAGCCACATCTGTGATTCGCTGAGAGGCAGCAAATCACGGACGCGGCTGCCAGTAGTTCTGAACGGCGGAGGAAAGAGGGAAGGTAAGTAAAGATTGGGGAAGTTTCTGGCAATAAAAGATTGCAGTGGGGCTGGGGACGAAGCAGAACATGATATTAAGGGATTTTGAGCTAGGGGAGGGAGTCCAAAAGGGAGGAGAGGGAGGGGGAGAAGGGCATGCATGCCAAACTTCTCCGAAGAGACAGAGGAGAGTCCTATATGGACTCTGTATCCTCCTGCTAGGCAGTTGTGGGACTTTGGGGGGGGGGGATTGTAGAGAACCATTTGGAGCTGGGAAGTGAGGTAAGGATTTTATTACACTACAGAGTGGGGCCAGTAGTGTATATATATATAGTATAGGATATAAGTATAGCTAGCCGCACTCCAACCAGTCTGTACTGTTTGTGGCCTGGGAACACACTTTTAATATATAAAATAACGTATGTTGCGCTGCACCTTAATAAACCTTTATTGATAACGAAATGATCAACACGTTTCAGCCAATGCAGGCTGTCATCGGAAACTCCATCTTGTTTTACACATCTATTTAAAGGTAAGTGCTCTCCCCTGGTGGAGGGAAGGGGACTTACCTTTATATATGTAGATGTGTAAAACAAAGTTGGAGTTTCCTGATGATGGCTGGCTGAAACGCGTTGATCCTTTTGTTATACAATAAAAGAAGTGTTTGTTTTAAAAGTCCAAAGAAGTGCAGCAGTACATACATTTTGCGGAGGTGCTATGATCTTGGTAAACATTTATACAAATATAGAAAAGATAATCAATGCACATTCCTGGGCCCCATACACTATCATATTATCTGTACACTGGATACATTATGAACATAGGGGTTTTGGGATCACATGAATGAAATGCCTTCCAACCACGTCAAGGTATCCCCTGTCTGGAAGGTAACCTTTTTACTTTAATTATGATTAGCAAATTTCTGCATTTCTCTTACTTGTTTATATATATTGCTCATATAATAGAATTCATATTCATAAATATTCTCTAATGGTTATCTAATGATATCACCATTACTTTACTTTATTCATGTAAATACTTTGGTTTTACTTTCCATACTGAGAAATCAACCTTTAACATTTGCCCTTCATTATCATTAGTGTCTTTTTATAGTCAGAGTTGTGATGCTGAAGACGGATCCAAGAGAATTTGTTGAGTATTGTGCGTGTATGTTTAGGAGCCAGTAAAATTGCATTATATAACATGTTATACTCATACATATATTGATACGTGTGTTTTGCTATGTGTGGATACAGTGGATATAGAATCTTTACACAGGTATATTTTAAACTGTTCACCAGTATCCAAGGGAACCAAATATGATAATCCTGCAGGACTGAGAATAGCCCCAGGAAATCCTGCCACACTATGTGGTTCAAACTAAACATGTTATGTTCCAGACATCCCACCCTGACGAATCTGGCTTCTGCGCAGGGTGGGAAGAAGGGGGCGTGACAGGGTGGAGTGGGGTGGGGCGGAGTTAGGGGGAACGCACTATGTGACGTAAATTACATCACATTAGAGGCGTGGCTAAGGGCATGACTGGTCCGTGTGATGTAATTTATGTCACATAAGAGGTGTGGCCAGAAAAAATTAGGCGTTCTGGAGACTCCCACGACTCCCGGGAAGGGTGGGATACCTGATCTTCATACTTAGTATTCACCATGGCAAGTGCCACATTTATAGATGCTTATGTTGTAACTTTGCAGCACAGGATATTGATTGGATCAGGTTTAAAAAAAGGTTTGGCAATTGGGCCTGGTTGATCTACTGAGTCTGATTGGGGTGTTTATTCAGCAGGTACATGACAGGAGGATTTAAATCAATAGTATCAGTAGCAGCCTCCATAGATTAAAGGGCATGTCCACTGTAAGTATGCTGTATGCTGTTTTTGCACTAAAATAAAGAAATTCTCACTACAGTAGTGTGCTCCTCCTATTCAATACCTTGCTTGGTTTATGGAGGCCTGGAAGTAGGGGGCTAAGAGGACTGCACCTACGAACTTGTCTCGCTAATTAGCCAACAGCGGTGTGCCACAGTACACTTGGAACTCTTGGAAAGTAATTATTCAGCCCCCTTTGGTTTGAGTGCAGTCAGTTGCCCATAGAAATTGCCTGATGAGTGCTAATGACTAAATAGAGTGCACCTGTGTGTAATCTAATGTCTGTACAAATACAGCTGCTCTGTGACGGCCTCAGAGGTTGTTTAAGAGAATCTTGGGAGCAACAACACCACAAAGTCCAATGAACACGCCAGACAGGTCAGGGATAAAGTTATTGAGAAATTTAAAGCAGGCTTAGGCTACAAAAAGATTTCCAAAGCCATGAACATCCCACGGAGCACTGTTCAAGCGATCATTCAGTAAGGAAGAAGTATGGCTCAACTGTAAACCTACCAAAACAAGGCCGTCCACCTAAACTCACAGGCCAAACAAGGAGAGCACTGATCAGAAATGCAGTCAAGAGGCCCATGGTGACTCTGGACGAGCTGCAGAGATCTACAGCTCAGGTGGGGGAATCTTTTCATAGGACAACTATTAGTCGTGCACTGCACAAAGTTGCCCTTTATGGAAGAGAAGCAAGAAGAAAGCCATTGTTAACAGAAAAGCATAAGAAGTCCCATTTGCAGTTTGCCACAAGCAATGTGGGGGTTGATGGGAAGATGGATGGAGCCAAATACAGGGCAACCTTGGATGAAAACCTCTTGGAGTCAGTAAAAGACTTGAGACTGGGGCGGAGGTTCACCTTCCAGCAGGACAATGACCCTAAACATAAAGCCAGGGCAACAATGGAATGGTTTAAAACAAAACATATCCATGTGTTAGAATGGCCCAGTCAATGGTCAGATCTAAATCCAATCGAGAATCTGTGGCAAGATCTGAAAACTGCTGTTCACAAATGCTGTCCATCTAATCTGACTGAGCTGGAGCTGTTTTGCAAAGAAGAGAGGTTTTGCAAAGAAGAATGGGCAAGGATTTCAGTCCTATATGTGCAAAGCTGGTAGAGACATACCCTAAAAGACTGGCAGCAAATGACATGGTAGTATTGACTCGGGGCTGAATAATTATGCACACCCCACTTTGCAGTTATTGATTTGTTAAAAATGTTTGGATACATGTATGATCCATTCCACTTCTCACGTGTACACACTTTGTATTGGTCTTTCACGTGGAATTCCAATAAATTGATTCATGTTTGTGGCAGTAATGTGACAAAATGTGGAAGAACTTCAAGGGGACCGAATACTTTTGCAAACCACTGTATATTATGTATGTGTGTGCTTGTGGAGGTTCTCATTCATCCAGGTCATGTATATCTGTTGTATTCAAAGATCAACTGGACTTGAAGTTTAGTTCTTGAAGACTTTCCTAGTCATCCGAAGGCTTTCTGAATTTAGAATGAATTGAAACGCAGTCGGATGACTAGCGAAACGTCTTCAAGAATAAACTTCAAGTCCAGTTGATCTAATTGAATACAACAGATATGTATGTGTGTGCACATATGTGAATCCATAACAGGATTTATCAACATACTGCCAGAAGCAGCTATATAACTCCACTTCCTATAAAGAACAGCTTGTAGTTAATTGGTGATACCAGATCTGTATTTTAGCTATTCCAGTCACCTACAATATAACAGATCTTCATTCAGTTATAAATAAGAGAAGGACTGACCTCTCATATTAAACTTATTATATGGGCACTTATACAGAATGTGGACAGAGACAATCAGTAATGGCTTTTTCATTGAAAGGCACAACATTTTTGTTTAATTTGCCTCAACCTATCAAATCTTACCTTTACTGGTTACTACAGTTAGAAAAGATTTGGTAATATTGATTGATTGATGCAGATTAAGAACAAGGGCAAAATCTTGACCTCTAAAATAGGGCCTAAAGTGTCCACTTTGCAAATAGAATATTTCCAATTAAGAACTCCTAGTGGACAATAAATAGCTAAGGAAAAGTAGACATGAAAGTAACAACACACAAGAGATTTCCAGCTTGAGACTAGGAACACTTTAAGGATGTATGGGATTGTAATTCTACTCACTTATCCGTATCTGTGGGGCATTCTTTATACTCCCAACATATGGGGAAGAAAAAAAAGGAAACAGTTAATGGGAACTGCTCCACTGATGTTTGTTGTTCACTGATTTGTGATAAGTCAAATCATGTGATAAATCAGGTATGCCTCCTTGGCAGTGGAATTATTGGCTATAAACAAATAGAGAATCAGAAACATAAACGACTGCTATTTGGTAAACATGAAGGTAAGTGTACGTATTGCTTTGGTCAGATATCTTATTGTCAGTGTGCAGTCAACTTAGGAATTTTTTCCTAACTGCCATTCAAGAACATGAATTTTCAAATTTGGAGCAGGCACTCCCCTGTCCATTGTTATACTCCTTCTAGGTGCTCCAGGGCTTACAGATTTATCAACTACAGTACTTGGCTCACCAGACTTAAAAGTTCCTATCCTATTATGTGTGACTTTGTGGTGGGCATCGAAATGTCCAATGTTATCCATGCAGAGAGATGCCTCGATTACTATTTTTGATCTGTTTCTGTCAAACTGCTCTTATGCACATGAAAGCGGATAGAAGCAGACACAAAAAAAGATTCTGCCTTGTGGGCTATGAGTCACTAGAGGTAGACGATTTAAACCAATGATCATTTAGACTGTAGCCTTATAGGCGTCTTTGAGAAACAATTCAATACTAAATGACATAACATTCCTGATTATAAGAATTCACACCATGTCTTATCTGCCCAGGTCATCCTAACTATTACCGTATGCCCATTATGCCATTTTATCTTGTCCATTTGGCAAGCGTGCCTATTGGGGTTCATGGATTTAATGCTGTTACCTCCTTGTTGAGTAAGGGTTCTTCTAGTTTTTCCAGGCCCAAATCATCACATGAGTATTGTGTTCTATTTTGTTGGTTTCCAATAGTTTTCTAAATAGTATAATGAAAAAACTGTACATTTTCAGGGACTAAAATTTAAACAGTAAAGGTTGGGAGGTTTTCTGTTAGAATTGTATGGATAATACAGCTGAACGAAATGTGCCCAGATATACAAATGGCGAATGTGGAACAAGGTTGCTGGGGGACCTTACTGTACACATAGCAAGAAAAGAATTATGTGAAGAGTGTATGACAAGTTGATTATCGTGTGCCAGTTAATGTCTCCTCTTTCTAGAAACATGAATTTCAGTAAGTAAGGTGGTTGCTGCAATTAAAGGATATGTCCACCAATTTTAAAGTAGTTTTATTCAGTTAAACTGAGTAACGGGAGGTAAATGCGCTTTGTCTACCTCCCATTCTTCAGTAAAACCTGCAGGAGAGAAGAAGAAACTTACCGCGGAACGCTCCAGTGCCAGCTTCTCACTGACAAGTGCAGAGGCATCTCGCTCCCTGGAACTGTGTGCACATGCAGTGGCATTGGAGACTGTCAGCAGCGCTAGAGCGATCAACGATCTTTTCTCCTGCAGGTTTTACTGAAAAATGGGAGGTATGCAAAGCTCATTTACTTGCCATTGTTTAGTTAAACTGAATTAACATTCTTTAAAAATTGGTGAACATACACTTTAAAGGGCACCTATAGTGAAAACATTTTGAATTGCCCATTAATGGGCAAACTATCACTGTACAATTTAATGTCTGTCCCCTACATCTTAAAATATCTTTAGAAACATTTTAAATTCCAATCAATCAATTTCCACTTTCAATCAAGTGCCTTTTATCATAAACTCTTCTCTGTGGGAAGTTTTGCTGTTACTGAAATAGCGAATTGTATGGTGGGAAATTCCCCTACCAGTGCTGAACTCATAGTGATTATTGAGCATGCTTGATTTTCAGAAAGTCATGTCAAATTGAAGGAGGGGTCAGTTAAGAGTTGGAGGGGAATACCTAAGCTGAGCAAAACAAGTACTGGATTGAAGGCCTGCAGCAACACACACCTCAGAGTAAGGACTACTTACATGTGTGTATTATAGATTAAGATGAGGCAAAATCATTTTTATATTATAGTTGCCCTTTTAACCTTGCTGTACTATGTTGGAAAAATAACTACATTTTAAGTAAGACAAACTTAATCTGATTTACCATTTAGTAAATCCCTTATCTGACCCTTGAAGCATATCCAAATGGAAACAAAATATTATGCACCTGTACATGATGACAGAATAAGGAATACAGATATTGTCTACATAGGCATTGTGGTTGGGGCTAAATACATATTAAACAGAGGCCTGTCCTTTCTTGTATTTGACTATTGTATTGAATAATAAATAGCATACATTTTTGTATTAATAATAAATGTGTTAATGTTTGAGCTCTGTGAGAGATCCTGATGTTTTAAGTTACTACCATTAAGCCTTTTTCACCCTACAATGAAGCTTGCTAGTTTAGTAAAAAACAATTCCATAATCAATATTATTATACCTCCCAACCTAGGGGAACATGTCCAGGATGGGGTCGGGTCTTACTGAAGCCCCATCCTTGGATTGCCCCAACCCGGATCTGCCAACTCAACCACATCCTCCTTACAACGGGTTTGTGCCGCTGAAAATGGGAAGTTTGTGGGGTATGCAGTATCCGTGCTGCTGTGAAAGCTGTTTTCACTCGTCTGAATGCATTTTACTAACAAGACAGCTATTTAGTAACAGGAGTTAATCAATTGTAAGTCTTACTGATAAGTAACAAATTTAAATGATGGCATGAACTAAAGTTTGAATCTAATGCTGTAAATGAGCTGTAAAAGTCACCTCTAAAATCTGCAGCATTGGGGATTATCTGTAATTCTTAGCAAGTGACTAATGTTTTTTCTTACTGCCCATCTTGGTTACAGAGAGGTAATTAGCAGGTCACCTCGTAGAGCTTTATGTCTATGACCCAGACATACCCAGTGTAGTGAGTTCTTCTACCAAAACATTTATATCACTTCTACGTGGCCTCGAAAGCTTTTATGGAGCAAAGATTTATTTTCTTCTAACTAAAGGGTCTTCTTTTATACTGTATCAGCAGAACACTTCCCTTGGCTGATTCATCTGAAAATGAATGTAAATTTAGTAGTTCCTGTTGGACATTGGCCCAGTAAAGCAATGAGATGATGGTGCGTTAGATAGTTAGAGGAACGCCAAGTTCTGCTTTCTCGCAGGCTTAATTTCTCATTGCTTGATGCGTGCATTAAACTAACACAGAAACATGTACTTGGACATCTTAAAGGGCAAATAAAGGACGGGTTGGAAACATCTGAAACCAGTAACACAACCATAGAAAAATAATAGAATAGTGAAAAAAAAATTCTGTTAAATGTACCCAACAACGTCCCTAAATAACACTAAAGTCTTGAGATCTAGGAACAATATCTAGCATATAAAAACCATTTGGACCTAGCGTACAACACAGTTGCACTAGAAATGGGATCTGGGTCGGATTTGTGTGTGTACCGGAAGTGTATTTTTTACATTTCGGCCGTACATGTTTCCCTGACCATTTCCCCGGTACCTGAGCATCTACAATAATTTACCATGCATTTACTACCCTTATTTTTTCCATTGACATCTATGGGTCCATTTTCCAATTTTTCCTAACTCCCAAAAACGGAACGTAACTGTGGTTTCCAACATCTGTACTAGACACATTTAAAACAAGAAGTTAACATCTGCATGGAGACAACTTATTAACTGTCTTAAGAGACCACATAAAAGGGAACTAATCTCAGAACAATATGTGTACATATGGCCAGACACAACGCCAATATTCCTTGGTGGGAATGAAAGTGCCTGTGCCATATTTCAGCCCAATGATTTGTGTGCCATTAAAGATTACAGGATTGACTGTGATTTGCCATAAAGGGTTGGGAGCACTCAGTATGTCGATAATTATGACCGATAGATTGGCCCAGGCAGTTGATTGGGCCAAAACATCAACCCTAGCTACACAGCCTAAATTATGGTTAAAGATGCCTGTATACTATATGGACATTCTATAGATTAGAGGTTCATTGTCAATATATAAATCTCTAAATTTAGACTTACCTTTCTGCAGTTTTAACTCTTGACGTTCCACAACATTTAGTCAGGTCACGGCACTTACCCTCCTTGCGCTCCCTGCCGAAAGGCCGACTCGGGAATCTCCAGGGGTGACGTCATCATCATCGGGTTCCCACGCGCCTCTCCTTCTGGTGCCTTGCGGACGTGCACGGGCACCTCCACTTATCTCCACGCTCCTGTAGTTCCCAGTTGGGGGCGGAGGAGATCCAATTGAATTCAAACTTGATGTTAGCCAATTTTTGCATCAGACTCTTGTCAACCATTCCCCATTGGTTCCTCTGTTCTATTAAGCCTGTTTCAGTTATTTCTACCTTGCCTGTATCGTTTGGTATAGCCAAGCTAGTGGTCCTGCTATTAGTTCTAGTAGCCATATTAGTTCTAAGTTGCCAAATCTTGTTCTCGCTTTTCATATTATCATTGTTTCTTCTCTTTGTTCATTGTTATCCTGTATTATTGTCTTTCTCTGTCTCCAGTCCCTGTTCAGCTCCATTGGTGTTGGTTTTCCAGAGTATACGGCCTCAGCGTCTATACCTTGCGCTCTGAGACTGGGGGAACCGTGTAAGAGAGGCGCAATAAGTTTCCTGACGATCGGGGGCTTGTCTATAGGTGAAGACAGCGGCTGTAGATTGGGTATAGCACTGAAGGTATACTCTAGGACTCCGGACATCACAATTTTCTGTCCGGCCCATTCGTTTATGATTAAAAGTTGATTATTAGTGTATGCAGAACATAAGATAAGGCAGCAATCCAATCCAATGCCTTAAATGTTTCAATTAACTTTAGAAAAAAAAATCTTTTAGTAGTAAAGGCTTAAAAAGTCAGGTTTTGTTCAGGTAAATCACCTTTCCACAAAAAGCGAACCTCTGTATTAAATAATATTAAGTCATTGGTTTCTCAGTTCAACTTAGAGTAGTACTTACTATGATTTGCCATTTTGCTGATGTGAATGGGAATATAGAGGGTTACAGTATTCTTTGGCTAAGGGAAGGTAAATGTGCAAATGAAGATATTGCTACATACTTTATAACCTAAAACACTGTAACATCCTCTGCTTTTATTGCTGCTTTCTATACAAGAAAACACATTGTGAAGTCAATTAAAATCTTTTACATGAGACATTTACTTCCTTAGTCCTCTCCTCTCTCCACTCATTGAGTGCAGGCATGCTCCGTGTGCTTTCTCCAGAAAGCAGCTGGAAAGGCAAGCAAGTCGACCTTTAAATCCCCAGTTTCTGGGTTACATGTCAAGAACAATTTAGCCGGTCTTCTCCTTTAAGTATCAGTCTATGGAGAAACATTATTACATTCTGTAATTTACAAATACAATGTAATGGTTTCCATATCCTATGTACCCAAAATAAGCTGCTCTTTTTACCAGGTGTTTTATCCAAAATTTTGCTTCCAACTTCATGCTGGAAGCCTTGGTTCAGTTCAGTTAGAAAGAAATAGATTATAAGGTTATAAAAGTCATTTATCTGGTTCAGCTGATAATGCCATTTAAAGAGCAACACTTTAGGAAAAATGTAATATAAAATATAATACAGTATATCGCTGCACACTCTTGTGTCCTGTGTTGACCTCAAAAAAATGCAGAGCAACCTGAAGTGAACTAAAGTACAGCTGTGCTTTTTTGTCATTTGGCAGGAGAGATAATTAATAAATTGTGGGGATAAAATATTCTTCTTCTTGCAAAATATAGAGCAGAAGAAATAAATGAAATAATTTCACACTATACTGATGCAACATTTCCTTCTTTGCTAAGCAGCTTTCTTAGTTAAATTCACTTCCTTTTGAGAGCAGAGCTTCCTGATAAGGAAGTGAGCAGAGGGGGCAACAAGGCGTCCTTGGCATGTTGATGACTTGCAGAGTCAGAATTCTGTAAAGAATTATATAAAAAGTACAGTATAAACATAAATAATCAATGAGAAAAAATATTACATTGACCTCACCTACAGAACACAGTTATCAAGCAGCAGATAGTATCTATTGATGTTGACAGCCACAGTATAACTGTATAAACTGTAATAATAGCATGACAATGGAAACTGTCTGTTTTTCAATTGATATTTAATTTTTTGTATAGATCATATTAATATTGACTGTGTGAGAAAAAGTGAAGACATTTTTGCTAAAAGCCCTAGTCTGGTATGTCTATGCATTATCTCCGACTAATCATTAGATGATACGTTTGCATTGAGTGGCTCAAAGCTAACAACCACAAACATTGACCACATCTTTTTAGAATGACAAATTCATTCTTAGGTCAACGCAAACTTTCTCCCAGTGTTGTCATGTTTGGAAAGATTCTGATTGGCTTTTCTTTTCATGTGATTTAAAGGATGGTCAGAGCTGTGGGGGCAAACATGAAGCCTTGTTAGGTACATGGTATTTCAAACAGAGCAGTTCTTTAACTCTGACTAATTCACATTTTTTCACTCCAGGGCCACCTGTTTATATTGCCATATGGCTAAGGCTTGAAAAGTAGGATACTGAAAAATCATTTAAAGTGAACTGAACCTAATTGTTTAAAGGTAGATAGTGCATTCCCTCCAATATGCAATTGAATGGATAGTTCATTACCACTTGACTGGGGCAAATCATGTCTCTGGGAGGCCACAGCCAATATATATATCTTGTGAAATTTGACATCCAGCAGTGTACACGGAGGTACAAGCAGGTCCGTACCCAAACAAAAATGGAATAGACCCGAAAAAGATAGCTGGATCTCCATTTTAGTTTGGACATCCATACTGAGAAGCCATGATCCCTCTAAGCTGTGTGCTTGTGCCTGCACCACTTTCACCAGTGTGTGCAGGGCTAGAGTCAGATGTGCACACAAAAATCTGCGGAATATAAGTGCCTTCAGTCTGTATTTAACTGAATTAAGCTTTGTATGCACAGAAAATATATTTCTGTGTACACAGGGGATATTGCGGTGCTTGTAGGCGTGTAAACACACAAGCCAGAATCTAGTACCTTAAGCAGTGTACTGAGCACTGGATATGTGTGAACGTCATTGCAGCAGATTAAAAGACAAATTCCATCAGATTTTCATGGCAGATAATTTTGTGCCCGTTTATGTCGGCATAACTTCTAAATGCCAATTCAAAAGTTTTGGCTTTGTATTACTTCATGTAAAGTCAATTGACAATGATTTTGATTGATCACACAGAGGGCTAGAGATTTCTCTTTCAGTGTGCCATTAACTAATATTAAATCCATAAATGAAAGTGTAAGCTATTTCCTGATTACCACTCTTTCTGTCACGTTATTTTTGTTCATGTACCATGCGTTTGGGTGATCAAAAATTATTTGAAACAACAATTCAGCTTTTAAATTGTTCTGGTCAATCGATTTTGTGCTTTTAACCTTTTTTTCAGTCATTTATAGAGTTCTTTAGTGTTTAATGAGTTAATGTGCGATTGAATAGTTGGATTGTTAAATGGGAAATATTGAACTTTTAGCTGCCTGGTATTTTGCATTCCTCATTCTGACTGCAGGCCCTAGGTTTTTGAACATACAATGAGGCTCTATTTTGTCCAAACATCACTCTATAAAACATGGCAGTGACTAATTGTATGAACGATAATGAAGTCTTTATCTATGAAAAATAGATTTGGTGATGTAAATAATTAAATTTGGTGATGTAAATAATTAAATATGTTGATTAAAAAAGAACTGCAATTTAAAGGAGAAGCTGCTGTAAAATATAACAATGGCACAGAGGAGTTTCTAAACCATTTTAAAGTGTCACAAGTTTCTAATAGTTAAAATAAGGCCACATACACACTCCCCTGTGTTTGTAAGTGTATCAGTGTTTATGTAGATCACTTATGTTGCCTTGTAGCTTCCTGTGCTAGTCAGGTCTGCTTGGTTCAGTATCTAAAATGTTTCATGATAAATATTATTCACCTATATTTGGTTTATAATTGTTACTAGCATTTTATTACCGTTTGTAGTAGAGTGGTAATTGGGGTAAATCACACCATATTGTATAAGGATAATTGTGTTAAGTCCGAATTTCGCCAAAACAGCATGAATAACTGCAGTGAAAAGTTGACAAATTTTATAAATACGCCCCTGAAAGGTTCTCATTCATCCAGGTCATGGTATGTCTGTTGTATTCAATTAGATCAACTGGACTTGAAATGTAGTTCTTGAAGACGTTTCGCTAGTCATCCGAATGGCTTTCTGAATTAGAATGAATTGAGAGATCCAGTCGGATGACTAGCGAACGTCTTCAAGAACTAAACTTCAAGTCCAGTTGATCTAATTGAATACAACAGATATAAATACGCCCTTTATTGTTTTATACACAGACACAGGACACAGAACTCATTGTATACGTTGTGAACTTTTTCCGTGGTAAACAGTAAAATTAATTAATATACAATTCCATGTGAGATAAGATAGCTGATAGTTACATCCTTTTTTATCAGTGACGTACCAACAAAGCGTGAAGTTTACTGTGAAATGCAGCAAACTAGTGTAGGAAGAGAAAACATAATGTGCATTTACTTAACAAAACTGCTTGTTCTAGTTTAAGGAATCTTTTCTTATTTCATCTTCCCATTCATACTGTAAATAAATGCCTTCCTGTAAAGTACTGACTCAGTCGCTGGTTGATTCAGTTGCTCAATAGAGATGTGAGCATGTTTGACCCATCCAACAGCCAATCAGTAGTAATTAATTAAGGAAGTGGTACATCCTGTGAAGGAGAATGATCATAACAGAGCCTGAAAGGACACTACTGTCAAAAGCACAACATAGCAAAGGATCTAAATAATTTTTCAAAAATGAAGATAATATGTAGAATACCTAGGTTTGTGTAAATAAAAAAATAATTTAAATGCTGAACTTCCCGTTGAAGGCTGTAGACCAGATCTGTTACAGCTATAAGTCAGACCCAGGTTTGAGAAGTAGATGTAGTAGAATTGAGGAAGGGTGAATGTCAAGCAGTTACATGCAAATTTGGTTTCCTTTGTGTCCCAAGTACAAACAATCGTGATCTGTTTGACTAGGGGCTTTCTGTCCATGCTGAAATCTGGTTCTCTTCTCTTGTCGAGTGTCATAAATGTGCCTTTGTGAAGGCCTGAACAGTGGCATAATTGGTATAAGCAACTGTAAAGGAATGAAATGCAGAAACAGGATGGTGGGGTTTGCAGCGAGAATTCACTTCCTGTTCACAGACTTTTTTTTTGCAGATGAAATTTTAAGACTGAGCGAACAGTCTTTACAGGGGCACATCTCATGGGTAGAGCGGCAGGGTTTTATATGAGCAGGAAACGGAAGAAATTATTGTAGTTGTTTAGAGCCCTATTTATAAGGGCACGGGTATCGCTAAGTAGCATTACCACACCTTTAACAGTCTGCAATTTTACAACCGTGATCCTGCAATTACGATCACCTATAATGTCATACAATACAGTTTACTACTGCATTGTATTGTACAGCGAGTGGTTGTAAATGTACGCACTGCATTATCGGAAGTTTCCAATACCACACGTGAGTGTATTTGCCCCTTAGTTTTTAAATCCTTTGTGGGGATAGCAAGTGGCTAGTTTAAAGGGGATATTTGCATGGAAGTCTGTTTAATGGGTGTGAATGGTTTCAGAGTAAATAACCAGCACCATAGTGATGTTCTTTTGTAACCTTGGGTCAAATCACATCATATTTGGCTTTTAATGCAGGGAAAAATCAAATGAAGCCATCAATAAAAATGGCACTAGTCATAGAAAGCTTGGGGGATCGTTCAGACGATTAAGCGGACCAAATAATTAAAAATATAAAGAGCCAGGCTTGATCTCAGTGTAGATAAATGCAATCAGTGCAGAGTAATCTATTTCTTAAAGAATAATTAAATCTAAAGTATGAGATGACCTTGCAGGACTAACATCACCAGAATTTTGGAGAAATCTGTTTGATTCATTGGGCTTTTGGCTTTTATAAAGTGGTCCTGACCCTGCATATACCTCCTCTTCCAACTTCTCAAGCTGTAACTCTAAGGTGACCTGTTTTATGATCAGGTTACTAACTCTCTAAGTATCTCATAATGTGGTATGGACTAAATACTTATAAGGGCATGTACAACCCCAATAAAAAGTTCCTATCTTTTCCTTAAGGGACATAAGCTCCAACTACTCTACTCTTTGTTCTACTCTTGCCTCTGCTCAGTCCTCCAAAACTTATCCTGCCTCTGGCTTTCCCACTGGTAATCATGGCTATGATGCTGATGTCACGGCCAGTGATTGGGGTTTCCAAAGCCTGCGTTCCTGTGCATACTAGAGCTTGTATTGAGCTTGAGAACAGCTCAGTGTGCTTGCTATTGGTTTTAACGGGGGGGAGGGGGCAGAGCCTAAACCTTTGGAAGACTGTGGAGGGCTAGAGCAGGCCAATAGATAAGGTTTCTACTTTATTTTAAGTAATTGTACACCTGCTGCTTTATGATATACTGATAATAGAATTCACATAGGTGTTCCATAACTTTTCTAAAAGCACTCGGCCTGAGGACTTTATAGGCTCAAAGAACTCCTTGCTAAATGTTTTACAATGGGGTTTATATTGTTTCTCCATGCATTGATTTTTTACAATAAATATCCTTTTGTACTCTCCAAAACAACTAAAATCTGAAAACATTTGTATGTCTGTGGATTATAGTTGTGAAAGGGACTACACAATCAGGAAGGTTGGGTTGCAAAATGTTTATTGTGGCGATGGTGAAACTTCCCTGTATTTTTTTTGTTTATTGTGTAACAACTATGGTAATTAAGGATGTGGTGATAGTAATAAGGACATGTTTAATACTTTAAAAGGATAACTGAACTTGTTCACCCCTCCCACATCATTTTATACTTCCTACCTCCAAAACCAGGAACGTACAATATTATTCGCTCTACTCTCGACTTTGCTGGTGAGGGAACTATAAACTAGTTAATCCTTAAGTCTACTTGTTCTGACAGGATTTGGCCGGTAGAGGCCACTGTGTAAAAGTATAAAAGGGAAAGCATGTGCTCAGCCTCTCTCTGACTTCCTGGAGTTTCCCCAGGAACACTTAAAAGGCAGCAATAAAAAAAAACACCCCTGACTACTTGCAATGATTTATTATTAAAGGGCAGTCCACCCCAAAACTAAAATTTAACCCCTTACTGGCCACATCAAGTAGTTTAAAACAAGCCTTACCTTAAATTCCTGCTCAAAATAGTTCCCCTGCTGTGCCCCTCCAAAGTCCAGGAAACTGCTGTGTAGGAGCAGTGTGTGACTATGCTGTGCCTGAGTCTGCCTCAACCTCGTCAAGGTTTGAGGCATGCCTCATGCAGCCCCCCCCCCCCCTCTCCCTCCGTTTTCTCTGCCTCCCCCTAACATTAAACCCTTTGGGTATGCGGTAGGGCATGCTCCCCCAGCCCCAACCGCATTAATATAATAATTAGAAAGTCCCCCAATCTTTACTTACCTTCCCTCTCTCCTCGCATGTTCAGAACTCCCGGTAGCGCGGACCGTGATTGGCTGCCTCTCAGCCAATCACCGGATGCAGCTGCCGGTCCCACCCCCTGCTTGCAATTCCATGCAAGCAGAGGGCTGGAAACACTGCGGCGGAGGAGAGAGGGAAGGTAAGTAAATATCGGGGACTTTCTAACAATTTATAATGCGGTTGGGGCTGGGGGAGCATGCCCTACCGATATCAAAAGTTTTTATAAGGGGTGGACATGCCCTTTAATAAATAGATACTGTTTAAGTTCAAGAACCACTAATGCTCATTTATTGCATTCTATTTAGAGTGATAGTTCAGCAACACCATGCCTCCAACATATGCAAGGGCCCACTTCTGGTAAATAGAGTCTTATGCATAGAATTTTTTATAAGGCTGACAGTCTCTAGAGCAATTAAGTACCCTCATTTTACTATGCTTTAAACTGCTTCTTTAGGCAACCCCCCCTACACAATCACAGTCATGATGCATGATGTCATGGCCATAAACGACTGCTGCTGATCTGGCCGCGTCCAATGCTCATGTGCAAGCTCGTACGGCGCTTGCTTTGCTTTAAAGAAGGCAGCTAACAGGACAAGGGTTGGGATCATGGTTGGCAGATTTCCATGGCAACCGAGCAGGGGGGGCATGGCAAGCAGGAAGCGTGGTGGGGGCATGACGGGGAGTTGATGGGACGGGAAGCGAGGTTAGGGGCCCTGGACGTGGAGTGGGCATTCTGGGGCTGCCAGGTCTGTCCTAGGATGGGATTTAAGGCCTAGGTCTCTAGCAGTCAGGACAATCCCATCCAATAGGGATGCCTGGCAACCCTGGTCGGAATGCTCTTTAATGAGAGTGGTGCAAAGACAAAGTCAGATATAGTTAATGGTGTTTTCTTCTAATTATAAAAACAAGGTACTAGACGTATAGCATTTAAATTTTACATCTCTTTATTTTCACCCCAAAAACAGTTAAACATTCTCAATCTTGTGCTCATGTTATGTTTCTTAGGGAAACAATATAAAATAAAATGTTCTGGAAACTGTATGGAGTGCTTGATCATTTTCCTTCAGGCTCTGTGGTTATATTTCCTCTCCCTGAAAAATTAATGATAAAATCCCGCCAGGCCAAGGATAAAAATCCTGCACAGCGCGCTGCATACTTATGGTGGTTATATATATATATCATACTAAACCATAAATTACAAATTAGCAACTCACAGCCAAAATAATACAATGAGGACTTCAATCAAATCAATGGCAATGTGGCATAGTAACATTCACTCAAATAACCATTAAATATGTTGGAAGGTATATGGCTGTCACGAGTTTGTTTATGAAGTGTGGGGTTTTGGGGTTTTGAAATAAAGTGCTTACTGTAAATTATATAGCAGATTATGTACCCCTTACTGAATTATGTAGCAGATTATATACCCCTTACATAAATTATATAGCAGATTATGTACCCCTTACTGTAAATTATAAGCATATGAAAAAACACTGAGGAGTTCCGTTCACTGAGAGGTGACTTCTGATTCCGTATATTTTTAGGTATTTAAGGTAATGTACATTACTCCATTATAAAAGTTTTATATGTTGTGGATTATAATTATATAATATTAAGATTGCATCCAGGCCCCAGCAATGTAAAATAAATTGTAGTGTAATTTATTTAGTTAAAGGGCATGTCCCCCCCAAAACTATAACCCCCCCTAACTACTGGCCCCACATGTAGATGTAGTTTAATCCCCCATGTCTCCCACCCAACCGCATATTTTTTTATTTTTAGAAAGCTCCCCAAACTCTTACTTACCTCTCCTCTTTCCTCCGCTGCGCTGATGACGGCAGCCGCGTCCGTGATTGGCTGCCGCTCAGCCAATCACAGACGCGACTGCCGGTCCCGCCCCTCTGCTTGCATTTTCTCGCAAGCAGAGGGCCGGGAGCGCGGCGAGGAAGAAGAGGGGAGGTAAGTAGAGTTTGGGCTTCTAAAAAAAATATAGCGGTGGGGCTGGGAGATGGGGAGACAAACATATTAAATTTATTTAGGTGGACATTTACCCTGTAACTATATCATGCTGGATAATAAAAACAGCTCTGTTATTCCTTACAGGCGAGATTCAATAAACATCTTATGTTTTAAAACCATATATGCCGACCAACCAACTAGATCTTTTTTGAACATTTAAAAACATTTTGAAAGCTAACATCTGATTGGTTAGGGCCAATAGCACCGTTTTAACTATAGAACTTTAGTGTATAACCCTGTTAGTTTGTATGACTTATTGCTGGTTATGAAAACATGGCGTTTGGTTCGAAAAGAAAATTTGTAAAGTGATAGGGATGGCCGGTTGTGGATCCGAACCGGATCGCCCGGATTATCCATTCCGAACAGGGATTTTCCGGATTTTCCCCGTCAACGCGGATTCTCGGATTTTCGAAATTTGGAAAATACGAGAAATTTCTAAAATACGGAAATCTCGTAATTTCGAAAATTTTCAAAATACGAGAGACGTATTCGAAATAAGAGGATTTTCGTATTTTCGAAAAACGTATTATCGAAAATTTAGAAATACGAGATTTCTCGTATTTTCGAAAATTTTCGAAAATACTAATTTTCGAAAATCCTAGAAATCTCGTAATTTCTAGGAATTTTAATTTTAATGGGTCTGCTCGCGGATTTCCGAATTTTCTAATTTTTCCGAAAATTTGCGGATCCTCGAGCGGACAGGATTTTGCGAAGTTCGGACATCTCTAATAGTGTAAGAAATATTACACATTTACCAAATCCAGGCTCCCCTGTTTCGTTATAGACCGGCAAAACGTAATAACAAAGGTATTCTAGGTGTTAAGGTAAAGCCATGTTTAATGTAACCAAACCACAAGACACATAACGCCATATTATAAAGGAGCGTTATTTTTGTTACATTAACTGATAAAAAAATCAGATTTCCGGCTTATTATAAATACCTTTCTATGGTTTTTGCAAGGTATAAAAACAAGGATATGTATCGAAAATATCACGACTGGGGGAAAGTCAGGAAAGAGTATATATATCGGTTTATTAAACTTCCTTCCTTTACTGCTGAAAACTCGAGATTGGCGCTTATAAATATTCCCCATAGTTATCAATATCATGTGCTGCTATACTGTACGCGGGCCAAATAACTGGGGTGGGGGGGTGTTGCCAGTGCTCTTGGATTTGACTTGTTGCTCTCTGTAATAAATTATGACGTGAAAGGGTTTAAGTGATAGTTAATGGTGTCACGATTCATATTATATTAAATTTATTCATATTTGTGGTATTTTGCTGAGAATGTTGGAAATAAATACTCAACTTATGTCAACATGTATAAGGTTTTCAAGTTATCTCGCCAAGGGACTTTAAGCTAAAAATACAACTAAATGATTCTTTCCTTCCCAAGGAGTGTTTATCTATACAGAAATGTGCATAGTCTTCCCTTCGCCCCCTTCCTGTTCTAACTCGAAATTGCAGGTAAAAATATTCAGACAAACAGAAAAACATCAATTGTGCCTCTAAAAACAAAGTGTTCCTATTAACTGTATTGTTTCTCTTTAATTAGGTGCAGGGGAGCAAAAGACATTTTTGGTGAAGAGCCTGCCCTCCTCCTCCCTCCACCTCCTCCAGCCGCCCCCACCTACTTTTCTCAGGTACTGCAACCGTAATCGTTCCATATTTATAAACCCATGGTATGGGAAAGTCTGATACCGCGGTAACAACAATTGCAGATTAAAGTTAAAGGCCGGTGTGGTACCTCTGGCCTATATTTGTAGTCATTACCTGCCTCATGTCAATTTATCAAGCCTGAAATAAAATATTTACATTCCCATCAGAGGTCTTTGGTTTATAGTTAATAAATATTCAATAAAAAACTAAATGATAACTCTACCTTTTTTATCCTTAGGCAAATACAGAGACCGGCGTTAAACAGATCAGGAAACAGCTCCGGAAGAAATGCTCTCCTCTCAGATTATTACCAAAGGAAAAAGCTAAAAAAGACTGTAACCAATGACCGGAGTTTGCCGCCCCAATTGGACCGTTAAGTGTTGCTTGGAATTTTTAATTTCTCCGTTTGGAGGTTTAACAAAATTTTTGTACCCCTTGGCGTCTCTCTGCTATTTATTCTTAATACAGTATGTGTTGATATATGGTAATAAAGCAGATTAATTTGGCTTATTCTAAATGTACACTCAATCCTCTTTTTTTCTAATAGAAAAGAAGGTATTGACCCCCAGCTGTTAAAAATCGGGATAGTCCGTGGTAAACTGGGGGTGGCATGTGTCGCTTGGGCCTCGCGCAATGCATGGGTGCAGTAACATAGTCCTCAAGCAAGGCCATAGCTGTCACTTTCGGTGCCACTTGAATAGGTGAGGTAATTGATTTTCCCTTAAACTAAAACTTTTTGGTGGCCGCTACTGAGAACCTCACGCAACATGGAGCAGGACACAGGTCTTTTTGGTTTGGTGAAGAGAAAACTACCTCCTATTAAGACGTTAATTCTTATTAACTGGTGCGGTCTCTGCTGGTCATCTGCATAGCCCTTTTTGACCAGTAGCCCCTAAGGATGTCCTTATTGCCGGTATATCTATATTTATATAGTATCAAATGTATTTTTTTTACCAAATTTGCAAATAATCTCCCAATTTAATATTTGTTTGAAACTACTGAAATGTATCTGTTAAAATAAATGCATATCTTTTTAATTTATATGAGCCCAAAGCTTTCGCTAGCGAGGAGGCGGCAGCCCTGGTAGTGGTGCAGTAGTGTGGGCTGTTGGTGGTGGTGAGGAGGATAGGAGGGCCACCTGGTTTAGGAGGATTGTGTCCAAGGAGGAATTCCAAGCTCCGGTCTGCAGGAAGCCGATGACACGGTAACTGCTGATTGGACCTTCTCTTGCTCTTCTGTGATATAATAAATATATTGTGCTAAGATTTTAGAGGCAGAGCAGGAACAGAAAATGTTGCTTTGAATTATTGCACTTCCAGTTCTTCATAAAGAATCATATGCAAGGTGTCCGTCAGTGTTTAAAAGCTGCCTTCACCCGACAGTTGTCTTTTAAAAGGCCAGGAGGCAAACCTATGGTGGATTAAGGGCATTTTGGAACAAGGGTGCAAGGAGTTTTTTTTTATTGTTTTAGTCTGCCCTTTAAGCACTTATTATTTGCAGGATATTATAACAAAAAGAACCCGACCATTGGGAATACACTCATACATGATCATTATGGGAATTACTACTAATAACTACATATATGTTGTATTCAATTAGATCAACTGGACTTGAATTTAGTTCTTGAGATGTTTACGCTAGTCATCCGACGGCTTCCTTCAATTGAGAATGAATATATCACTGCCAGGTTTTAAGGCGGGATGTAGTGGACTAAGAGGTGTTATAGGATGTTCAGGGTAAGGTGGGTCAAACAGCATTGTACATGGCGACATTGGGGGGGCCGAACCCCCCCCCCCTCTTTTTAGGCTTGGGTTTTTTTCTTTATTTTCACTTAATGGACCTCCTTAACACCTCTCTTGAACAATCACGTTCCTTTGGCCACTAAGGTACACATTACAATCTTCAAGGTATGTCCTTATTTCCTTAAGATGCAGGTAAACACGGCTGAGTCCTGACCTGAGGAATGGCGTCTGTCTGTGCTGGGCCATACATATGATGCAGTTGTCGTTTGGTCTCCCCCACATACAAATCAGGCATTCTTCACCTGCACTGCACTGCGTATATGATGTCAATTTTTGTGTTTCGGTATTGGGCCTCTGCGGATGTACCAGTTGCTGCCTCAAGTGTGTTGTTCGGGGTATAAGCATACAGGGATAACAGTGTTTTTTGAAAATTCTTCTTATTTCTCGGAGACCCCTGCTACATTTATGGGATGACCATTCTTCTTCTCCTTCTTGCTTTCTCCCCTTCCACTGTTGGTATTGTTTTCTTATTATTTCCTTCTACTTTTTTGACAAATGGCCCAGTCGGGATATCACACAAGTTTTAAGGGGGCTCCTCTGAGATGTTTCATTTCTTTAAAGCCTCTCTCGTGCTAGTGGGGATGTTCTCAGCTCTGTGTTTGGCAGGTTCTGATGACACCCAGCTGTGATCAAAGGGTGGTGGGATTCAAACATCCCAAAATACTGATCTGTGTGTTGGTTTTCTTAAACCTCTTTACCTTTCAAGAAAGCTGTGGTTGTTTTGTTACCCTTCCCTTGTAAATTGCTGTTTTGGTCTACCAACGCTGGTGTTTTCTTGTGACAGCTTGTACTCCTTCTGGTGGTTTTAAACCCACGTCTGTCATCCACATATCTGAACCAGTGGTCTGGGTTGCTATGCCCTAAGGTATTAAGCGTCTGGTTTTTCGACCTCCTCCATGTAAAGGTTGCCATAATGGGTGAAACTGGAGATCCCATGCAACATCTTGTTGTTTGCTTAAAGAACTTACCCTGTATTTGAAATAGGTGGTATTCCAGGCACAAGTCCTAGTAAGGACCACACCTGTTCTGGGTGTAGATCAGCTCTGCTGGTAAGAGTGCTGGTCTTGGCCTAGCCATTTCTACCATGTCAACGCCTCTTGGTGGGTATACGGTGGAGAGAGATGTCACATCATAGGACACCATAGTTCTTCTGCCCCGAGGACGTATATCTTCAATCTGTGGGTGAAATCCGGGAGTTCTGGTGGTGATGCTTTAGACTTCCCACCAATGGTCCTAAGATGTTGGCCTAGGTATGTTTGCCACCCTGTCATGTTTACAGAGTTGTGCTGGCTGACTAGCGGTTTTAGTGGTGCCCCTTCCTTATTGTATCTGTGGAGTACCATATATGCATGGATGTGCCTCACCAGGTAGAGGCGATGATACATTGATCGATCAATGGCTTTATTCCTGTCTGCTAAAATTAACCAACAACACAAGGTGGGCAGCAATTGGTACCCTCCGAAGACCCAATCCAAACACACAAAAAAACCATCATATAGCCAATGCGATGCAAGTGAAGAATGCTCTGATTTGTCATGTGGGGGAGACCAAACAGCAACTGCATCACGTATGGCCACAGACTCAGAAAGCCAATCCTCAGTGTCACGACTCGTTGTGTACCTGCATCGTAAGATACAGGCCATACCTTTGAAGATTGTAATGTTAACATATTGCAAAAGAACGTGAAGTTCAAGAAGGTGTTGAAGGAGGCATTTTATGTGAAATAAAAAAACAAACATAGCAATAGATGGTGGTGGGGTTCGACACCAACTTCTGCCATGTACAATGCTGTGTGTTGACACCTTACCCTAGGCGTTCTATAAACACCTCTTAGCCACTATGCAATCAACGCCCTTATAAACTTGGCTGTGATATGCTAAATTGGGATTTCGGCAAGATACAATAATTGCCACAGTTCTTACAGTCATTCTGATGAGTAAAGCCAGGTCCGATGACTTAGAGAAACGTCTTCACTACTAAACTTCCAATCCAGTTGATCTAAGTATGAAATACAACAGTATATACCATGGCACTGTATGAATGGAACCTTCATCAAGCAAATAACAAAATCTATTTTCCTTTTTAGGACTCAGGTGGCAGCAGACCTCCATTTGCACACTGGGTGAAAAACCCTTACACCCAAGACCATTATTACACCCTCCTGTGGATCAATGAGAGGCCATCCGCCACCAGCAAGCACAAGGGGCGTGTCAATGAATTCAAGAAATCGTATGCCCACCAAGAAATGATTATGGCTCCAGATGTGATAATACGCTATATATATATATATATATATATATATATATATATACACACACACACACACACACACTGCTGTACACTTGCTCTGAGTGCCCCCTGACGTATATCCAAATATCCAACCCCAGTCTCAGCATTAACCCCAGGCAGCTGCAGGGTTAATACAGTTCTCTATTATGCTGTCACATTGTAGACTGGATACTTTTTTGAAAAAAACTGATGCTACTTCTCACTCACAGCTCCAATCAGTATAAGAACACATGTAACAAACTAATGGCACAGCAGACTGCCCTGAGCAGGCATAAAGGGGGGATTTCAGACACCAGAAATCCCCTCTAAACACAACAATGTGTATACAGTGGTTGGCAAAAGTATTCGTTTCCACATTTTGTCACATTACTGCCACAAACATGAATCAATTTGATTGGAAAATCATACATGATTCCAAACATTTTAAACAAATCAATAACTGCGAAGTGGGTTGTGCGTAATTATTCAGCCAAGCAAGGTATTGAATAGGAGGAGCACATTACTGTAGTGAGAATTTCTTTATTTTAGTGCAGAAATGGAAGGAGTATGGCTTAACTGTAAACCTACCAAGACAAGGCCGTCCACCTAAACTCACAGGCCGAACAAGGAGAGCGCTGATCAGAAATGCAGTCAAGAGGCCCATGGTAACTCTGGACGAGCTGCAGAGATCTACACTCAGGTGGGGGAATCTTTCATAGGACAACTATTAGTCGTGCACTGCACAAAGTTGCCTTTATGGAAGAAGCAAGAAGAAAGCCATTGTTAACAGAAAAAGCTAAGAAGTCCCTTGCAGTTTGCCACAAGCAATGTGGGGTTGATGGGAAGATGGATGGAGCCAAATACAGGGCAACCTTGGATGAAAACCTCTTGGAGTCAGTAAAAGACTTGAGACTGGGGCGGAGGTTCACTTCCAGCAGGACAATGACCCTAAACATAAAGCCAGGGCAACAATGGAATGGTTAAAAAACATATCCATGTGTTAGAATGGCCCAGTCAATGGTCAGATCTTAAATCCAATCGAGATCTGTGGCAAGATCTGAAAACTGCTGTTCACAAACGCGTCCATCTAATCTGACTGAGCTGGAGCTGTTTTGCAAAGAAGAATGGGCAAGGATTTCAGTCTCTATATGTGCAAAGCTGGTAGAGACATACCCTAAAAGACTGGGTATTGACTCAGGGGGCTGAATAATTATGCACACCCCACTTGCAGTTATTGATTTGTTAAAAATGTTTGGAATCAGTATGATCCATTCCACTTCTCACGTGTACAGCACTTTGTATTGGTCTTTCACGTGGAATTCCAATAAAATGATTCATGTTTGTGGCAGTAATGTGACAAAATGTGGAAGAACTTCAAGGGGACCGAATACTTTTGCAAACCACTGTATATTTATGTATGTGTGTGCTTGTGGAGGTTCTCATTCATCCAGGTCATGGTATATCTGTTGTATTCAATTAGATCAATGGACTTGAAGTTTAGTTCTGAAGACTTCACTAGTCATCCGAATGGCTTTCTGAATTAGAATGAATTGAGAAAGCCAGTCGGAGACTAGCGAAACGTTCAAGAACTAAACTTCAAGTCCAGGTGATCTATTGAATACAAAAGATTGGATGTGGTGCACAATATGTGAATCCATAACAGGATTTATCAAATACTGCCAGAAGCAGCTATATAACTCCACTTCCTATAAAGAACAGCTTGTAGTTAATTGGTGATACCAGATCTGTATTTTAGCTATTCCAGTCACCTACACCTAACGATTTCATGTTATAAATAAGAGAAGGACTGACCTCTCATATATAAACTTATTATATGGGCATCTTATACAGAAATGTGGACAGAGACATCAGTAATTGGCTTTTTCATTGAAAGGCACAACATTTTTCTGTTAATTTGCCTCAACCTATCAAATCTTACCTTTTTACTGGTTTACTACAGTTAGAAAAGATTTGGTAATATCTGATTGATTGATGCAGATTAAGAACAAGGGCAAAATCTTGGACCTCTAAAATAGGGCCTAAATGTCCACTTTGCAAATAGAATATTTCCAATTTAAGAACTCCCTAGTGGACAATATAATAGCTAAGGAAAAGTAGGACATTGAAAGTAACAACACACAAGAGATTTCCAGCCTTGAGACTAGGCAACATTTAAGGATGTATGGGATTCGTAAATTCTACTCACTTATCCGTATCTGTGGGGCATTCTTTATACTCCCAACATATGGGGAAGAAAACAAAGGAAACAGTTAATGGGAACTGCTCCACTGATGTTTGTTGTTTCACTGATTTGTGATAAGTCAAATCATGTGATAAATCAGGTATGCCTTCCTTGGCAGTGGAATTATTGGCTATAAACAAATAGAGAATCAGAAACATAAACGACTGCTATTTGGTAAACATGTAAGGTAAGTGTACTGTATTGCTTTGGTCAGATATCTTATTGTCAGTGTGCAGTCAACTTAGGGAATTTTTTCCTAACTGCCATTACAAGAACATGAATTTTCAAATTTGGAGCAGGCACTCCCCTGTCCATTGTTATACTCCTTCTAGGTGCTCCAGGGCTTACAGATTTATCAACTACAGTACTTGGGCTCACCAGACTTAAAAGTTCCTATCCTTATTATGTGTGACTTTTGTGGTGGGCATCGAAATGTCCAATGTTATCCATGCAGAGAGATGCCTACGATTACTATTTTTGATCTGTTTCTGTCAAACTGCTCTTATGCACATGAAAGCGGATAGAAGCAGACACAAAATAAGATTCTGCCTTGTGGGCTATGAGTCACTAGAGGTAGACGATTTAAACCAATGATCATTTAGACTGTAGCCTTATAGGCGTCTTTGAGAAACAATTCAATACTAAATGCACATAACATTCCTGATTATAAGAATTTCACACCATGTCCTTATCTGCCCAGGTCATCCTAACTATTACCGTATGCCCATTATGCCATTTTATCTTGTCCATTTTGGCAAGCGTGCCTTATTGGGGTTCGTGGATTTAATGCTGTTACCTCCTTGTTGAGTAAGGGTTCTTCTAGTTTTTCCAGGCCCAAATCATCACATGAGTATTGTGTTCTATTTTTGTTGGTTTCCAATAGTTTTCTAAATAGTATAATGAAAAAACGTGTACATTTTCAGGGACTAAAATTTAAACAGTAAAAGGTTGGGAGGTTTTCTGTTAGAATTGTATGGATAATACAGCTGAACGAAATGTGCCCAGATATACAAATGGCGAATGTGGAACAAGGTTGCTGGGGGACCTTACTGTACACATAGCAAGAAAAGAATTATGTGAAGAGTGGTATGACAAGTTGATTATTCGTGTGCCAGTTAATGTCTCCTCTTTCTAGAAACATGAATTTCAGTAAGTAAGGTGGTTGCTGCAATTAAAGGATATGTCCACCAATTTTTAAAGTATGTTTTATTCAGTTAAACTGAGTAACGGGAGGTAAATGCGCTTTGTCTTACCTCCCATTCTTCAGTAAAACCTGCAGGAGAGAAGAAGAAACTTACCGCGGAACGCTCCAGTGCCAGCTTCTCACTGACAAGTGCAGAGGCATCTCGCTCCCTGGAACTGTGTGCACATGTCAGTGGCATTGGAGACTGTCAGCAGCGCTAGAGCGATCAACGATCTTTTCTCCTGCAGGTTTTACTGAAAAATGGGAGGTAATGCAAAGCTCATTTACTTGCCATTGTTTAGTTAAACTGAATTAAACATTCTTTAAAAATTGGTGAACATACACTTTAAAGGGCACCTATAGTGAAAACATTTTTGAATTGCCCATTAATGGGCAAACTATCACTGTACAATTTTATATGTCTGTCCCCTACATCTTAAAATATCTTTAGAAACATTTTAAATTCCAATCAATCAATTTCCACTTTCAATCAAGTGCCTTATTATCATAAACTCTTCTCTGTGGGAAGTTTTGCTGTTACTGAAATAGCGAATTGTATGGTGGGAAATTCCCCCTACCAGTGCTGACTCATAGTGATTATTGAGCATGCTTGATTTCTCAGAAAGTCATGTCAAATTGAAGGAGGGGTCAGTTAAGAGTTGGAGGGGAATACCTAAGCTGAGCAAAACAAGTACTGGATTGAAGGCCTGCAGCAACACACACCTCAGAGTAAGGACTACTTACATGTGTGTATTTATAGATTAAGATGAGGCAACATCATTTTTATATTATAGTTGCCCTTTTAACCTTGCTGTACTATTGTTGGAAAAATAACTACATTTTTAAGTAAGACAAACTTAATCTGATTTACCATTTAGTAAATCCCTTATCTGACCCTTGAAGCATATCCAAATGGAAACAAAATATTAGTGCACCTGTACATGATGACAGAATAAGGAACTACAGATATTGTCTACATAGGCATTGTGGTTGGGGCTAAATACATATTAAACAGAGGGCCTGTCCCTTTCTTGTATTTGACTATTGTATTGAATAATAAATAGCATACATTTTTGTATTAATAAATAAATGTGTTAATGTTTGAGCTCTGTAGAGAGATCCTGATGTTTTAAGTTACTACCATTAAGCCTTTTTTCACCCATCTACAATGAAGCTTTGCTAGTTTAGTAAAAAACAATTCCCATAATCAATATTATTATACCTCCCAACCTAGGGGAACATGTCCAGGATGGGGTCGGGTCTTACTGAAGCCCCATCCTTGGATTGCCCCAACCCGGATCATGCCAACTCCAACCACATCCTCCTTTACAACGGGTTTGTGCCGCTGAAAATGGGAAGTTTGTGGGGTATGCAGTATCCGTGCTGCTGTGAAAGCTGTTTTCACTCGTCTGAATGCATTTTACTAACAAGACAGCTATTTAGTAACAGGAGTTAATCAAATTGTAAAGTCTTACTGATAAGTAACAAATTTAAATGATGGCATGAACTAAAGTTTGAATCTAATGCTGTAAATGAGCTGTAAAAGTCACCTCTAAAATCTGCAGCATTGGGGATTATCTGTAATTCTTAGCAAGTGACTAATGTTTTTTCTTACTGCCCAGTCTTGGTTACAGAGAGGTAATTAGCAGGTCACCTAGTAGAGCTTTATGTCTATGACCCAGACATACCCAGTGTAGTGAGTTCTTCTACCAAAACATTTATATCACTTCTACGTGGCCTCGAAAGCTTTTATGGAGCAAAGATTTATTTTTCTTTCTACTAACTATAAGGGTCTTCTTTTATACTGTATCAGCAGAACACTTCCCTTGGCTGATTCATCTGAAAATGAATGTTCAAATTTAGTAGTTCCTGTTGGACATTGGCCCAGTAAAGCAATGAGATGATGGTGCGTTAGATCAGTTAGAGGAACGCCAAGTTCTGCTTTCTCGCAGGCTTAATTTCTCATTGCTTGATGCGTGCATTAAACTAACACAGAAAACATGTACTTGGACATCTTAAAGGGGCAAATAAAGGACGGGTTGGAAACATCTGAAACCAGTAACACAACCATAGAAAAATAATAGAATAGTGAAAAAAAAATTCTGTTAAATGTACCCAACAACGTCCCTAAATAACACTAAAGTCTTGAGATCTAGGAACAATATCTAGCTATATAAAAACCATTTGGACCTAGCGTACAACACAGCTTGGCACTAGAAATGGGATCTGGGTCGGATTTGTGTGTGTACCGGAAGTTCGTATTTTTTACATTTCGGCCGTACATGTTTCCCTGACCATTTCCCCGGTACCTGAGCCATCTACAATAATTTACCATGCATTTACTACCCTTATTTTTTTTCCATTGACATCTATGGGTCCATTTTCCAATTTTTCCTAACTCCCAAAAACGGAACGTAACTTGCTGGTTTCCAACATCTGTACTAGACACATTTAAAACAAGAAGTTAACATCTGCATGGAGACAACTTATTAACTGTCTTAAGAGACCACATAAAAGGGAACTAATCTCAGAACAATATGTGTACATATGGCCAGACACAACGCCAATATTCCTTGGTGGGGAATGAAAGTGCCTGTGCCAATATTTCAGCCCAATTGATCTTGTGGTCCATTAAAGATTACAGGATTGACTGTGATTTGCCATAAAGGGTTGGGAGCACTCAGTTATGTCGATAATTATGACCGATAGATTGGCCCAGGCAGTTGATTGGGCCAAAACATCAACCCTAGCTACACAGCCTAAATTATGGTTAAAGATGCCTGTATACTATATGGACATTCTATAGATTAGAGGTTCAATTGTCCAATATATTAAATCTCTAAATTTAGACTTACCTTTCCTGCAGTTTTACCTCTTGACGTTCCCACAACATTTATGTCAGGTCACGGCACTTACCCTCCTCGCGCTCCCTCGCCGAAAGGCCGACTTCGGGAATCTCCAGCGGGTGACGTCATCATCATCGGGTTCCCACGCGCCTCTCCTTCTGGTGCCTTGCGGACGTGCACGGGCACCTCCACTTATCTCCACCGCTCCTGTAGTTCCCAGTTGGGGGCGGAGGAGATCCAATTGAATTCAAACTTGACCTGTTAGCCAATTTTTGCATCAGACTCTTGTCACCCATTCCCCATTGGTTCCTCTGTTCTATTTAAGCCTGTTTCAGTTATTTCTACCTTGCCTGTTATCGTTTTGGTATAGCCAAGCTAGTGGTCCCTGCTATTAGTTCTAGTAGCCATATCTAGTTCTAAGTTGCCAAATCTTGTTCTCGCCTTTCATATTATCATTGTTCTTCTCTTTGTTCATTGTTATCCTGTATTATTGTCTTTTCTTGTCTTCCAGTCCCTGTTCAGCTCCATTGGTGTTCTGGTTTTCCAGAGTATACCCGGCCTCAGCGTCTATACCTTGCGCTCTGAGACCTGGGGGTAACCGTGTACAGAGAGGCGCAATAAGTTTCCTGACGATCGGGGGCTTGTCTATAGGTGAAGACAGCGGCTGTAGATTGGGGTATAGGCACTGAAGGTATACTCTAGGACTCCGGACATCACAATTTTCTGTCCTGGCCCATTCGTTTATGATTAAAAGTTGATTATTAGTGTATGCAGAACATAAGATAAGGCAGCAATCCAATCCAATGCCTTAAATGTTTCAAATTAACTTTAGAAAAAAAAATCTTTTTAGTAGTAAAGGCTTAAAAAGTCAGGTTTTGTTCAGGTAAATCACCTTTCCACAAAAAGCTGAACCTCTGTATTAAATAATATTAAGTCATTGGTTTCTCCAGTTCAACTTAGAGGTAGGTACTTACTATGATTTGCCATTTTGCTGATGTGAATGGGAATATAGAGGGTTACAGTATTCTTTGGCCTAAGGGAAGGTAAATGTGCAAATGAAGATATTGCTACATACTTTATAACCTGAAACACTGTAACATCCTCTGCTTTTATTGCTGCTTTCTATACAAGAATAACACATTGTGAAGTCAATTAAAATCTTTTACATGAGACATTTACTTCCTTAGTCCTCTCCTCTCTCACTCATTGAGTGCAGGCATGCTCCGTGTGCTTTCTCCAGAAAGCAGCTGGAAAGGCAAGCAAGTCGACCTTTAAATCCCCAGTTTCTGGGTTACATGTCAAGAAACATATTTTAGCCGGTTCTTCTCCTTTAAGTATCAGTCTATGGAGAAACATTATTACATTCTGTAATTTACAAATACAATTGTAATGGTTTCCATATCCTTATGTACCCAAAATAAGCTGCTCCTTTTTACCCAGGTGTTTTATCCAAAATTTTGCTTCCAACTTCATGCTGGAAGCCTTGGTTCAGTTCAGTTAGAAAGAAATAGATTATAAGGTTATAAAAGTCATTTATCTGGTTCAGCTGATAATGCCATTTAAAGAGCAACACTTTAGGAAAAATGTAATATAAATATATAATACAGTATATCGCTGCACACTCTTGTGTCCTGTGTTGACCTCAAAAAAATGCAGAGCAACCTGAAGTGAACTAAAGTACAGCTGTGCTTTTTTGTCATTTGGCAGGAGAGATAATTAATAAATTGTGGGGATAAAATATTTCTCTTCTTGCAAAATATAGAGCAGAAGAAATAAATGAAATACATTTCACACCTTATACTGAATGCAACATTTCCTTCTTTGCTAAGCAGCTTTCTTAGTTAAATTCACTTCCTTTTGAGAGCAGAGCTTCCTGATAAGGAAGTGAGCAGAGGGGGCAACAATGGCGTCCTTGGCATGTTGATGACTTGCAGAGTCAAGAATTCTGTAAAGGATATATATAAAAAGTACAGTATAAACATAAATAATCAATGAGAAAAATATTCACATTGACCTCACCTACAGAACACAGTTATCAAGCAGGCAGATAGTATCTATTGATGTTGACAGCCACAGTATAACTGTATAAACTGTAATAATAGCATGACAATGAAACTGTCTGTTTTTCAATTGATATTTAATTTTTTTGTATAGATCATATTAATATTGACTGTGTGAGAAAAAGTGAAGACATTTTTGCTAAAAGCCCTAGTCTGGTATGTCTATGCATTATCTCCGACTAATCATTAGATGATCAGTTTGCATTGAGTGGCTCAAAGCTAACAACCACAAACATTGACCACATCTTTTTAGAATGACAAATTCATTCTTAGGTCAACGCAAACTTTCTCCCAGTGTTGTCATGTTTGTGAAAGATTCTGATTGGCTTTTCTTTTCATGTGATTTTAAAGGATGGTCAGCAGCTGTGGGGCAAACATGAAGCCTTGTTTAGGTCACATGGTATTTCAAACAGGAGCAGTTCTTTAACTCTGACTAATTCACATTTTTCACTCCCAGGGCCACCTGTTTATATTTGCCATATGGCTAAGGCTTGAAAAGTAGGATACTGAAAAATCATTTAAAGTGAACTTGAACCTAATTGCTTTAAAGGTAGATAGTGCATTCCCTCCAAATATGCAATTGAATGGATAGTTCATTACCACTTGACTGGGGCAAATCATGTCTCTGGGAGGCCACAGCCAATTATATATATCTTGTGAAATTCTGACATCCAGCAGTGTACACGGGAGGTACAAGCAGGTCCGTACCCAAACAAAAATGGAATAGACCCCGAAAAAGATAGCTGGATCTCCATTTTAGTTTGGACATCCATACTGAGAAGCCATGATCCCTCTAAGCTGTGTGCTTGTGCCTGCACCACTTTCACCAGTGTGTGCAGGGCTAGAGTCAGATGTGCACACAAAAATCTGCTGGAATATAAGTGCCTTCAGTCTGTATTTAACTGAATTAAGCTTTGTATGCGCACAGAAAATATATTTCTGTGTACACAGGGGATATTGCGGTGCTTGTAGGCGTGTAGAACACACAAGCCAGAATTTCTAGTACCTTAAGCAGTGTACTGAGCACTGGATATGTGTGAACCGTCATTGCAGCAGATTAAAAGACAAATTCCATCAGATTTTCATGGCAGATAAATTTTGTGCCCGTTTATGGTCGGCATAACTTCTAAATGCCAATTCAAAATGTTTTGGCTTTGTATTACTTCATGTAAAGTCAATTGACAATGATTTTGATTGATCACACAGAGGGCTAGAGATTTCTCTTTCAGTGTGCCATTAACTAATATTAAATCCATAAATGAAAGTGTAAAGCTATTTTCCTGATTACCACTCTTTCTGTCACGTTATTTTTGTTCATGTACCATGACGTTTGGGTGATCAAAAATTATTTAAACAACAATTCAGCTTTTAATTGTTCTGGTCAATCGATTTTTGTCTTTTAACCTTTTTTTTCAGTCATTTATAGAGTTCTTTAGTGTTTAATGAGTTAATGTGCGATTGAATAGTTGGATTGTTAAATGGGAAATATTGAACTTTTAGCTGCCTGGTATTTTTGCATTCCTCATTCTGACTGCAGGCCCTAAGGTTTTTGAACATACAATGAGGCTCTATTTTGTCCAAACATCACTCTATAAAACATGGCAGTGACTAATTGTATGAACGATAATGAAGTCTTTATCTATGATAAAATAGATTTGGTGATGTAAATAATTAAATTTGGTGATGTAAATAATTAAATATGTTGATTAAAAAAGAACTGCAATTTAAAGGAGAAGCTTGCTGTAAAATATAACAATGGCACAGAGGAGTTTCTAAACCATTTTAAAGTGTCACAAGTTTCTAATAGTTAAAATAAGGCCACATACACACTTCCCCTGTGTGTTTGTAAGTGTATCAGTGTTTTATGTAGATCACTTATGTTGCCTTGTAGCTTCCTGTGCTAGTCAGGTCTGCTTGGTTCAGTATCTAAAATGTTTCATGATAAATATTATTCACCATATATTTGGTTTATAATTGTTACATTAGAGTGGTTAATATTGGGGTAAATCACACCATATTGTATAAGGAATAAATTGTGTTAAGTCCGAATTTCGCCAAAACAGCATGAATAACTGCAGTGAAAAGTTGACAAACTTTTATAAATACGCCCCTGAAGGTTCTCATTCATCCAGGTCATGGTATGTCTGTTGTATTCAATTAGATCAACTGGACTTGAAATGTAGTTCTTGAAGACGTTTCGCTAGTCATCCGAATGGCTTTCTGAATTTAGAATGAATTGAGAGATCCAGTCGGATGACTAGCGAAACGTCTTCAAGAACTAAACTTCAAGTCCAGTTGATCTAATTGAATACAACAGATATAAATACGCCCTTTATTGTTTTATACACAGACACAGGACACAGAACTCATTGTATACGTTGTGAACTTTTCCGGTTAAACAGTAAAATTAATTAATATACAATTCCATGTGAGATAAGATAGCTGATAGTTACATCCTTTTTTATCAGTGACGTACCAAACAAAGCGTGGAAGTTTACTGTGAAATGCAGCAAACTAGTGTAGGAAGAGAAAACATTAATGTGCCATTTAACTTAACAAAACTGCTTGTTCTAGTTTAAGGGAATCTTTTTCTTATTTCATCTTCCCATTCATACTGTAAATAAATGCCTTCCTGTAAAAGTACTGACTCAGTCGCTGGGTTGATTCAGTTGCTCAATAGAGATGTGAGCATGTTTGACCCATCCAACAGCCAATCAGTAGTAATTAATGTAAGGAAGTGGTACATCCTGTGAAGGAGAATGATCATAACAGAGCCTGAAAGGACACTACTGTCAAAAGCACAACATAGCAAAGGATCTAAAATAATTTTTCAAAAATGAAGATAATATGTAGAATACCTAGGTTTGTGTAAATAAAAAATAATTTAAATGCTGAACTTCCCGTTGGAAGGCTGTAGACCAGATCTGTTACAGCTGATAAGTCAGACCCAGGGTTTGAGAAGTAGATGTAGTAGAATTGAAGGAAGGGTGAATGTCAAGCAGTTACATGCAAATTTGGTTTCCTTTGTGTCCCAAGTACAAACAATCGTGATCTGTTTGACTAGGGGCTTTCTGTCCATGCTGAAATCTGGGTTCTCTTCTCTTGTCGAGTGTCATAAATGTGCCTTTGTGAAGGCCTGAACAGTGGCATAATTGGTATAAGCAACTGTAAAAGGAATGAAATGCAGAAACAGGATGGCTGTGGGTTTGCAGCGAGAATTCACTTCCTGTTCACAGACTTTTTTTTTCTGCAGATGAAATTTTAAGACTGAGCTGAACAGTCTTTACAGGGGCACATCTCATGGGTAGAGCGGCAGGGTTTTATATGAGCAGGAAAACGGAAGAAATTATTGTAGTTGTTTAGAGCCCTATTTATAAGGGCACGGTATCGCTAAGTAGCATTACCACACCTTTAACAGTCTGCAATTTTACAACCGTGATCCTGCAATTACGATCACCTATAATGTCTATACAATAACAGTTTACTACTGCATTGTATTGTACAGCGAGTGGTTGTAAATGTACGCACTGCATTATCGGAAGTTTCCAATACCACACGTGAGTGTATTTGCCCCTTAGTTTTTAAATCCTTTGTGGGGATAGCAAGTGGCTAGTTTAAAGGGGATATTTGCATGGGAAGTCTGTTTAATGGGGCTGTGAATGGTTTCAGAGTAAAATAACCAGCACCATAGTGATGTCTTTTGTAACCTTGGGTCAAATCACATCATATTTGGCTTTTAATGCAGGGAAAAATCAAATGAAGCCATCAATAAAAATGGCACATAGTCATAGAAAGACTTGGGGGATCGTTCAGACGATTAAGCAGGGACCAAATAATTAAAAATATAAAGAGCCAGGCTTGATCTCAGTGTAGTATAAATGCAATCAGTGCAGAGTAATCTATTTCTTAAAGAATAATTAAATCTAAAGTATGAGATGACCTTGCAGGACTAACATCACCAGAATTTTGGAGAAATCTGTTTGATTCATTGGGCTTTTGGCTTTTATAAAGTGGGTCCTGGACCCTGCATATACCTCCTCTTCCAACTTCTCAAGCTGTAACTCTAAGGTGACCTGTTTATGATCAGGTTACTAACATCTCTAGAGTAGATCGTGGTCATGGACCTAAATACTTATAAGGGCATGTACAACCCCAAATAAAAAAGTTCCTATCTTTTCCTTAAGGGACATAAGCTCCAACTACTCTACTCTTTGTTCTACTCTTTGCCTCTGCTTCAGTCCTCCAAAACTTATCCTGCCTCTGGCTTTCCCACTGGTAATCATGGCTATGATGCTGATGTCACGGCCAGTGATTGGGGTTTCCAAAGCCTGCGTTCCTGTGCATACTAGAGCTTGTATTGAGCTTGAGAACAGCTCAGTGTGCTTGCTATGGGTTTTAACGGGGGGGAGGGGGGGCAGAGCCTAAACCTTTGGAAGACTGTGGAGGGCTAGAGCAGGCCAATAGATAAGGTTTCTACTTTATTTTAAGTAATTGTACACCTGCTGCTTTATGATATACTGATAATAGAATTCACATAGGTGTTCCATAACTTTTCTAAAAGCACTCGGCCTGAGGACTTTATAGGCTCAAAGAACTCCTTGCTAAATGTTTTACAATGGGGGTTTATTATTGTTCTCCATGCATTGATTTTTTACAATAAATATCCTTTTTGTACTCTCCAAAACAACTAAAATCTGAAAACATTTGTATGTCTGTGGGATTATAGTTGTGAAAGGGACTACACAATCAGGAAGGTTGGGTTGCAAAATGTTTATTGTGGCGATGGTGAAACTTCCCTGTTATTTTTTTGTTTATTGTGTTAACAACTATGGTAATTAAGGATGTGGTGATAGTAATAAGGACATGTTTAATACTTTAAAAGGATAACTGAACTTGTTCACCCCTCCCACATCATTTTATACTTCCTACCTCCAAAAACCAGGAACGTACAATATTATTCGCTCTACTCTCGACTTTGCTGGTGTAGGGAACTATAAACTAGTAACCCTTAAGTCTACTTGTTCTGACAGGATTTGGCCGGTAGAGGCCACTGTGTAAAAGTATAAAAGGGAAAGCATGTGCTCAGCCTCTCTCTGACTTCCTGGAGTTTCCCCAGGAACACTTAAAAGGCAGCAATTAAAAAAAACACCCCTGACTACTTGCAATGATTTATTATTAAAGGGCATGTCCACCCCCAAAACTAAAATTTAACCCCTTACTGGCCACATCAAGTAGTTTAAAACAAGCCTTACCTTACATTCCTGCTCAAAATAGTTCCCCTGCTGTGCCCCTCCAAAGTCCAGGAAACTGCTGTGTAGGAGCAGTGTGTGACTCATGCTGTGCCTGAGTCTGCCTCAACCTCGTCAAGGTTTGAGGCATGCTCAGTGCAGCCCCCCCCCCCCCCCTCCCTCTCCCTCCCGTTTTTCTCTGCCTCCCCCTAACATTAAACCCTTTGGGTATGCGGTAGGGCATGCTCCCCCAGCCCCAACCGCATTAATATAATAATTAGAAAGTCCCCCAATCTTTACTTACCTTCCCTCTCTCCTCCGCTGTTCAGAACTCCCGGTAGCCGCGACCGTGATTGGCTGCCTCTCAGCCAATCACGGATGCAGCTGCCGGTCCCACCCCCTGCTTGCAATTCCATGCAAGCAGAGGGCTGGAACACTGCGGCGGAGGAGAGAGGGAAGGTAAGTAAATATCGGGGGACTTTCTAACAATTATATTAATGCGGTTGGGGCTGGGGGAGCATGCCCTACCGCATATCAAAAGTTTTTATAAGGGGTGGACATGCCCTTTAATAAATAAGATACTGTTTAAGTTCAAGAACCACTAATGCTCATTTATTGCATTCTATTTAGAGTGATAGTTCAGCAACACCATGCCTCCAACATATGCAAGGGCCCACTTCTGGTAAATAAGGGTCTTATGCATAGAATTTTTTATAAGGCTGACAGTCTCTAGAGCAATTAAGTACCCTCATTTTACTATTGCTTTAAACTGCTCTTTAGGCAACCCCCCCTACACAATCACAGTCATGATGCATGATGTCATGGCCAATAAACGACTGCTGCTGATCTGGCCGCGTCCAATGCTCATGTGCAAGCTCGTACGGCGCTTGCTTTGCTTTAAGAGAAGGCAGCTAACAGGACAAGGGTTGGGATCATGGTTGGCAGATTTCCATGGCAACCGAGCAGGAGGGGGCATGGCAAAGCAGGAAGCGTGGTGGGGGCATGACGGGGAGTTGATGGGACGGGAAGCGAGGTTAGGGGCTCCTGGGACGTGGAGTGGGCATTCTGGGGCTGCCAGGTCTGTCCCTAGGATGGGATTTAAGGCCTAGGTCTCTAGCAGTCAGGACAATCCCATCCAAATAGGGATGCCTGGCAACCCTGGTCGGAATGCTCTTTAATGAGAGTGGTGCAAAGACAAAGTCAGATATAGTTAATGGTGTTTTCTTCTAAATTATAAAAACAAGGTTAACTAGACGTATAGCATTTATAATTTTACATCTCTTTTATTTTCACCCCAAAAACAGTTAAACATTCTCAATCTTGTGCTCATGTTATGTTTCTAGGGAAACAATATAAAATAAAATGTTCTGGAAACTGTATGGAGATGCTTGATCAGTTTTCCTTCAGGCTCTGTGTTTATATTTCCTCTCCCTGAAAAATTAATGATAAAATCCCGCCAGGCCAAGGATAAAAATCCTGCACAGCGCGCTGCATACTTATGGTTGGTTATATATATATATCATACTAAACCATAAATTACAAATTAGCAACTCACAGCCAAAATAATACAATGAGGACTTCAATCAAATCAATGGCAATGTGGCATAGTAACATTCACTCAAATTAACCAATTAAATATGTTGGAAGGTATATGGCTGTCACAGAGTTGTTTTATGACGTGTGGGGTTTTGGGGTTTTTGAAATAAAGTGCTTACTGTAAATTATATAGCAGATTATGTACCCCTTACTGCAAATTATGTAGCAGATTATATACCCCTTACAGTAAATTATATAGCAGATTATGTACCCCTTACTGTAAATTATAAGCATATGAAAAAACACTGAGGAGTTCCGTTCACTGAGAGGTGACTTCTGATTTCCGTATATTTTTAGGTATTTAAGGTAATGTACATTATCCATTATAAAAGTTTATATGTTGTGGATTATAATTATATAATATTAAGATTGCCATCCAGGCCCCAGCAATGTAAAATAAATTGTAGTGTAATTTATTTAGTTAAAGGGCATGTCCACCCCCAAAACTATAACCCCCCCTAACTACTGGCCCCACCATGTAGTGTAGTTTAATCCCCCATGTCTCCCAGCCCCAACCGCATATTTTTTATTTTTAGAAAGCCCCCCAAACTCTACTTACCTCCCCTCTTTCCTCCGCCGCGCTCCCGGCCCTCTGCTTGCGAGAAAATGCAAGCAGAGGGGCGGGACCGGCAGTCGCGTCTGTGATTGGCTGAGCGGCAGCCAATCACGGACGCGGCTGCCGGTCATTCAGTGCAGCGGAGGAAAGAGGAGAGGTAAGTAAGAGTTTGGGGAGCTTTCTAAAAATAAAAAATATGCGGTTGGGGCTGGGAGACATGGGGGAATAACATATTAAAAATTATATTTAAGGGTGGACATACCCTGTAACTCTATCCATGCTGATAATAAAAACAGCCTGTTATTCTCTTACAGGGAGATTCAATAAACATTCTTATTGTTTAAAACCAATATGCCCCCAACCAATCAGATCTTTAACATTTAAACATTTGAAAGCTAACATCTGATTGGTTAGGGCCAAATTAGCACCGTTTTAAACTATAAGAACTTTTATTGTATAACCCTGTTAGTTCTGTATTGACTATATTGCTATGGTATATGAAAACATGGCTGTTTCTGGATTACAGAAAATAAATATTCTGTAATAGTGATTAGGGATGGCCGGTTGTGGATCCGAACCCGGATCCGCCGCGGATTTATCCCGTTCGCGAACAGTGGATTTTTCCGGATTTTCCGCCTTCCGAACCGCGGATTTCTCGTATTTTCGAAAATTTGGAAAATACGAGAAATTTTCTAAAATACGAGAAATCTCGTAATTTCGAAAATTTTCTAAAATACGAGAATCTACGTATTTTCGAAAATAAGAGGATTTCTCGTATTTTCGAAAATACGTATTATCGAAAATTTTAGAAATTACGAGATTTCTCGTATTTTCGAAAATTTTCGAAAATACTAATTTTCGAAAATCCTAGAAATCTCGTAATTTCTAGGATATTTTAATTTTAATGGGTCTGCTCGCGGATTTCCGAATTTTCTAATTTTTCCGAAAATTTGCGGATCCTCGAGCGGACCGGATTTTGCGAAGTTCGGACATCTCTAATAGTGATAAGAAATATTACACATTTACCAAATCCAGGCCTCCCTGTTTCGTTATAGACCGGCAAAACGTAATAACAAAGGTATTCTAGGTGTTAAGGTAAAGCCATGTTTAATGTAACCCAAACCACAAGACACATAACGCCATATTTATAAAGGAGCGTTATTTTTGTTACATTAAATGATAAAAAAAAATCAGATTTCCGTCTTATTATAAATACCTTTCTATGGTTTTTGCAAGGTATAAAAACAAGGATATGTATCGAAAATATCATCGACTGCTGGGGAAAATGTCAGAAAGAGTATATATATCGGCTTTTTATAAACTTCCTTCCTTTACTGCTGAAAACTCGAGATTGGCGCTTTATAAATATTCCCCATAGTTATCAATATCATGTGCTTGCTATACTGTACGGGCCAAATAACTGGGTGGGGGGGGTGTTTGCCAGTGCTCTTGGATTTGACTTTTGTTGCTCTCTGTAATAATTATGGACGTGAAAGGGTTTAAAGTGATAGTAATGGTGACACGATTCATATTATATTAAATGTATTCATATTTTGTGGTATTTTGCTTGAGAATGTTGGAAATAAATACTCAACTTATGTCAACATGTATAAGGTTTTCAAGTTATCTCGCCAAGGGACTTTAAAGCTAAACTCCTAACTAAATGATTCTTTCCTTCCCAATGGAGTGTTTATCTATACAGAAATGTGCATAGTCTTCCCTTCGCCCCCTTCTGTTCTAATCTGAAATTGCAGGCTAAAAATATTTTCAGACAAAACAGAAAAAACATCAATTGTGCCTCTAAAACAAAGTGTTCCTATTAACTGTATTGTTTCTCTTTAATTAGGTGCAGGGGAGCAAATAGACATTTTTGGTGAAGATGCCTGCCCCTCCTCCTCCTCCACCTCCTCCAGCCGCCCCACCTACTTTCTCTCAGGTACTGCAAACCGTAATCTGTTCCATATTTATAAACCCATGGTATGGGGAAAGTCTGATACCGCGGTAACAACAATTGCAGATTTAAAGTTAAAGGCCGGTGTGGTACCTCTGGCCTATATTTGTAGTCATTACCTGCCTCATGTCAATTTATCAAGCCTTGAAATAAAATATTTACAATTCCACAGTCATGGTTCTGGTTTATATTAATAAATATTTCAATAAAAACTTAAAATGATAACTTCTTCCTTTTTATCCTTAGGCAAATACAGAGAAACCTGCGTTAAACAGATCAGAACAGTCCGGAAGAAATGCTCTCCTCTCAGATATTAACAAAGGAAAAAAGCTAAAAAAGACTGTAACCAATGACAGGAGTTGCCCCATATTGGACAGTAAGTGTTGGCTTGGAATTTTTAATTTCTCCGTTTGGAGGTTTAACAATTTTTTACCTTGGCGTCTCTCTGCTATATTATTTCTTAATACAGTATGTGTGTATAATGGTAATAAAAGCTAATTAATTTGGCTTATTCTAAATGTACAATCAATCCTATTTTTGTCTAATAGAAAAGAAGGTATTGAACCCCCAGCTGTTAAAATGGGATAGTCTCGTGGTAAAACTGGGGGTGGCATGTGTCGCTTGGCCTAGCGCAATGCATGGGTGCAGTACATAGTCCTCAGAAGCATAGGCCATAGCTGTCACTTTCGGTGCCACTGAATAGGGAGGTAAATTGATTTTCACCTTAACTAGAAACATTTTTGGCCTATCTGAGAACTTCACAGCAACATGGGACAGGACACAGGTCTTTTTGGTTTTGGTGAAGAGAAAACTACCTCCCTATTAAAGAGTTAATTCTTTATTAACTGGTGCTGGCTTCTGCTGGGTCAATCTGGCATAGCCCTTTTGCCAGTAGCCTAAAGGATTCCTTATTGCCGGTATATATATATTTATATAGTATCAAATGTATTTTTTTTACCAAATGTTGCAAATAATCTCCAATTTAAATATTTGTTGAAACTACTTGAAATGTATCTGTTAAAATAAATGCATATCTTTTTAATTCTATATAGAGCCCAAAGCTTCTGCTGGAGGAGGAGGCGGCAGCCCTGGTAGTGGTGGCAGTAGTGGGGGCTGTGGTGGTGGTGGAGGAGGATTAGGAGGGCCACCTGGTTTAGGAGGATTGTTCCAAGGAGGAATGCCAAAGCTCCGGTCTGCAGGAAGCAGAGAAAACGGTAACTGCTGATTGGACCTTCTTCTTGCTCTTCTGTGATATAAAATAAATATAATGTGCTAAGATTTTAGAGGGCAGAGCAGGAACAGAAAATGTTGCTTTGAATTATTTCACTTCCAGTTCTTCATAAAGAGATGCATATGCAAGGTGTCCGTAGTGTTAAAAGCTGCCTTCACACAGACAGTTGTCTTTTAAAAGGCCAGTAGGCAACCTATGGGTGGATTAGGGCATTGGAACAAAAGGGTGTCAAGGAGTTTTTTTTATTGTTTTAGTTGCCCTTTAAGCCTTTAATTTGCAGGATCTTATAACAAAAAGAATCCCGAACCATTGGGAATACACCATACATGATATTATGTGGAATTACTAACTAATAAATAAATATCTGTTGTATTCAATTAGATCAACTGGACTTGAAGTTTAGTTCTTGAAGATGTTTCGCTAGTCATCCGACTGGCTTTCTCAATTGAGAATGAATTATATCACTGCCAGGTTTTAAGGGCGGGATTGGATAGTGGCTAAGAGGTGTTATAGGAATGTTCAGGGTAAGGTGTCAAAACAGCATTGTACATGGCAGACAGTTGGGGCCGAACCCCCCCCCCACCTCTTTTTAGGCTTGGTTTCTTTATTTTCACTTAAATGGCCTCCTTAACACCTCTCTTGAACCAGTCACGTTCCTTTGCCAATAAGTTAACATTACAATCTTCAAAGGTATGTCCTTTATCCTTAAGATGCAGGTACACGGCTGAGTCCTGACCTGAGGAATTGGCTCTTCTGTGCTGGGCCATACATTGATGCAGTTGCTGTTTGGTCTCCCCCACATACAAATCAGAGCATTCTTCACTGCACTGCACTGCGTATATGATGTCACTTTTTTTGTGTTTCGGTATTGGCTCTTGCGGATGTACCAGTTGCTGCCTCAGTGTGTTGTTCGGGTATAAAGCAGACAGGGATACAGTGTTTTTTGAAAATTCTTCTTCATTTCTCGGAGACCCCTGCTACATATGGGATGACCATGTTCTTTCTCCTGTCTTGCTTTTCCCCTTCACTGTTGGTATTTGTGTTCTTTTATTTCCTTCTACTTCTTTTGACAAAGGCCCAGTCTGGATATCCACAAGTTTTAAGGGCTCCTCTGAGATGTTTCATTTCTTTAGCCTGCGCCTCTGTGCTAGTGGGGATGTTCTCAGCTCTGTGTTGCAGGGTTCTGATGACACCCAGCTTGTGATCTAAAGGGTGGTGGGAGTCAAACATCAAATACTGATCTGTGTGTGTTGGTTTTCTGTAAACCTCTACTTCCAAGAAAGCTAGTTTGTTGTTTTGTACCTCTTCCCTTGTAAATTTGATGTTTTGGTCTACCACATTAATGTGTTCTGTGACAGCTTGTACATCCTTCTGGTGGATTTTAACCCAGCTGTCATCCACATATCTGAACCAGTGGCTGGGTGCTATGCCCTTAAAGGTATTAAGCGCCTGTTTTTCGACCTCCTCCATGTAAAGGTTGGCCATAATGGGTGAAACTGGAGATCCCATAGCACATCCTTGTTTTTGCTTAAAGAACTTATCCCTGTATTTGAAATAGGTGGTATTCAGGCACAAGTCCAGTAAGGAACACACCTGTTCTGGGTTGAGATCAGCTCTGCTGGTAAGAGTGCTGTCTTGGCCTAGCCATTTTCTCACCATGTCAACAGCCTCCTTGGTGGGTATACAGGTGGAGAGAGATGTCACATCATAGGACACCATAGTTTCTTCTGCCCCGAGTACTATATCTTCAATCTTGTTGGTGAAATCCTGGGAGTTCTGGATGTGATGCTTAGAACTTCCCACCAATGGTCCTAAGATGTTGGCTAGGTATTTTGCCACCTTGTATGTTACAGAGTTGATGCTGCTGACTATCGGTTTTAGTGGTGCCCCTTCCTTATGTATCTTTGGGAGTCCATATATGCATGGATGTGCCTCACCAGGGTAGAGGCGATGATACATTGCTCGATCAATGGCTTTATCCTGTCTGCTTTAAACCGAACAACACACTGGGGCAGCAATTGGTACCTCCGAAAGACCCAATACCAAAACACAAAATAAACATCATATACGCAATGCAGTGCAGTGAAGAATGCTCTGATTTGTATGTGGGGGAGACCAAACAGCAACTGCATCAACGTATGGCCCAGCTCAGAAAAGCCAATTCCTCAGGTCACGACTCGGTTGTGTACCTGCATCTTAAGGATAAAGGACATACCTTTGAAGATTGTAATGTTAACATATTGGCAAAAGAACGTGACTGGTTCAAGAGAGGTGTTAAGGAGGCCATTTATGTGAAAATAAAAAAACAAGCCTAAATAGAGGTGGGGGGGTTCGACACCAACTGTCTGCCATGTACAATGCTGTTTTGACACCTTACCCTAGGCGTTCCTATAACACCTCTTAGCCACTATGCAATCACGCCCTTAACACTTGGCTGTGATATGCTAATTGGGATTTTCCAGGATACATAATTGCCACAGATTCTTGTACAAGTCATTCTGAATTGAGAAAGCCAGTCCGATGACTAGAGAAACGTCTTCACAAACTAAACTTCAAGTCCAGTTGATCTAATTGAATACAACAGATATACCATGGCCTGTATGAATGAGAACCTTCACAAGCAAATAACAAATATATTTTCCTTTTTAGACTCAGGTGGCAGCAGACCTCCATTGTTGCCACCTGGTGGAAAAACCTTATCCCCAAGACCATTTACACCTCCTGGTGGATCACTGAGAGGGCCACCTCCGCCACCAGCAAGCACAAGGGGCAGTGTCCCTGATATTCCAAGAAATCGTATGCCCCCACCAAGAAATGATTATGGCTCCAGATGTGATAATACGCCACCTGCAGTTCCTAACACACCGAGGCCTATTACTTCCAATTTACACAACAGGGGCCCACCACCAGTACCTGCAGGAAACAGACAAAGTCCTACTGTTCCTTCATCTATTGCATCATCCAGACCACAGGGATTTGGAGCAACCAACAGACAAACATCAACACCTCCTCCAGTTCCTTCCATGAACAGACCACCACTTCCTTTAACTCCTTCCCGCTCACTAGATGACAGACCTCCACCACCACCTCCAACAGGAAATAGGCCACCACTCAGCAGAGATGCTCCCCCGCCTCCCCCACCTCAAAACAATAAACCACTAATCCCAAGCACACCAAGGCCTACATCTTCTTCACTGCCACCGCCTTTACCACCGGGAAGACCAGGACCTCCTCCTCTACCTCCTACCCCTGGTATGATAGAAGATACACTGAGACCACCTCAACGCAATGTATCTTTACCTGCTGTTCCTCCACCCTGTTTACCTCCTTCGAGATCTGCGCTTCCACCCCCTCCACCTCCTAGTATCGAAAGACCCCCACCTCCTATTAGAGACCCACCTGCTAGATCAGGTATGTAATTGTAATGGGTAAATCATTTCTTTGGGATGGAAACTTTTAGAATGTATTATTGATGATGTATAATTATATTTTTTCTACATTCACTTTGGCTCATAATTATAAAACACGGTATTGCAATTTAGTGGTTATCGATAATGTACGAATGTGGTCATACATTTACGAACAGTAACAAACGTTCGTCGTAGAATACCAAAATGGTATTCTGTGGGGATCGTAAATCTATGATCGCATTATCGTAGATTTACGATCGGTAGCTGTAATTTACAACCGTTATCATTAATTAGCGATAACAATCGTAAATTAACTATGGCTAAATGGATCAGAAATTAACGATCGTTTAATGTTTAACGTTTAATGATCGTTAAAGGCGCCTTTGTAACTATGGCCCTTTGTTACTCTGTTAATCTGCAATATAAAATACTAACAGAATACCTGGTTTGCATGTTTTTTTTCATTTAAATCCTTGTCGGGTTCAGTCGTTTCTCAGAAACAGATGAGCGCACAAAGGTTAGGCTCTTTCCCAATTAAAGGGCATGTCCATCCCCCAAACTATAATTTAACCCACTACTGGCCCCACTATGTAGTGTGTAAAAATCCTTACCTCACACCCCAGCTCTATATGGTTCTCCTGTAGTCCCCCCCCCCAAAGTCCCAAAAACTGGCCAGCAGGAGGTTAGCAGAGTCCATATAGGACTCTGCCTCCTGTCTCCCCTCCGGGATAAGTTTGGCATGCGCACTGCAGCCGTTTTCCCCCTCACTCTCCCTCACTCCCTCCCGATTTTGTCTCCCTCCCTCCCGATTTTGTCTCCTTCCCTTTAGTGTAAAATCCTTTTTATATTATGTACTGCTCCTTCCCCCAGCCCCAACCGCATAACTTTTATTTACTGAAAGTGCCCCGATCTTTACTTACCATGCCTCTCTCCTTTGCCGGTCTGAACTCCTGGCAGCCACGTCCGTGATTGGCTGCCTCTCAGCCAATCACAGACCGGGCTGCCGGTCCCGCACCCTGCTTGCATTTCCGTGCAAGCAGAGGGCAGGGGCAGTGCGGTGAAGGATAGAGGCATGGTAAGTAAAGATTGGGGCACTTTCTGTAAAAAAAAGTTATGTGGCTGGGGAAGGAGCAGTACATTATATAAGTTTATTACAAGGGTGGACATGCACATTAACTAAGATGATCACTTGATCCACCACCAGATGGCAGCACAAAGGTCAGGCTCATCCTAAATTAATTTCAAAGGGGGTTGAAATAAGGGGGTGGTCTCATCAAAATTGACACACACATACATATGCAACTTGACTTTTATATATATATATATATATATAGAGAGAGAGAGAGAGATACACAAAAATTATACAGCTGATAATTGTGAGTTAATTGTTGGTAGATATTAGATTGTTGTTGGCATTTTTTTGTCTGCTATTAACCTTTGGTTCTACATTTGTGTAAATGAGAAATCAATATGAATGTTCCCAATGTAGAATATATACCTGTGACAAACAATACAAAGTGTAAAGGTAGGTAGAGACGGATTTACATTTTAGGAGCCTGTAATCATGAAAATCCTGGCACCAGACCCATTTTATAGTTTATGGGGGAAAACGACTATATTGTACTGAAATCTGTAACCTGCGAAAAAAGCTGTTTCATATGTTACCCATACAGCAGAGGATATCAGATGCTTTTAACACTTCATGTGCTAAATTTAAAAGTGTAAATAGTGAAAGATCACAATGATGGACAGATTGCTAGATTGCTAGTCACCTCTGCAGCCACAGGTGCCACACATGCCTACTGAGCCTAATGGTAAATTCAACACTGTAGGTAGGTGTAACCAGGACTTTGTGACTTACATTATTAAAGGGCATGTCCACCCCCAAACCAAAAATTTAACCCACTACTGGCCCCACTGTGAAGTTTAAAAAAAAACCCTAACCTTACATCTCTGCTCCTTACGGTTCTCCTGCAGTGCTTGTCCAAAGTCCAGGAAAGTGAAAGGTTTCTGCCTCCTCCTTGTCCTCTGAGAGGCCTTTTCCCCCCCTTCCCTCCCACCATCCGGATCCATCCTTGCTGGTCGTTCCACCTAGCATAAATCCTTTTAATATATAGTAGATACCCCCTGCCCACCCCTAACTTACAGCTCTTCGTTCCCATGGTGATCTCCATTGACAGCAGCTGTGTCTGTGATTGGCTGCGTCTCAGCCAATCACAGGCGTGGCTGCTGGTCCGGCCCTCTGCTTGCAAGTTCTGGCAAGCAGGGAGCCGGATCAGTGCACCGTGGGGCGAAGGGCTGTAAGTAAAGTTCTTATAATTTTTTTTAAAGAAATAACATGGTGGTTGGGGGTGGGCAGGGGTTATCTACCATGTATTAAAAATAATTTTTAGGGTGGACATACCCTTTAATATATTCTAGAACCAGCATTAAGTACCTAACACATGTGAATGTTATATGTTGGTTGATCTAACTGTTTTAGGTTTGGCTATCAGAAAATGTTTTCATTTCAGAAAATAAATCAGAAAATAAATTAAAGGGAAAGGGAAAATTTAAATATAAACTTTGAATTTGGCATGAAAGTCTGCCTTTTGTAATGCAATTGTTGCCCAAAGCCCTATTAAGTGAAAACTATATTATCTAAGCTCAGTCTGGGATATCGCTATTGCTCGTCCTTTTGTCTTTATTGTACATGTCAGTAAATCACTAAATCACGTGTGATCATGTGGTCTCTTATGGACTGCATGATCATTTGCAGCAAATTGTCGGCTTCAGCTTCTTTTTGTACTACTTCGGCGTGGTTATGACGAATGCTCAGCCGTGCTGAAAGGTCTGGTTGTGTGTACCTAGGCTAAAGAGGTTTGACAGCTTTATGAGCATGCAAAGGTTAATGGTCTTACATTTTATCCCAGGACAGCTTCCTCCTCCTCCACCATCAAGTAGAAATGGTTTCAATTCTCGGGGATCAGTGAGTTTTCAGCCACCATCAAGAAGTGGTTCTGATTTTCAGAGAGGAGGAGCCAGACCACCACCACCACCAGAAAGGCCAGGATTTGGTTCTTTACCTCCACCACCCCCACCATCCTGCTCAGTCAGAAATGGGTATCAAGATTCATCTTGTGAAGGTAAAGTATTTCAAGTAAAAAAACAAAGCTTAAAATAAGTTGAAAGGTTATGTAGAGAAATGGGTTCTCCCATTGTAAACATTCTACAATATACTAATTAAAAGATACAATATGGAGAAACCTTTTTATTGATGGTTATTGGATCAAGATCAAATGAGGCCCTTGGCAAGACAAAGGTTTTCGGCTCACTTCTTTGATATAAGTGTATATCATCGACTGTAATACATTTTGCGTTTCCATATCTGGCCCCCCTGAAGTTTTCTGGGTCCTAGGCAGGAACCTAGGTTGCCTTGTATATAATTCTGCTCTGATGAAAATGAAACATGAAGCTGGCCATACATATAACAATGTAAACAATGTATGGCTGATTTATTATTGCTCTTCTGTACTATCAGCCATCACATATTTTTGATCAGAATTTAGCTGAAATCTGGCAAAAATTTAATTATAACCTATATTGTGTTTCTTAAAGTACAAAGTTTGTGGCTGACAATTTCCCACCACTGACTCCTTTTCCCATTGGCCAAAAAATCCAGTTTGCCTAATTAGATTATCAATCAATTTCTGGTATTTTATTGGATGAGACCCTGATAGAACAAGGTGGAAAATATCTGATCAATGGGGCAAAAGGGAAATCAGGAAAAATTGTTCCGTGTATGGCCAGATTTAGTTTCACAGTCTCACCATATTCTGTGCTACTAATCTTTTTATTATTCTACTAGACACCTAATCCCATTATATAAATGGTCTCTAGACAGAGTCTGTCTCTCTCTCCCCCCACACACAGATTCACGGACACACAATCAGTGCTATACAAGGCTTTCCCTAATATTGTCAGAAAGCCCTAGGCACTCGGTGCCCTCCTAGTTCACAAGAGAGAGAATCCCTAGTTTAGGTCCCTATTGTAAGTGGCAGCACAGGATGAATCTAAAAATCACCGAAGGTGATAGATCTCCAGTAGTACAATCATGGATAAGAAATCAGAGTCTCATGCATACAGACTGGTAATCTGTGCATCAGGTGGCTCAATTATCACACACAAAGATTCCCCACACACTTAGCATGCAATGTGGGAAGAGAAAGAGATGACTGATTCATATACTCCACTTGAGTATAGTAGGAAGTGGGTTTCTCCTACTATACTCAAGTGGAGTATATGAATCAGTCTTGTCTTTCTCTTCCCACATTACATGCTTGTGTTTGTTTCTAAGGGATAGGCCTCACTAGCACGTTTTTCACTCGTTTGCGCACATCCGTTCGCGTTTTGGTAACGTAGGCGTTCAACATTTTTGGTGCGTTAATGCATGCGTTTCCATAACGGAAAACAGCAAAATCATATGCGCAAAACGCACTGGCAAACGCAGGATGCACAAGAATCATGCACACAATTGCATACAATAACGCACATGACTCCGTGCGCGATTCCAGTGCATTGCAGTGTGGCCTCAGCCTAAGGAGGTATTTCCCCCATGCCCAGGAAAACGTTCCACTTGCAAATGGTTTTTCTGATAGCCGCCTATCATTGGCTAAGATTACATATCGATGGTTAGATGGTATGACTTGACACATAAGGATTGGAATTCCTGCCCCAAAGAGTTTATAATCTTCTTTGTTTTTTGTGTTTGTGCACGATAGGCCAATTGGTATGTATGGTATGGTATGTTCTGCCTCGCTGATGTGTTTTACATGGATACACTTGCACTTTGTTTTTACTGCATAATTAGCTTGGTTGGAGATAGGTTTTGAATTACATATATACATTTAGGTGTGTTGCACCTTTTCCTCCCTTTTCCTGTAGTAGAGATGTCACCACTAGATGGTGATGCAGAGCCAAATAAAATAATATTGAAACCTAATGAAATAGAAGAGCCAAAAGGAAAGCTAAAAAGCCAATAGACCCTCCATATTTTGACTTAAGAAAGGTGGCCATTAATGCCGCATTAATTACCCTATAAGAAATGAATATACTGCCACAGGAGGTGCAGATCACAAAATGGGGAAATTTGCGGTAGATGGGATGAATCCAGCCTGAACTTACCTTTTCAATATAATTATTTCTTTCTTTTGGTATAACGAAACATGCTGTACACTTACCTGTAACAGTTTGACTGGCTGAATCTCTTTGTTCTTCTTCATGCAATTCCCTTCTCTTCCTTATAAGATGTCATAAGAACCCATTCAATACTGAACACCGCTTTCAGCTAAACTATTGCAGCTTCTATATTTGTTTAACCCTGTTCCAGTCATATATCTCTTACTTCTTTTTACTCAATGTTTTTGATTATTTTGTTTATTAATAAAAAAAAATCCCCTGTAAGGGCTAGGCCACACACTAGCCCGATTTCTGCGTATTTGTGTGTGTTTTTTTTTCTAACATTAAAATCGCAGCAACGCATCGAAATCACACACTTTTGGGTGCATTGCGATTGTGCATCCGTTTGCAGTACGCAATCGCACGCGACCAGCATTTTTATGTGTAATCGCATGCGATTTCCTATCTCAAAATGAGAAATCTCAAGCGCAAACGCACAGAATCGCACACGCAGCTCGTTTTAAAGGAGAGGAAGAAATATGTAACTATTCTACGTTAATTCTGTTTATGGTTTCTACACAGATGAATGGGAGCGGAGATTTTCATTCCATCCTTTGTCTGATTTACCACCCCCCGATCCGTTTTTACCAGGAAATAAAACATATCCTAGCAAGTTTGTCAGAGGCGAGAGCAGAAGTAAGTATTTTCCAATATTGATATAATATTAATAGTAGCGGTGTTTTATGCTATATTTAGTGTGCAGATATATGCAGGTCCAATACAAATTAAGTCTAACCTGCTATGTAGAAAAATGTTCTTATCCCCTTTCCCTCTGCATGTCAAAATGTTTTTGCCTCCTCTCCAAGTTCAGATCCATAGCTGACAGTTACTAACAGAAGAACCAGGAAGAAGAAAGAGGGGTAATAGGACAGTGTGCAGCATTTCAGGAGTCTTATATCTGTTAGTTTTCTAATTTGGCTTATTCAATATGAGATGCAAATGGTTTCCCTTGTTCTTTATCTGCAGCAAACAATCAGATGTTGGAGATCAGTGAAAATCTAACATCTGACCCTTCCTAAAATTATCTGAAAAAAAGTTGTCTATAGATTTATATTGCAGGCCTTGGATCTTAGGTTTTGGTTAAATCAGTGGCCTGCAACTGTACATAGTTATGTAAAATAAATTCAGCCCAGTTATATAAAGTTTTTACGGCTAGGTCCCAATATGTGCATTGCGTTGTCTGTTTTGACTGCGTTTTGGACAATGAGTTTTGTCCGATATCCGGTCTGTTTGCGGGTTAACAGACATGCAATCACAGGAAATACTGGAGAAAGCACAAAAAAAACCCCACAAAAAATAAGTGTGTCTGCTTTTTTTGCGCTCCCAAAACAGAAAACAGGTAGTGGGACCTAACCCTAAGTCATTAGTCAATAGGAAGATTGATTTGTGCCAAAAAACTGGTTGCTAGTCACTCAGATTCTTTGCTGTAACTTCTTAAAGGGCCATACATCATGCCGATATTGGAAAATCCTATTGTATGTGCTGACAATGACTGACCACGCTAACAAACTACTGCCCCTGGCATCGTGGTCTGTCGGAATGAATAAAATAAATCTGTCACTATCGACTCCCTTTGCTTCACGTATGATTTTTACATGTAGGGGGGTTTATGCAAAGGAGAGAAACCAAATCCACAATTAAAATCTTAATTTTAAAGGGTAACTGTGGCTCAAAGTTTATGTAAGGTAAATTGACAGGAATAGATTTCCTTAGTATTTTTTTTTTTACATAGTTTTGAATATATTTACATTTTTATGTGTGATATGGTAGCAGCATCACCAGATCCCCACCACTTCCTGCTTCCATGTGACAGTCACTCCCGGTGTGGAAGGCATTACATAAAGACTACACACCTTACACACTGCCTGCTGTGGGCTGTGCTGTTCACAGCTGAAATCCAATCCAAAGGCAGCTGCAGGATCAAAACCAGTTTCCAAACATGACTGCTGTGCAACAGAAATCTTTAGTTGTGCCAACTGCAAGAATGAGAGTTTCAAGTGTAAATTCAAGTAGTTTACATGGAGTAATAATATATTAATTGTGTTTCCCTGATTGCCAGGTGGATCTATCCGAAAAGAAAGAGGTGCTCCTCCATTGCCTCCCATACCAAGGTGAATGCCCATTTATTTTCCATGGATACCTGCTTACAGTATGCTGGGAATTCCTTGTTATATCTCATGTGCTGAATGAGACTGAGTTCTACTTTAACAAAAGCTCTAAAGTCAAGGTACCATGAATCCACCCATCTAAAGAGAACTGCTCATCTACCTTTCTACCAAGACCAGCTCAGATCTCACTGCTGTGGGATCATTAAAATTCCTATATATGGAGCTGAAACTCTTATGTTTTGGGCCAAAAACCTAATAGGTTATTGCTATGTTGGTAATGTTTGCCACACAAATAATATGGATGTTATTAAACCGAAAAACCATGAGATCTCTATTAGTTTTAGGAAAAAATATCCAAAAAACATGTTGGGATTTCTATCATATTGTCAGAGGAGCTTAAAGTAATCTTTGCTTTTTTTTATATGTACAGTTTTCTGCTTCTCATAAATTCTTATATTAATAGATTGCAATTCATATATACAGTATTCAAACATGATTCGCCTGATTCTGTTTGTGTTTAGTCTGGCAGCTTTACGATTTGAAATATTGGGATAAGTATTCAGACTCTCTAATAGGCTTGTGAAAGCTCTCATTCATCCAGGGTATGGTATATCTGTGGTGTGCACCCAGCCTAAAGCATTGTACACACGTAAGATCTTACCACAAAAGACGACCCCCGATCGCCATGCACATGTGTGACTAGCGTTCATTTCAGCGAAAAATCAAACGTGTGTATGTGTTCGGTCAGGTGTCGTTTGTTGATCCATCATAGAGGATCAAACGCATACACACGATTAACGGTGTGGTGTGCACACGCTCTGGGTCATTCCTCGATGGTAAGATTGTACGTGTGTAAGAAGCTTTACTTGTGCACACCAGCCTTACTTGTGCACACCAGCCTTACTTGTGCACACCAGCCTTACTCGTGCACACCAGCCTTACTCGTGCACACCCAGACTTACTCGTGCACACTCTGCATCGTGTCTACATTTTTGTGATTGCACTTGGTTTTAAAGCACATTATATGTAATGTGAGGTCATGTGTGTTTGTGTATGTATGTATATATATATATTTACTTATTAGTACTGTATAATATCTTATATTACGGACCATAGATTTAGCAGCAGTCTGAAGCTGGCTCTTCAGTAAATCGTGACTTTGGATGGGAAACTAAAATATTTTTGCTATCTATAGGGCTCACCATTAGGATGATTTGGTGCTGAAATGTTACCTTAAACCATCCAGAATTGAATTAGAATACATGTGAGTTAAAGGGTTTTTTTCCAAAAAATTTTACCTAAATAACAGCAAGATACCACTACTCGAAAACTTTTTTGGGATTTTAAGTCTGAACTGTATATCCTAAGAAATCTTCATTTGAAATCACAGCATTTACAGTGAAAGACCTGTCACTCCCGAAACAGAATATAATTATGTGTCCCATCCCTGTCCTATTCCAGCACACTTTCTGCTACAATTAAAAGAATCAGCAGAGAAAAGAAGGCGGGGGGGGGGGTTGATGTGTGAGAGCAGGGTCTATGGTGAGGCTGTTCAGAACTTATAAGGGCTAGGCCCCACTTACGCGTTTTTTGCGTGTTTGCGCTCGCGATAGCACATGCGATTTGGTTATAATGGAAATCGCGGGAACGTGAAAATCCCTGCGATTTCCTATGCGCATGCGATTGCGCGTCCGTTTGCATTTTGGTATTGCGCACACACTCAATAACACTCGCAATTTAGTGCATTCTAGTTGGGCCATGCCCTAAGTGTGGCTGACACTACAAGGAGGCAGTGAGTAAGGGAGGGTGAGGGTAATTAGGAGCACTCACTAAACATTAATAATTTAATAACAATGCAAGCACAGATAAATATGTGAGAACCACCATTTTACTTCTAGCAAATTGTAGTTTCAGATAATGTAAAGTTGATTGAGAGAGAGAGAGATTGAGTGAGTTTAGTGACCCTTTAGGATGGGTTTTTCCTTGTCTTCTAAAACAGCCGTGGATAAAAACCCACCAGCACTAATAAGAATTATAATAATGATTATTCTAGATTCTTGGGAATTCATGTTGAGTTGAATATACAAAACTTGCTACGTTACTATGTTCCTCTATGAATATCTTGTAAATGACATATAAATGGTGCCGTTGGATATCACCAGGCCAGGCACAGATGGGTTACTTGTACATATTCACATTGCACACTAGGGTCCTGTTTGGTGTGTATGTATTACATTTGGTCACTTACTGTACCTCCACACACAAAGCCTTACTGCTTTAAAACCCCCGATAATCAGGACTTCGTTAACTTGAAAACTTCCAATTTGGCTCCCAGACAGAGTTATTACACTCGCAAGCTCCTCGCTCCACCGCCGATTCCGGACTGCTCACTCAGTCTCCACTGCAGCTGCTGTGTTCTTTTTATGTTCTTGCGCAGCTGCAGTGGAGACTGTTCCGGGAATGGCAGTCAGTGATTGGCCATGATGTCACCGTCACGGCCGACACTGACTGCCTTACCTGGAAGTGGAGAGCCGCGGCGGTGGAGCGAGGAGGAGCATGTGAGTATAAAATCTGTGTCTAGGAGCAGAATTTGAAGTTTTCAAGTTAATGAAGTCCTGCTTATCGGGGGTTTTAAAGCAGGTAAGGCTTTGTGTGTGGAGGGGTGGACATTCCCTTTAATGCAGTTTAAATGCAATCAGTTTGGAATCAGTACACCTCTGCTAACAACGTTTATTAAGTGTCCTACAATCAGCAGGTGATCTGAAAACTGCACTGTATATTGTACAAAGCCTCATTTGAGTATGTATTATGTGTAATAGATGGGTCCTCTCACACAGAATTCTCAACCTCCCAAACCCCAATATTTAGAAAGCTGTCTAGCCTAAACTGAATAACTGAATGCTATGCCCCTAGCTGCCTCAGCTTGAAGAACTTAGTGGGAGAAAGCATAGTCCTATGTATGTTAACTTTCTACGGCTGGATACACCGTGATCGATCATGCGGACCATAGTGGACAGCACAACTGGATGGGATTTTCCGACAACGCGATTGTATGCTCCAGACAAACAGGCGGCTGTGATTGGTCATGGCCACCTGCAAATACACCATCCACATTTTCAGGCCGACCGACCAATACACGGTCACCAACCAATACACAGTTTATACCCAGCCATACTATTGTAGTTTTGGTGGGTGATTTACCAATATATACATTTTCATTTGAGGGGTGATCATGCCCTTTAAAGAGATTGACTTGAATGAGTGATCTGGCCAGGCGGTTCTCACACTCTTGTGGGAACAATGGGAGCAGACACTGTTAGGTCATCCCTCCAGTTCACCAGCCACTGTTAGGTCAGCTCTCCAGTTCACCAGCTACTGTTAGGTCAGCTCTCCAGTTTACCAGCCACTGTTAGGTCAGCTCTCCAGTTCACCAGCCACTGTTAGGTCAGACTTCCAGCTTGAAGTGGGGACTGTAAGGCTGGGTACACACGGGCAGATTTTTTTGCCCAATCGACCAATACTTCCATGTATAGGTCGGTTGGGCCGAAAAATCTGTGCTGCTTTCTTCTGCAGCCGCGACCGATGTCTGTTGCCTGTTTGTCTGGATCGGACGAATGGGTGATTGGAGGTGTCGGTAAATCACAAGCGATCGTGTGGTTCCCTATGGAACAGCACGATCGGTTGCACGAACTGTCGGCCGCGGCCACTATTACCGCGACCGACAGACATTTGTCCCTGCCAAGCACTCGCACATAGTGAACGCTCGGATGGGACAAATAGTGCCCGTGTGTGTACCCAGCCTTACAGAGAGTCTTGTTTCTTAATGTTCACATTTGCCTGTTGAGAACTGTGCTTTTGTAGCTAAGGCTGGGCACACACCAGCCAATATTTTAGGCCGATCGACCGATTCACGGCACTTTAGGTCGATCGGCCGAAAATATGGCTGGTGTGGGGCGGGCGCCCGCGAACCGACCTCGATCGTCTGGACCGAATGATCGGACGTGTCGGAAAATCATGATCGATCGTGCGGTTCTCTATGGAGCCACACAGTCGATCGTTCGCTTTGCCGCGACCGATGGACATTTGTTCTGGCCGAGTGCTCGCTCGGGACAAATTGTCACTCCATGTGTACCCAGCCTAACAGATATCTTCATCTGACACCTGCTCTTTGAGATAAGAGTAATAAAGATGCTGTTTTGCCACAGAAAAGATATACAAAATATAAAACATCATGGGTCAACATCATGGATTTGAAAACAATGACAATTTTTAGCTTTGTTGATCATGGGTGAGGGGGTAATTACTTTTAAATGTAATTAGCCAATATCAATAAAATATATTGGGGAAAGCGTCGCTATTGTGTGTTAACTTTTAACAAAATTAACACTACAGTCGGGTAGGATCAGTATTGGTAACTAATGTGTTATTGATCCTTTATAAATAGGATCAGGAGACTTGTGACATTATTTTTCCTTGAACTCAGCCAGGTAAACTATAAGCAGTAAGGCTGAGGTCATGCTGTAGCGCTTGCGAGCTCTCCGGAAACAGGCACGCAAGCGCGCGTTAACGCTCGAGGGGTGGCGATTCCCCTTGAAAGGGGAAGAAAAAGTTGAAAATTAACTTTTCTCAATGTAATGCCATGTTTACAAGCTGGATTTTTAAAGGACATGTCCACCCCCCCAAACTAAAATTTCACCAACTACACTGTACAATTTAAAAAAAATCCTTACCTTACATCTCTGCTCCTTATGGTTCTCCTATAGTGCATCTTCAAAGTCCTGGAAACTGAAGGGTTGAAGCTGTCTTCCTGTCCAAAAGTTTGCTGCCTCTGATCTGTCCACTCAGTTGCTGCTGGCATGTGCAGGGGAGCCCTTTCCCACCCTCCCTCCCGATCCCTCCCTAGCTGGCATTGATGTAGTGTTTAATCCTCTATATATCTTGCAGACCATGACCTCCCACTCCCAACCGCTATATTGGAACTTAAAAGATCGATTCCAAACTCTACTTACAGAACCTCACTTCCGCAGCGTTCTGTATTAATGACAGCCGCAGCTGTGATTGGCTGCCTCTCAGCAAATCACAGCTGCACCTGCCGGTCCAGCCCCCAGCTTGTAGTTCTGGCAGGCAGGGGAGTTGGACCAGAACGGTGCTGGATCAAGGAGCTGTAAGTAAAGTTTGCAATCGATTTTTAAAGTTCCATTATAGTGGTTGGGGATGGGAGGGCATGGCCTACAATATATCAAAAGTTATTTCAGAGGGTGGAGATGCCCTTTATTGTAAATAGTTGAACCAGGGGGGAAAACTTAGCTGTTGTTATGTTTTATTGCATTGTACTTGGCTAAGATAAAGGGTTGGTGAGTAATACGTAAACATGTGCTTTAGTGGAATTCCTTGTTTTACTTCCTCTTTTTACAATTTCCTGGAAAAAAAATCAGGAACTATCTAGCTTACTGTATATGCATATAACTATGGAGCTCTGTCTGTTTCTTAAACGGCTTCACACTCACAGGGAAGTGCATGTGGACGGCCACATTTCATTAGCTGTAACCAATTTTTTTGCAGATCGCACGTGCTCTGATAATGGCCTATTGCACGGATCGCAGCCCAAAAGGACAGTAACGTTCATGAAACGTTTTGCAAAACTTATGCGAGCAAACACCGCAACCCCAGTGTTTAAGACATTTTAATTCCCATGCATGTGTGTCCATATATACAGAAAGATATTTATTATACAAACATTTTAAGACCGCACAGGATCTCATCAGGACTAACTTATCATTGTCACCATAACTGTGTGTGATTATTATCATCTGTAACCTGTTGTTGGTTGTTCATTATACATTCAACTATAATCATCCCAAACCATGTAAAAGGGACAGAGGCAGAAATTTGCTGCCCTACAGGTTTTATTTTTAATTAGGTGTGGGTACCCCTTGTACAAAAATGTAACCTTTAACAGAGACCCAATCAAAACCCCAGTTGCATTTTGCTCACCTTTTTAATGATGCTCCCAGACAGAGAAAAGAGCCTTACAAGTCCACGATCCACCACCCCGGCTCTATTCTACTTCCTGGTGATGGGTGTCTGTCACAGCCAATGGCTGATGACCATTTCCAAATGAGCCACTGCTGCTCGTGCACGTAATATACTAAAGTATCAGAAGCTGGCTTCAAAGGGAGTGTGGCGGTCCAGAACTATCTCCCAATGCGCACCTTCTTTTTAAACACGTTACCATCCAGTCCAGTGTGGACTCAGCCTAACTTTACGATGTCAGCAGAGCTGACAGAAAAAATGTCAATAGACAAATCTTTGCTTTCAGAAGAAAAAATCTTAAATGCTACCAAAGATATCAAAAATGTAATAAATGTCCTGATATAATTTTGTATTAAAGTAGATTTAAATTCCTTGAAAATTCGAAAACTGTTTTTATTAAAAGATATATTGATATTCACTTATTTGGGTTTTAATCAAGTAAATATTGATTCTATTGATGAGTGACTGAACCAGTTAATCAGTTGAATAATAATATTTGTGAAAATAACCTACATTTAAATCCATTTACATGAAGAAAACCTTGTCCTACATGAGCAAGTTTAGAAGCCAACATGGCCTACTCAGCAACTTTATTAGCGAGAGATTGGTAACATATCATTATCTGGAACAACTGACACCTGGTGTGAAACTGGTTTTCAACAGGCCCCGGGGCCAAAAAGCTTTTATGCAACTACTTATTTAGGGCTCATACTGTACACACGTGTAATCCTGCAAACAAGAAGCCATACTGGACAGTAACCGTACATGTGTGGGTGTTGTTGGTGGCTTGACCTGGCAGATCAAGGAACAACACCAAACTGAACGGCCACACACATACAACCAGCAACTTACTCATTGGCAGTCGGGCTTTGATCGCACATGCGAACGTGCCTTTACTATACTAGTACTGTAATGCTTGCCATACACTGGCTCCAGGTTGGTGGCCTGTCAATGTTCCTACAATGTTTCCCAAATACATCTTGGTTTGCAGTCGATATTACAATAATATTAATTGCTAAATATTAAGCCAGGCGGATTACAGAGCATGGTGGGAAGTCGGGAGGTTTGTTGACTGATGTATAGGCACCTTTAGGCTAAGCTAATGATTCTATCGTTTTGATCAAATCTGACAAAAAATAAGGTTCCCTCTAACTGCACAATCGATTTTGACAATTTATCAAAATGCAGTTTGGCATATTGGAAAATCTTTGCTGGATCAGAGGCAGTGGATGAGAGGTACTTACTGTAAAAAGCTTATGGTAATGCTGCCACTTAATGGCTCTGTGTGTAAATGCTAGAAAGGGGCCTGTACCATTAGAAGTGTTTATATAAAGCAACGGGTGCCTCATTAGCATTTCTCACGTGGCTCATTATGCTCAGATGTCTGTTGCTAGCCATATGGATCTTCTAGCTCTGGTTCTTTTTAATTGCAGCAGCCTCATTGCCAACATTTACCCAAGCATGTAATGCTAGAAATACACCTATCTGACGTTAACTTTGGGGCAGCAGTGGTTCTTAAAGGATAATTACCGTATATACTCGAGTAATAATAATTTTACCTGAAAAAGAATAAGTCGAAGGTTGACTTTCTCCCATAGACAGCCACATAGATAAATAAAGCATCATACATATCCCTAAAGAAAGTCCCATCCACAGCCCCATAGAAAGTCCCATCACAGACCCATAGACAGTCCCATCACAGCCCCATAGAAAGTCCCATACACAGCCCCATAGAAAGTCCCATACACAGCCCCATAGAAGGTCCCATGCACAGCCCCATATAAAGTCTCATACACAGGCAGAATAAACAATGGTGGAGGTGCACTCTTACCCAACTGTAGCTGCAGACGCCTCTGTAGGATCTTCCCTTAGGAACCAGTGGCTTTGCAGGAAAAAAAAAAAAAAAAAGTAGCTGAGGGTCGCACTCCAAATCATCAAGAAATTTTATTTCAAACCACACATATTCACGTCACAACGTTTCGGGGGGATACCCCCTTCATCAGGTGATCTCATACACAGCCCCATAGAATGTCCAATACACAGCCCCATAGAAAGTCCAATACACAAACCAATAGAAAGTCCCATACACAGCCCCATAGAAAGTCCCATACACAGACCCATAGAAAGTCCAATACACAGACCCATAGAAAGATACACGGCCCCATAGAAAGTCCCATACATGCCCACATAGAAAGTCCTATACACAGCCCCATAGAAAGTCCAATACACAGCCCCATAGAAAGTCCAATACACGGCCCCATAGAAAGTCCAATAAACAGCCCCATAGAAAGTCCCATCGACAGCCCCATAGAAAGTCCCATGCACAGACCCATAGAAAGTCCAATACACAGCCCCATAGAAAGGCCCATACACAGCCCCATTGAAAGTCCCATACAGAGCCCCATAGAAAGTCCAATACACAGCCCTATAGAAAGTCCCATACACAGCCCCATAGAAAGTCCCATACACAGCTCCATAGAAAGTCCCATACACAGCCCCATAGAAATTCCATTTCACAGCCCCATAGAAAGTCCCATACACAGCCCCATAGAAAGTCCAATAGACGGCCCCATAGAAATTCCAATTCACAGCCCCATAGAAAGTCCCATACACAGCCCCATAGAAATTCCCATACACTGCCCCATAGAAATTCCATTTCACAGCCCCACAGAAAGTACCATACACAGCCCCATAGAAATTCCATTTCACAGCCCCATAGAAAGTACCATACACAGCCCCATAGAAAGTACCATACACAGCCCCATAGAAAGTCCAATACACGGCCCTGTTACTTCTGTTTTCTCCTTTCTCTTGCAGTCTAGGCTGATCTGAGTGAGCAGGAGAACAATTGCCTAATGCACTGAAATCAAGAGGATTCTGTGTGTTACAGGGTACAGCTTTTGTATTTCCAGGGCTATGTAATTTTGTCCAGCTGCTCCTTCAAGCATCCAGATCAGCCCAGACCTGAGTGTACACAAAAGGAGGGCTGTGGGAGCACTCCTGTGGCAAAATTACTTTATAACAAATAGTGGAAGTGCTACTGATCTGACCAAAACATTAGAACAAACAAGAAAAGAGATGATCAATGCACATTCCTGAGTGTATCAATGCTCAGACCTGAGTGTAACCCGAGGGGAGACTTTAAGCATGATTTGAAAGTAAAATTTATCGGCTTATACTCGTGTATATAAGGTATACTCACCTGTTCCATGATCCACTGCTGCATATTATCCAAGGTGTGAACCTAAAACGCTAAGTCCTCACCTCTGGGTAGGTGAGGCGGCCAATGGGAAGACACGCCTCCTTGCAGAGTGTGAACTATTACAGTGGCAGAGCAGAAGATCGGACCGGAGCGCTGAGGGAGATTTCTAGTAAGTAACCAGAGGTGAGGACTTAGTGTTCTAGGTCCTCACCCTGGGTTCTATGCAGCAGTGGAGGTAGAGGAGCAAGTGGAAGGTGAGTATAATTGGCCTTTAATTCCCTGATGGAATTAGATGTTAGTGCTGACAAATGTCTAATGAGCTTTAACATCTTACTACCCAGCAGTTCTTACCTGTGACATTCCCCATCCAGATTACACTTTATGTATTAGCTGTAACATTGGTGATAAAATGGACCGGTAAATGCTGTTCGGGCAACGTTGCAGGTAACTTACTAGTTTATGGGCACCTTTAAAATGGTTGGGCATGGCGGATTAAGGAACATGGCACTTTAAGACAGCAATCTGTGGGGCTGCTGCCACTTTACCAGGGAAATGTTGCAATGTGAAAACACTTGAACTTGTTGCTTAATCCCAAGGACTAATACATGACAAATGAAACACAGATAACTGAAGTGTGAATACAGAAATAATTCAGTAACTTGGACTCCATTCTGTCTGGAAAAACAAAGAATTTTCAAACCACAAAAAAAAATAATAATTCAAAAGAGACACATACTTTAATGTGTTCATCCTCAAATGGCCGAACATGCACAGACGTTATACCTTACAACTATTTCAATATTTCCTTACACGAACATTCATTACAAACATATTAGACCAACCTGGTTAAATAATCTCAATGAGAAAAAAACAGAAATGTATCTTTATTTACACACACACTCCATTAAAAAAATGTTAGGATAATAATATCCAAATTACTCACCCTCCTTCCCTTAATAGTGCTGCCCCTTTAAAGGAGTCCTGGACTTCTCTTGCACTAGCCAATGAGAATACACACTTCTCATGTAGTTCAACTCCACAAAACAACCCCTATTTTCGTTTTACTTAAACCTTTCAAAGATGCTCCCAGGTTTAAGTAAAATGAAAACTGAGTTTGTGGAGCTGAACTACACGAGGTAACATTTTTCTAATATATGAAAGCAGTCCATATGCACACTGCCCACGTGGGTGCAGACCTCTGGTTCCTGTTGAATCCAGTTTTACAGTTCCCCACTTCCAAGGAAAACAATATAGATCAATAAGGTATGATGCAGAATCGCACTCCAATGCAAGAGGTGAATTTATTTCAAAACACACATCAAATAATCACAACGTTTCGATGGTCTAGGCCTTCTTCACCCATCACCTGATGAATGGGCCTGTGTGGTTTGAAATAAATTCCCCGCTTGCATTGGAGTGCGACCCTGCATCATACCTTATTGACATTTTTCTGAGGCTGAGGCCCCACTACAACGCAGTAAATCGCACACGCAATCGCGAGCGTCATCGCATTATTATCGTATTATTGTTATCGATTGTGTGCAATTTGTGTGTGTTGTCGCACGTTGCGCCTCTTTTTGCACATACGTTTTTGCAATTTAAAATTATAAAAATGCATGCGTTCGCGTAAAAAATGGTGCACGCAAAACAAAAATGCATGCGCATCAAAAATCGTGGGAATTTTTGCATTCCTGTGGTTTCCATGTTAAAATCGCATGCGCAATCGCGTGCACAAGCGATAAAGCCTTATGATATCTAGCTACGTCCCTGGTTGTTACCCACATGCTTAACATCTCACTAACATCTAAATGAAGCAAATATCTACAAAGGCTTTAGAGAGATTCGTATTTTTATCGCGAATGAAAGAAAAAGCAGTTTCAGGAAAAACACATTTAGCAAGTGGACTGGCACTGATGGTTTATGGGCAGTGTGATGGGGCTCTATTAAAAAACTAGTTTCTGAATGAAATCAAAGAAAACTTTATTGGATTATGGCAGTGTTTTACAGCTCAGGTATGTTAGCAAAGCATAGCTTCCAAACAGGTCTAAGGGCAGTCGCCCATCCACCCCCCTTCTACTAATAACCAGTGCCCCAGTCACCCATCCACCCTCCTTCTACTAATAACCAGTACCCCCAGCCACCCCCCACCTTCTAATAATAACCAGTGCCCCAGTCACCCATCCACCCTCCCTCTACTAATAACCATTGCCCCAGTCACCCATCCCACCCTCCCCCTACTAATAACCAGTACCCCCAGTCCCACCCCCCCCCTTCTACTAATAACCAGTACCCCCAGTCACCCATCCACCCTCCTTCTACTAATAACCAGTACCCCCAGCCCACCCCCCGCCTTCTACTAATAACCAGTGCCCCCAGTCACCCATCCACCCTCCCTCTACTAATAACCAGTACCCCAGCCCCCCCCCCCTTCTACTAATAACCAGTGCCCCAGTCACCCATCCACCCTCCCTCTACTAATACCAGTGCCCCAGTCACCCATCCACCCTCCCTCTACTAATAACCAGTACCCACCCCCAGTCACCCATCCACCCCCCTTCTACTAATAACCAGTGCCCCAGTCACCCATCTACCCTTATTCTAGTAATTATTACCAGTGCCCCAGTCACCCATCCACCCCCCTTCTACTAATAACCAGTGCCCGCAGTCACCCATCCACCCTCCTTCAACTAAAACCAGTGCCCCAGTCACCCATCCACCCTCCTTCTACAATAACCAGTGCCCCAGTCACCTATCCACCCTCCTTCAACTAATAACCAGTGCCCCCAGTCACCCATCTACCCTTATTCTAGTAATTATTACCAGTGCCCCAGTCACCCATCCACCCCCCTTCTACTATAACCAGTGCCCGCAGTCACCCATCCACCCTCCTTCAACTAATAACCAGTGCCCCATCCCCCATCCACCCTCCTCTACTAATAACCAGTACCCCCAGTCACCCATCCACCCTCTCTCTACTAATAACCAGTGCCCCAGTCACCCATCCACCCTCTTTCACACTAATAACCAGTGTCCCAGTCACCCATCCACCCTCCTTCTACTAATAACCAGTACCCCCAGTCACCCCCCCCCCTTCTACTATAACCAGTGCCCCCAGTCCCCCATCCACCCTCCCTCTACTAATAACCAGTGCCCCAGTCACCCCCCCTTCTACTAATAACCAGTGCCCCCAGTCACCCCCCCTTCTACTAATAACCAGTGCCCCCAGTCCACCCATCCACCCTCCCTCTACTAATAACCATGCCCCCAGTCACCCCCCCTCTACTAATAACCAGTGCCCCAGTCACCCATCCCCCCCTCCCTCTACTAATAACCAGTGCCCCAGTCACCCATCCACCTCCTCTACTATAACCTGCCCCATCCACCCCCCCCCCCCTCTACTAATAACCAGTGCCCCCCCCCAGTCACCCATCCACCCTCCCTCTACTAATACCAGTGCCCCCAGTCACCCATCCACCCTCCCTCTACTAATAACCAGTGCCCCCAGTCACCCCACCCACCCTCCCCTCTACTATAACCAGTGCCCCAGTCACCCATCCCCCCCCCTTCTACTAACCAGTGCCCCAGTCACCCATCCACCCTCCCTCTACTAATAACCAGTACCCCCAGTCACCCATCCCCCTCCCTCTCTACTATAACAGTACCCCAGTCACCACCCCCCCTTCTACTAATACCAGTCCCCCGTCCACCCATCCACCTCCCTCTACTAATACCAGTGCCCCCAGTCCCCCCCCCCTTCTACTAATAACCAGTGCCCCCAGTCACCCATCCACCCTCCCTCTACTAATAACCAGTACCCCCATCCCCCCCCCCCCCCCCCCCCCCCCTCCTTCTACTAATACCAGTGCCCCCAGTCACCCATCACCCTCCTCTACTAATAACCGTACCCCCCCCAGCCACCCCCCTTCTACTAATAACCAGTGCCCCAGTCACCCATCCACCCTCCCTCTACTAATAACCAGTGCCCCAGTCACCCCCCCTTCTACTAATAACCAGTACCCCAGTCACCCATCCACCCCCCTTCTACTAATACCAGTGCCCCAGTCACCCATCTCACCCTTATTCTATATTATTACCAGTGCCCCAGTCACCCATCCACCCCCCTTCTACTAATAACCAGTGCCCCGAGTCACCCTCCACCCTCCTTCAACTAATAACCAGTGCCCCAGTCACCCATCCACCCTCCTTCTACTAATAACCAGTGCCCCAGTCACCTATCCACCTCCCTCTACTAATAACCAGTACCCCAGTCACCTCCCCCCTCTTCACCTAATAACCAGTGCCCAGTCACCCATCCACCTCCTCTACTAATACCAGTGCCCCAGTCACCTATCCCCCTCCCTCTACTAATAACCAGTACCCCAGTCACCCCCCCTTCTACTAATAACCAGTGCCCCCCCCATCACCTTCCATCCACCTCCCTCTACTAATAACCAGTGCCCCCAGTCACCCCCCCCTTTCTACTAATAACCAGTGCCCCAGTCCCCCCCCTTCTACTAATAACCAGTGCCCCCAGTCACCCATCCACCCTCCCTCTACTAATAACCAGTACCCCCACCCCCCCCCCCCCTCTACTAATAACCAGTACCCCAGTCCACCCCCCCTTCTACTAATAACCAGTGCCCCCAGTCACCCATCCACCCTCCCTCTACTAATAACCAGTGCCCCAGTCCCCCCCCCCCTTCTACTAATAACCAGTGCCCCCCAGTCACCCCCCTTCTACTAATAACCAGTGCCCCCAGTCACCCATCCACCCTCCCTCTACTAATAACCAGTGCCCCCGTCACCCCCCCACCCCCCTTCTACTAATAACCAGTACCCCAGTCACCCCCCCTTCTACTAATAACCAGTGCCCCCCAGTCACCCATCCCCACCCTCCCTCTACTAATAACCATGTGCCCCAGTCCCCACCCCCCTTCTACTAATAACCATGCCCCCAGTCACCCCCCCTTCTACTAATAACCAGTGCCCCCCGTCACCCTCCACCCTCCCTCTACTAATAACCAGTGCCCCCAGTCACCCCCCCTTCTACTAATACCCAGTGCCCCCAGTCCCCCCCCACCCCCCCTTCTACTAATAACCAGTGCCCCCAGTCACCCCCCCCTTCTACTAATAACCAGTGCCCCAGTCACCCATCCACCCTCCCTCTACTAATAACCAGTGCCCCAGTCACCCCCCCCCTTCACTAATAACCAGTGCCCCCAGTCACCCATCCACCCTCCCTCTACTAATAACCAGTGCCCCCAGTCACCCCACCCCCCCTTCTACTAATAACCAGTGCCCCCAGTCACCCCCCCTTCTACTAATAACCAGTGCCCCAGTCACCATCCACCCTCCCTCTACTAATAACCAGTGCCCCCAGTCACCCCCCCTTCTACTAATAACCAGTACCCCAGTCACCCCCCCTACTAATACCATGCCCCCCAGTCACCCATCCCCCTCCCTCTACTAATAACCAGTGCCCCAGTCACCCCCCCTTCTACTAATAACCATGCCCCCAGTCACCCCCCTTCTACTAATAACCAGTCCCCAGTCACCCCCCCTTCTACTAATAACCAGTGCCCCCAGTCACCCATCCACCCTCCCTCTACTAATAACCAGTGCCCCTCACCCATCCACCCTCCCTCTACTAATAACCAGTGCCCCCAGTCACCCATCCACCCTCCCTCTACTAATAACCAGTGCCCCCAGTCACCCCTCCACCCTCCCTCTACTAATAACCAGTGCCCCCGTCACCCATCCCCCTCCCTCTACTATAACCATGTCCCCCAGTCACCCATCCACCCTCCCTCTCTAATAACCAGTGCCCCCTCACCCATCCACCCTCCCTCTACTATACCAGTGCCCATCACCCATCCACCCCCCTCTACTAATCCATCCCCCAGTCACCCTCCCCCCTCCCTCTACTAATAACCAGTACCCCAGTCACCCATCCACCCTCCCTCTACTAATAACCAGTGCCCCCACCCCCCCCCCCTTCTACTAATAACCAGTGGGCCCCCAGTCACCCCCCCCTTCTACTAATAACCAGTGCCCCCAGTCACCATCCCTCACCCCTCCCTCTACTAATACCAGTGCCCCAGTCACCATCCCCCTCCCCTACTAATACCGCCCTCCCATCCCCTCCCTCTACTAATAACCAGTACCCCCCCAGTCACCCATCCACCCTCCCTCTACTAATACCTGCCCCAGTCACCCCCCCTTCTACTATAACCAGTGCCCCCAGTCACCCCCCCTTCTACTAATAACCAGTGCCCCCCAGCTCACCCACCACCCCCCCCTCTACTAATAACCAGTGCCCCATCACCCCCCCCTTCTACTAATAACCAGTGCCCCAGTCACCCATCCACCCTCCCTCTACTAATAACCAGCGCCCCAGTCACCCATCCACCCTCCCTCTACTAATAACCAGTGCCCCCAGTCACCCATCCCACCCTCCCTCTACTAATAACCAGTGCCCCCAGTCACCCATCCACCCTCCCTCTACTATAACTGTTGGTTTTTATATATTCTGTATATCACTTAGCCTAATAGCAGCCATTTTGTTTTCGCTCCATTTTGTGGGCACATATTACTTAGTCTGTTTTTTCCTCAAAATGTACCAAGCTGTACCTAGCCCAAGCTGTTTCTCATGGCCATAGATAATACGTTATCTCAAGGTCTTCTGCCTCCATGGCAACTGTCTCTATTTCTCGCATTCCAAGACAGTTTTATATATGTTTTACAGACATAAAGTCTGGTAAACCCCTTTTCGTCATGCAAAGGTTTTTCCTTTGTTTCTATATGCCAATGTATGACCCAATAACGAGATATGTTCAGTACATGCCCTGTGTGTGTGTGAATTCTATTTCCCGCAGCTGGTGAGGCTTTTCAGTGTTCTAAAACTAGGCATCAATAATGGTTGGACCATGTAGGATATATTATTCTTACAATTTGGTGTCATAGTGGGGATACAACCTACACGGACCGTAAGTATTGAAACTTATAATTTTAAGTTCTGTCTTGCTTGTTCTGTAACTTGTATCACACTTGGAAGATTTTCAAAACGTGGGTCGGAAGGCGACGCTGCCCCACGTGCTTACAGATAGGTCTGTAAGTAGAGTGTCTGTAAGTGAATGCCCGCAGGCTGGGACTTGGATCGAGTTCTCTCTCCTTAAGGAAGTTGGTCTTCGTGTGTGGAGTGTTAAATTCTGAAAGTTTTTATTCCTGAGTGGAATGTAAAAAACTTGGTGCTGGGTGTTCTAGAAGTTTAAGTAGACCTCTCCCGCAGGTGGCGATCTGCATTTTTTTAGTTTCTCTTTGGAAGAGGTAACTGGGAGCCGTACAAGAGATATATTTTCCCCTTATTGATAGGATCCCTATTTGCGGGTTGGACTCGCAACTTGTGGTTGGACTACAAGATAATACTCCCGCGAGGCGACGACCTGCACATAGAGATTTAATGTTTTTTCTCTTTACTAAATTTTCTTCAGCGTGAAGTGAGTGTAAAACACGGGAGTTAGGGGACGGGGACTTAAGAGTTTTAAGCTTACCATTTTATAGAACGGACAGTGTGGTCCGTTCATTTGAATTTCGAACTTCTGATTTGTGTTTCTTTGCTAGCTAGCTTATACGAACATTGAGAAACCCTACTATTTGTCTTGTCTGTCTTGCATGCTTATATGTAAGTGTCTGATTTATTAGAGTATAATTTTTTTCTCTCTTTGCTTCAGTGTGATTTGTTTCCCTAATTGTATTCACTGCGCTTATGGTTAACATTCTTCTTGCTTACAGGATGGAAAGTTTTCACAGTAAAGGTGTCTGCCCCAAACATGATAAGTCATTTAAAGTATATTAAAGTGTTTTAATTCTAAGTTTTACGGTTTCCAATGGTGTGGGAAATACTGATATTCCGAAGAATTTTCTTGGAAACTCAAGGAGGATTAGGTGATCCGCATTGGTGGTACAATGATTATGGCAATCCATGGTTTGAAATATATTGGGTTGGATAAAGATGTATATTCTTATTGTGAGCTCTCTTAGTGAATTTTTTTACATCTGATTATATTAATACGTAGTTTAAATTTGGTAATGCTGGTTTCACTTAGAATGTTTGGACCGATGTTTTCTTTTCTATCTGTGTCTAATCTCTTTATCTTCTTACATTCCTAACCCCGCTTTCTCCCCCTCCTCTCTCCTTTTCATGTCTAACTATTTGTAATGGGTTTTTATAATTGCGAATGGAGGTAGGAATGTCTACGGAAGTTTTTTTTTATATATTACAGAGGTTTTTTTTTTGAGAAGTGAAGATTTAGAAGTCAGGGCAAGGATCTGGTAGAGTTTCTGGTGGTTTTTAAAGATGATCCGCTTAATAATAGCAAATGTTTTTGTAATAATTAGATCTTGGTGAGACCCTTATCTCTATATAGCTAGTAGGATGTGAACAATCAGTCACAGATAATATCCCCTATGATGGCAGTTGTGATGGATTTTCCCCCCACAAGTGATTCCCTTGCTGTGGTACAGCTCATGGACAGAAGTGTATCCTATTTTTGTTCTTCTATACAGGTAAGCTGTTTAATTTTTATAAGATACCGGGACTTGTGCTTCTCTATCACAAGCTTCCTCCTTATATTAATGGTCCCCTCAGCTGATTGCAAGTTTTTTGTAGATGTTTATGGGGGTAATTGCAGAGACTAAAATATAAATATTTGCCACTAATAGGATAATGGCCAATTGTTATTGTCTTATTTTCCTTTGAATTATTACCAATTAACCCCATTAATTTGAATAATACCGGATTTAGTAAGTAATTTGTGTATCTTAATTTTCTTTAGTGGCCATAACTTGTTGGAAGTAAAAGATTATTTTTTTTTTTATGCCCTAACACCCTTTTAAACACGATATAATTAATAGTATTCTGCCAATGGTTTGTACCTTTGTAGGCACATGAGTAATTATAAAGACTATCTTCCTATTTATACCCCTATTTTATAGCTCTAATACAGATAGTTTCCTATAGTTTCGGATATTTAAGGCCCTTATTAAGCATTTCTTTTCTGCCGATACCCAATGTAAATACGTTGTTGATTTTGAGATATGCCTTTTTTCTGCATTCGCTGGTGCTACGGCTCAGTTTTTTTTTGTATTCATGTTTTGAAAAGTCCCATTTTATGTGTCACTCAAGTTTGACATAGAGATTTGGTGGACTTGCCAGTGACAGACTCTATGGCTCTCTGTAAGTGTTAACATAATACAATGGGTTACAGCCACATGGTTCTAGAGATATTGAAATAGTTTATTTGTTCAAATATGTTTAATGTGGTGTATTGTTTATTCAGAGCATGGAGGTATGTAAATTTTTCTCTCCTCTCTCCTCAATTGCTGCATCAAAAGCTTCCGAAAATACAATATTGCAAAGACTCAGTTCAATATCTGTTGGTTGTATAATATCTAGGGTGAATATCTGGTCAGCCCCGCCCTGAGATAGAACATTTGCTTTTCAAACACCCTGTGATAAAGCTGAATTGTCGGCTTCATGACTTTTACAACCAACAATGAATCCCAGCCAGCTCCCACTGGGACCAAAAACTCCAAATGCCACAATTGAAGACTGTCCAACTCATTCTATGGACACTGCAAATGACAAAGAATGTTAAATATTGTTATAACACATTTACCTAATACCCTCTGCCCCTGCTCTGAGCTTTGTATTATGATAAATCTTTTTCATTTGTATTATAAGGAACATTGTAAAATCATGGTGGCATTTTTATCACACTATCACAGAGACACCCCTTGAACTAGTCACTTATTTTTTTTTTCTCTCTCTAAGTCATTGGCAATCACTGGTTAGAGAATGCAATCTCTTGCATCTTACAATGGCTGGTGAGGCCCAACTTTATTATATTGGAACACGAGAATGTTTAATTAACATCTATCATGTTTTATAAATGCTAAAATCAATCTGACTATCACTATCCGATGTCTCACAGAGTATGAGTTATTTTAAAATCCATTAATGGTCTTAGAAGTTTAAATATTTCAGGTCTTACCCATAGTATATTCCTTTATTTACTGTATTAAGATTAGTTAAAGGTTAATAACCCCAAGCAATTAAATTTAAATATAGGTGTAAATCTCTACCCAGTCCCGATTTGATTCTCTACCATTAGACTGTTTATGTTGTGTTTGGTAATGTATATAGATCTTCAATTCCCGATTCTGTTTGGAATTTAGTCCGTTAGTGTTTTGTTTTTTAGCTTAATTTTTTTCTTTGACCCGTACTGGTGTTTTGTTTAGGTTTAAGTTAAGCGTTTAGTTTTTCTTGTTCCAGGATATTTAATGTAGTTGGTTTTTTGGTAGTAGAGGTTTATAAATGAGAATGGTGGAGCTGACTTTACATTAATTTAATTTGGGGATTATATCTTCTTCCTTATGTTTTAGTTGTTGTACTGGATGATTGTGGTTCTTTTCATGTTGTTTTAAGGGAATGTTATCTCATATTGTGTATAAGTTGCTTTTTCTTTTCTCCTTTTCTTTCTCTTTGGTTTCATTCATTCCTGCGTTCATACTTTTTCCATGAGAATGTTATGTATTTCGTTTGAGTTTTTTGTTTGTCTCCCCGATCTTTTTTTTTCAAGATTTTTTTTTTTTTTCTCTCAAGTATTGTTTTTTAGACCTTGGGTCTTATTAAAGGGGATAGTTAGTAATAATATTGGCTCATAAAATCTTAGCCACAAGGTTTATTGCCCAAAATGTATATACTTAGTAAAAGAGATTTGAAAACTTGCTAAAATTATTATTCCTAAATGATGTTGTCCTGTTAGGATAGATTCAGAATAAGGACCACTCTTTACTTCTAAGCTAATACAAGACATTGTGTAATTGATGTTCATTGAATAGAAGTTTCATATCCCCCAGAGTTCAGAGATGTTTGTTGAACGAATGAACCGCAACAAAAAAGGAAGTTTAGGAAGGCTACTGCAGGTTTCTTTCAGTAAATGGGATATTTATTTTACCCACTTATTAGCGAGGTTCTTATGGCCCCAATTCTACATCCAAGTTGTCTTCTTTCGAAATTTTAATGGTAAACCATTCCCTACATTGGGGCAGTTAAGACAGGGACATTAATTACAGGTGACCTGGATTTATCCAGGAAGCTTATGTGGCAAACTGTTGAAAAAATTGAATAGCATCTGTGGTGATGTTTCTTGTTGTTTTTTTCTTTATTTTCTGGTGCTCCGGATCCACCTGTTTAAATCAGGTGTATTGGTCTTGATGAAGGCGTTATGACTCGCACAGCTATCTTGGTTGAAGCATCCATCGTGGATACATGCTTCCAAGTAAAGCGCGCACCGAATCTGTTGATTGGAGAACAGATGACCACCGAGATGACCACCGAGATGACTTCAAGAATGACAACACCACCCCTCCCAGGAGAGGATTAAGATGACCCAGATGCCCAACCAGTGATGATTGTGTAACTCCAGATGAAATCATATTTCCTGACCCTTTCATTTTTCATCATCTTATTTCTGTGGTTTGATTCTATTTTTGAATTATTATAATGACAAGCTTCCCGCTTTGCTTCCCCCTTGTTCCATTGCTCCCCAGTAACTTTGGAGTTATTTTCCAAAGACTCCTAAAACCACTAAACACTGATTTCTGTTTAGGAAATGTAAAATGCAAGGGCCACATTATAAGTACTTGTTTGAATCGCTAATTCCAGTCAGTTCCAACGTCTCCAAAGACCTTCTGACTGATCAGCACTATAATGGTCGATTGGACCCCCAATTTCCGGAAGATGGTGTACCGCTTAAATTTCCAGAACTTACCTCAAAACTTCCCGCGAACTACACTGTTAGATATGGTTATGATTCGACTCAACATGTTTACTGGATGTGAAGTTTTGTTTAGTTTTTTACTTGTCGTCCTTGCTGCTACACATGTTGTTCTGTGAATAATACATGCAGTGTAATCTCACCTATCAAACGACATCAAATTATGTAATACAATTTTTGGGGGGGTTTTTTTTTCAGAGGATGGTCATGGCCTTATGGAATGTTCGCTTACACTTATTTACCTGCTAAATTTGTCCTCGGAGGTCCTTGTGCTATCATAGATTAAGTATGGTGATATGTGCCAAGCAGCAACATTGCAATCTTCTTCTTTCCTCTCTGCAGGGTAAAAGTAATCGCAGGGATCTTATAACTAGCAGAGATTGTAAGTCTCCTAGTACATCCCCTATCTAAACTGAAGTTGGTTTTGCTTTAGTGCTACGAGTACGTAAGTCGTCCAGGTCTAGCAAATATACTGGTACAATTCTTTACTCTTGCATGTGAGTACTAAAGAAAAAATAACTAGCAATCTATACCTCCAATATGCTAACTGACTAATAATACTCTGGAACAATCTGTTCTCCAGAATCGTGCTGCTATCGTATCTACTTTTTTGTGCATAGTCACGGATGTGAAAGTGTTTGAAGGTATGTGCTGCTTTAAATCTTCTGATCATACCCCTCAACTATTATCTCAGATCAGTACTTTGCAACAACTTAGAATCACAATCAAGGTAAGATATGGTAAATTTTCTCTGGAACATCTTTTTGTTTGGTGGCTTCCCTCTGGGTCAGCTTCGCAATATTTTTGGGTACAATTATAATATCATACTGTGGTCTGATCTCTGTTGCTGCTGTATCAATGTGCCCATGATGTATTGCTATATTCGCATCTGTTGCAAGTTTTCCTACTATCTAAAACTATGCTCACGTCGGCAATGTATAATGATGTAATCGCTATAAATGCTATTTCCACTGATAATTTCCTATAACGTTACCTAATAATTTTCCGTTTAGTTATCCCTTTGTGGATAAACAGGGTGGACATGTTATGTTTTATATATTCTGTATAATCACTTAAGCCAATAGCAGCACATTTTGTTTTCGACTCCATTTGCACTATTACTCTAGTCTGTTTTTTCTCAAATGTACAAGCTGTACCCTCCCAGCTGTTCTCACTGGGCACTAGATTATACGTTTCTCAATGTCTTCTGCCTCCTAGTTCAACTTGTCTCTTCTCTCGCATTCCCAGACATGTTTTATTATTTGTTTACAGACATAAAGTCTGGGTAAAGCCCCGTTTTTCGTCATGCAGGTTTATTCCTTTTTGTTCTATATGCCAATGTATGACCCAAATAACTGGAGTAGTTTTTCAGTACATGCCCTGTGTGTGTGGGAATTCTATTTCCCAGCGCTGTGAGGCTTTTTCACGTGTTCTAAGAACTAGCAATCAATATGGTTGGACCAGTTGTAGGATATATTATCTCATAACCAGTACCCCAGTCACCCATCCACCCTCCCTCTCTAACAACCAGTACCCCAGTCACCCATCCACCCTCCTCTACTAATATAACCAGTAAACCCCCAGTCCAGCCCCATCCCCCTCCCTCTCACTAAAAACCAGGCCCCCAGTCACCCTCCACCCTCCTCTACTAATAACCAGTACCCCAGCCACCCCCCCCGTTCTACTAATAACCAGTGCCCCAGTCACCCCCCCCCCCCTCTACTAATAACCAGTGCCCCAGTCACCCATCCACCCTCCCTCTACTAAACCCGTGCCCCAGTTCACCCATCCCCCCCTCTCTACTAATAACTAGTGCCCCCAGTCACCTATCCACCCCCCTTCTACTATAACCAGTGCCCCCTCACCCATCCAACACCCCTTCTACTAATTATTACCAGTGGCCCCAGTCACCCATCCTCCCTCCTTCTACTATATTAATTACCACGTTGCCATTTCAAACGGAATGAATAACCGGAACTTAGAAACATACGGACATGGAAGGATGTGTTAATGTTGTATAAAGTAATAGAGGAATCCATACACACACCCCGAGGGGGTATAGATACACTATGACCGATGGTTGTGGCACAAAAAGTTTGTTTTTGCAGTAATATTGGCAGTTTGTATATGTGACCTAACAAGTGGACGAGACAGACCACTAAGACATGCAGTGAATGGGCATAGATATATATGCCTAATTCGAAAGGAGTGCCGCAGAAACATAACATATATCTAACGTCGCATATGTAACAAACGTTGGAACCAGCCTGCGATCACTATAGAATCCTCCCTTTTGTCTGTTTTAGTGTAAATCCACCTAGATTAAGGACAAGGAAATGTACAACTTGCCCTATTGGTACAGGTACAATTGAGCATAGTATATGATGTACATATATGGAAATGAGTGAGATATGTATGCATCACATGATCATCCTCCATCACTAATGAATGGTTGTTTGGTGTACTTTAGGTGATTTTATGGTTTTTGTAATTATACTCAAGTAGAGACAACTCACAAAAAATGATTTTTTTTTAATTGTGTGAATATTTTTGTGGACACATTGGTTATATGGTTACGCCGGAGAATATTGAAGGGGTTGTTGGTTGATGATAAAATCGTCAGAATGATGATACTGTGCCTGAAAGTCATAGAGAGCGCGGACGAGGGCACTACCCTTTAAAGTATGACATATACTGTTGGGTATGTTATCTGAACTGACTAAAGAGAGTAATAAGTAGTTAGAGCAGATCTACAGTATTGTGTTAATTATTACCAATGCCCTCAGTCACCCATCCTACTTCCCTCTCTAATAACCAGTGCCCCAGTCACCCTCCACCCTTCTTCTACTAATTACCAGTTCCCCCTACCCAGTCCCTCACCCATCCTTCCTTCTACTAACAACCAGTGCCCCAGTCACCCTTCTACTAATAACCAGTGCCCCAGTCACCCATCCACCCTCCCTCTACTAATAACCAGTGCCCCAGTCACCCATCCACCCTCCTTCTACTAATAACCAGTACCCCCAGTCACCCATCCACCCTCCCTCTACTAATAACCGTACCCCAGTCACCCTCCACCCTCTCTCTACTAATAATCAGTGTCCCCCAGTCACCCATCCACCCTCCCCTCTACTAATATTACCAGTGCCCCAGTCACCCATCCATTCTCTTCCTAGTAATTATTACCAGAGCCCCAGTCCACCATCCACCCTCCCTCTACTAATATTACCAGAGCCCCCAGTCACCCATCCCCCTCTACTAATACCAGTACCCCCAGTCACCCATCCACCCTCTCTCTACTAATAATCAGTGTCCCCAGTCACCCATCCACCCTCCCTCTACTAATACCCAGTCCCCCAGTCACCCATCCACCCTCCCTCTACTATACCATTGCCAGTCCCCCCCCTCCTACTAATAACCAGTGCCCCCAGTCACCCCCCCTTCTACTAAACCAGTGCCCCAGCTCACCCATCCCACCCTCCTCTACTAATAACCAGTGCCCCAGTCACCCATCCCCCTCCTCTACTATAACCAGTGCCCCAGTCACCCATCCACCACCTCCCTCTACTAATAACCAGGACCCCCAGTCACCCATCCACCCTCCCTGCTACTAATAACCAGTCCCAGTCACCCATCCACCCTCCTACTAATACCAGTGCCCCCAGTCACCCCACCCTTCTATCTACTATAACCAGTGCCCCATCACCCATCCCCCCTTCTACTAATAACCAGTGCCCCCGTCACCCATCCCCCCCTCCCTCTAACTATAACCAGTACCCCCAGTCCACACTCCACCCTCCTCTACTAATACCCAGTGCCCCCAGTCCCCCCCCCCTCTTTACTAATAACCAGTGCCCCCAGTCACCCCCCTTCTACTAATAACATGCCCAGTCACCACCCACCCTCCCTCTACTAATAACCAGTACCCCAGTCACCCCCCCCTTCTACTAATAACCAGTGCCCCCAGTCACACCCACACCCTCCCTCTACTAATAACCATGCCCCGTCACCCATCCACCCTCCCTCTACTATAACCAGTGCCCCCAGTCACCCACCCACCCTCCCTCTACTAATAACCGTGCCCCGTACATCCACCCTCCCTCCACAATAAAACCCAGTGACCCCAGTCACCATCCACCCTCCCTCTACTAATAACCAATACCCCAGTCACCCTCCCCCTCCCTCTCTAATAACCAGTCAGCCCCAGTCACCCATCCACCCTCCTCTCTAATAACCGTGCCCCAGTCCCCCATCCACCCTCCCTCTACTAAATACCACGTACCCCAGTCACCCATCCACCCTCCCTCTACTAATAACCATTCCCCCAGTCACCCTTCCACCCGCCTCTACTAATAAACCCGTGCCCCAGTCACCCCCCCTTCTACTAATAACCAGTGCCCCAGTCACCCCCCCTTCTAACTAATCAGTGCCCCAGTCACCCATCCCCCCCCTCTACTAATACCAGTACCCCAGTCACCCCTCCAAAATCACACCATCCACCCTCCCTCTACTAAACCAGTGCCCCAGTCCCCACCCCCTTCTACTATAACCAGTGCCCCCAGTCACCCCCCCTTCTCAATAACCAGTGCCCCCAGTCACCCCCCCCTCCCCTCTACTATAACCAGTGCCCCAGTCACCCCCCCTTCTACTAATAACCAGTGCCCCAGTCACCCATCCACCCTCCCTCTACTAATAACCAGCGCCCCAGTCACCCATCCACCCTCCCTCTACTAATAACCAGTGCCCCCGTCACCATCCACCCTCCTCTACTAATACCAGTGCCCCAGTCACCCCATCCACCCCCTCTACTAATAACCAGTTGCCCCAGTCACCCATCCACCCTCCCTCTACTAATAACCAGTACCCCAGTCACCCATCCACCCTCCCTCTACTAATAACCAGTACCCCAGTCACCCATCCACCCTCCCTCTACTAATAACCATGCCCCCAGTCACCCCTCCACCCTCCCTCTACTAATAACCAGTACCCCCCCAGCCACCCCAGCCACCCCCCGTTCTACTAATAACCAGTGCCCCAGTCACCCATCCACCCTCCCTCTACTATAACCAGTGCCCCGTCACCCTCCACCCCCGCCCTCTACTATAACCGGGCCCCCCAGATTGTCACCATCCACCCTCCCCTCTACTAATAACCCTTACCCCCCCCCCCAGGCGCCAAGCCACCCCCCTGTTCATAACTAATAACCAGTCCCCAGTCACCCATCCACCCTCCCTCTACTAATAACCAGTGCCCCAGTCACCCATCCACCCTCCCTCTACTAATAACCAGTGCCCCAGTCACCCATCCACCCTCTCTCTACTAATAACTAGTGCCCCCAGTCACCCATCCACCCCCCTTCTACTAATAACCAGTGCCCCCAGTCACCCATCCACACCCCTTCTACTAATTATTACCAGTGCCCCCAGTCACCCATCCTCCCTCCTTCTACTAATTATTACCACGAGTGCCATTTCCAAACGGAATGAATACCGGAACTTAGAAACATACGGACATGGAAGGATGTGTTAATGTTGTATAAAGTAATAGAGGAATCCAGTACAACCCCGAGGGGGGATATAGATACACTATGACCGATGGTTGTGGCACAAAAAGTTTGTTTTTGCAGTAATATTGGCAGTTTGTATATGTGACCTAACAAAAGTGGACGAGACAGACCACTAAGACATGCAGTGAATGGGCTATAGATATATATGCCTAATTCGAAAGGAGTGACGCAGAAACATAACATAATATCTAACGGTCGCATATGTAACAAAACGTTGGAAACCAGCCTGCGATACTATAGAATCCTCCCTTTTGTCTGTTTTAGTGTAAATCCAACCTAGATTAAGGACAAGGAAATGTACAACTTGCCCTATTGGTACAGGTACAATTGAGCATAAGTATATGATGTACATAATATTGGAAATGAGTGAGATATGTATGCATCACATGATCATCCTCCATCACTAATGAATGGTTGTTTGGTGTACCACAGTAACTGGTATAATCAAGTTTGCCCACAGTAACTGGTATAATTAAGTTTGCCCACAGTAACTGGTATAATCAAGTTTGCCCACATTCCATATCCATTGTTACCAGGCTAACCCATTAACCCGTTCCATATCCAATGTTACCAGGCTAACCCATTAACCCGTTCCATATCCAATATGTTACCAGGCTAACCCATTAACCCGTTCCATATCCATTGTTACCAGGCTAACCCATTAACCCTTTCCATATCCAATATGTTACCAGGCTAACCCATTAACCCGTTCCATATCCATTGTTACCATAACCAGTTACCCACCCAGCCACCCCCCCTTCTAACTAAAACATGCCCCTTCACCCATCCAGCCACCCTCCCTCCTAACTCCTACTAATAAACCAGTGCCCCAGTCACCCTCCCCCCTCCCTCTAACCCTAAATAACCATACCCACCCCAGTCCACCCATCACACCCCCTCTACTAATAACCAGTGCCCCCAGTCCCCCATCTACCCTTAGTCTAGTATTTTATCAGTGCCCCATCACCCCATACCACCCCCCTTCTAAACTAATAACCAGTGCCCGCAGTCCCCATCCACCCTCCTTCACTAAAAAACCCCCCATTTTGCCCTCCATTCCACCATCCCACCCTCCTTCTCTCCTTCTACGAATACCATTGCCCCAGTCACTAATTCCACACCGCCACCCCTTCAACTATAACCATTGTGCCCCCAGTCACCCTCTAACCCTATTCTAGTAATTATTACCCAAGATAACCAGGCCCCCGTCACCCCTCCACCCCACCTTCTACTAATAACCGTGCCCCAGTCACCCTCCACCCCTCCTTCGAACAAATAACGCCAAGTGCACAGGTCTCATCCACCCTCCTTGCTTTCTACGAATACCAGTTTACCCCAGTCACCCATTTCCACTCCACCCTCTCTCTAACCTATAACACGTGCCCCAGTCAACCCATCCACCCTCTTTCAAACTAATAACCTCATGTTCCCCGTCACCCATCCACCCTCTTCCGACTAATACCAGTACCACCCAGTCCCACCCCCCCATTCTATAATAACCTTGCCCGCCCCAGTCCCCATCCCCCTCCCTCGACTAATAACCAGTGCCCCAGGCGCCCCCCCTTCACTAATAACCAGTTCCCCCAGTCACCCCCAACCATTGCCCTCCCCCCCCAGTCACCTTCCCCCCCTTCTCACTAAATACCCCAGTGCCACCCAAGTCAACCATCCCATCCCACCCTCCCCCTACAATAAACCCAGTGCCCCCGTCACCTGACTACCCCCCTTTCCTACTAGGAATCCCCCCCTTCTACTCATACCATTGGCCCCGTCACCGCCATCCACCCTCCCACCTCTACTAATAACCATTATGCCCCCCAGTCACCCATCCACCCTCCCTCTACGAATACCATGCCCCCAAGTCACCCATCCAACCCTCCTCCATCCTAATAACAAGTAACCCGGTCCCCAGTCACCCATTCCACCCTCCCTTACTTTATAACCAGTACACCCCCAACAGTCATCACCCCCCCCCTTCTTTCATACTAATAACCAGTTTTTACCACCAGCCCCACCTAACCCATACCCCCAGTTCACCCGACTACCACACCCTCCTTCTACTAATTAAACCAGTGCCCCCCAGTCACCCCCCCTTCTACTAATAACGCATACCACCCCCCAGTCCACCCATCCACCCTCCTTCTCTAATAACCCGGTACCCCCCATGCCACCCCCCGCCTTCTACTACTCACTCTCGTTTTACCCCCCGCCTCATTTTCGGCCCCCAGTCAGATCCCCCTCATCCCAGCCGCCTTCCTCCTCACCTAAGAACCCAGTACCCCCCATGCGTGCCACCTCCCCCCTTCTACTAATAACCCGTGCCCCAGTCACCCATCCACCCTCCCATCTACTAATAACCAGTGCCCCGCACCCCATCCACCCTCCCTCTCCTATACCCAGTACCCCCAGTCACCCATCACATCCCTCCTTCTCTCCTAACTATACCAGCTGCCCCCATTCACCCATCTACTAAAAATCTAACCCTTATTCTTAGTAAATTATTACAGTTGCCCCCCCATCACCCCTTCCACCCCCCATCGCTACAACTATACCCAGTTCGCCCCCGCAGTCACGGCCCACTCACCCTCACTTCAACTAATAACCAGTGCCCCAGTCCCCATCCACCCTCCTTCTATTCTAACTACATCCCAGTGGCCCCAGTCCACCTATTTCCTCCACCCTCCCTCTACAATAACCGAGTACCTCCCGTCAACCCATCCCCCTTTTCTAACACAACATCACCCTTCTTATATACAAACCAGTGCCCCAGTAACCCATCCACCCTATCCTTCTACTAATACCAGTGGCCCCGCCCTCACCTCGTACTAATACCCTATAGCACCAGCCACCTCCCTCTACAATAACCACGTACCCCAGTCACCCCCCCCTCTTCTACTAATACGAACCAGTTGTCCCCCAGTCACAACCTACACCAACCCCTCCCTATATAATTAATACCAGTGGCCCACTCACCCTCCTCCCTTCCTACTAATATTACCATGCCCCCCAGTCACGCATACCGCCCCCTGTCTAATATAAACCACGTCCACCCAGTCACCCTCACTAAACCGCTACCCTCCCCTACCTCCTAAAATCAGGACCAGGACCAGGCACACTCGCTAAACCAGTTACAGGACAACCACCATTCAAAACCTCCTTCCCCGTAACCCTGCTACGTAATAACCAGTACCCTAACCATCACCAACATGACTCACCCCCCCTTCTTCTACTCATAATCCAGCTGCCCCCAGTCACACCATCCACCCTCACTCTCTAATAACCAGTGCCCCCAGTCACCCACCACCCCCCCCTTAACTAATAACCAGTGCCCCTAGTCACCCACTCAATCCCTCCCCCTCTAAACTAATAACCAGGCCCCAGTCACCCATCCCCACCCTCCTCTCTACTAGCATAATAACCAGTGCCCCCAGTCACCCCCCCTTTCTACGTAAGCACCCAGTCACCTCCCAGATCACCCTCCCCCCCTCTCTACTAATAACCAGTGACCCCCAGTCACCACCCCTTCCACCCCTCCCTCAACCTAATACCAGTGCCCCAGTCCACCCCCCCCTTCTACAATAACCAGATCCCATGCCCCCCAGTCCAACCCCCCCCCTTCTACTAATAACCAGTGCCCCCAGTCACCCCCCCTTCTACTAATAACCAGTGCCCCCAGTCACCCATCCACCCGCCCTCTACTAATAACCAGTACCCCAGTCCACCATCACCCTCCCTCTACTCTAATAACCATGCCCCAGTCACCTCCACCCCCCTCTACTAATACCAGTGCCCCAGTCACCCATCCACCCCTCCCTTTACTAATAACCAGTGCCCCAGTCACCCCCCCCTCCTCTAACTTATAACCGTGCCCACAGTCACCCATCACCCTCCCTCTACTAATAACCAGTGCCCCAGTCACCCTCCTCCACCCTCCCTCTACTAATCCAGTGCCCCAGTCACCCATCCACCCTCCCTCTACTAATAAACCAGTGCCCCAGTCCATCCACCCTCCCGCACTACTAACCGTACCCCGATCACCCATCCACCCTCTCACGAAACCAGTACCCCCAGTCACCCCCCCACCCCTTCTACTAAAACCAGTGCCCCAGTCACCCCACCCCCCCTTCTACTAATAACCAGTGCCCCCAGTCACCCACCCCCTCTTCTACTAATAACCAGTGCCCAGCACCCCACATTCTACTAACACCATGCCCAGTCACCATCCACCTCCTCTACTAATAACCATACCCCAGTCACCCATCCACCCTCCCTCTACTATACAGTGCCAGTGCCCCCATCAACCCCCCCTTCTACTAATAACCAGTGCCCCCTCACCCCCCTTCTACTAATAACCAGTCCCCCAGTCACCCACCCACCCTCCCTCTACTAATCAACCAGTTTGGCCCCAGTCACCCCCCCTTAACTAATAAACCAGTGCCCCAGTCACCCATCCACCCTTCCCTCTCTACTAATAAAACCGCAGCGCCCCAGTCACCATCCACCACCCTCCCTCTATAATAACCGTGCCCCCAGTCACCCATCCACCTCCCTCTACTAATAACCAGTGCCCCAGTCACCCATCCCCACCCTCCCTCTAACTATACCAGTGCCCAGTCACCCATCCACCTCCCTCTATAATACCAGTACCCCAGTCACCCTTCCACCCTCCCTCTACTACCACTAATAACCAGTACCAGCCCCATCACCCATCCACCACTCCCTACTAATAACCAGTGCCCCCAGTCACCCATCCACCCCTCTCATCTACTAATAACCAGTACCCCGCCACCCCCCGTTCTACTATAACCAGTTGCCCAGTCACCCATCCACCCCCTCCCTTACAATCCAGTGCCCCCAGTCCCACCCATCCAACCCTCCTCTACTAATAACCAGTGCCCCAGTCACCATCCAACCCTCATCTCTACTAATAACTAGTGCCCCCAGTCACCTATTCCACCACCCCTTCTACTAAGAACAGTGCCCCCAATCACCCATCACCAACCCCTTCTTACTAATTATATACCAGTGCCCCAGTCACCCCCTCCCTCCTCTACTAATTATTACCACACGATGCCATTTCCAACGGAATGAATACCGGAACTTAGAAACATACGGACATGGAGGATGTGTTATGTTGTATAAAGTAATGAGGAATCCAGTACAACCCCGGAGGGGGATATAATACACTATGACCGATGGTTGTGGCACAAAAAGTTTGTTTTTGCAGTAATATTGGCAGTTTGTATATGTGACCTAACAAAGTGGACGAGACAGACCACTAAGACATGCAGTGAATGGGCTATAGATATATGCCTAATTCGAAGGAGTGACGCAGAAACATAACATTATATCTAACGGTCCGCATTATGTAACAAAACGTTGGAAACCAGCCTGCGATACATAGAATCCTCCTTTGTCTGTTTTAGTGTAAATCCAAACCTAGATTAAGGACAAGGAATGTACAACTTGCCCTATTGGTACAGGTACAATTGAGCATAAGTATATGATGTACATATATTGGAAAGAGTGAGATATGTATGATCACATGATCATCCCTCCATCACTAATGAATGGGTTGTTTGTGTGTACTTTAGGTGATTTTAATGGTTTTTGTATTATACCAAGTAGAGACAACTACAAAAATGATTTTTTTTTTTAATGTGTGAATATTTTTGTGGACACATTGGTTAATTGGGTTACGCCGGAGAATATTGAAGGGGTTGTTGGTTGATGATAAAATCGTCAGAATGATGATACTGTGCCTGAAATCATAGGAGCGCGGACGAGGGCACTACCCTTTAAAGTATGACATATAACTGTTGGGTATGTTATCTGAACTGACGTAACGAGAGTAATAAGTAGTTAGAGCAGATCTACAGTATTGTGTTAATTATACCAATGCCCCAGCGTCCACCCATCCTACTTGCCCTCTAATAACAGTGCCACCCAGTCACCATCACCCCTTCTTCTCTTCACTAATTACCATTTACACCCATCCACCCCATCCTTCTTCTACTAAAACAAAACCAGTGCCCAGTCCCCTTCTACTAATATACCAGTGCCCCAGTCACCCATCCACCCTCCCTCTACTAATACGTCCCAACATCACATCTTCTACCATACAGTCCCGTCAACCACCACCTAAATAAGACAGTCACATCCACCTTCTTCACAATAATCGTCCGTCCCATCCACTCCTTACTAGTTCCAGGCCAGTACCATCCTTCCAGTAATCCGGCCCAGTCACCCTCCTTTCCACACCCTCCCTCTACTAATATTACGAGCCCAGTACCACCCTATGACAGTCACCAGTCACCTCACACCTCTCTCTACACTAATAATCGTGCCCGTGCACCCATCCACCTCCCTTACTAATATTACCAGTAATGGCCAAGTCACCCAGCCCCTCCCTTCTACGAAATGACCAGACCCCCAGTCACCCATCCACCCTCCCTTATAATTATTACAGTGAGAGCGCCCCAGTCACCATCACCCATCCCCTTAACTAAGTAACAGAACCCCGCCCCCCCAGTCACCCATCCCACCTCTCTCTCACTAATAATACAGTGTCCCAGTCACCCATCCACCTCACTCTACTAATCCTATTACCATTCCACCAGTCCACCTCCCTCATTAACCAGTGCCTCCCCTTCTACTAATATACCAATGCACCCCAGTCACCATCCACCCTCTACTAATAACAGTCCCCACAGTCCACCCATTCACCCCACTCCCTCACTAATAACATACCAGCCAGTCACCATCCACACCTCCTAATATCAACCAGTGCCCCCCGCAGTCCAACTCATTCCAACCTCCTACTAGATAACCTAGTACACAGTCCCCCAGTCACCCACAATCCATCCCCCTCACCATCATTACTAATAACCAGTACCACAGTCACCCATCCACCCTCCCTCTACTAAATAAACATTGCCCCCATCACCGCCCCCCTTCTACTAATACCCATTTGTGGCCCCATTCACCACCCCCTTCTACTAATAACCAGTGTCACCCCCAGTCACCCATACCCCTCCCCACCCATCCCTCTACTAATAAACCAGTACCACCCACCCCCCAGTCATCCACCCATCCACCCGCCCCCTCTACTAATAACCAGTGCCCCATTACCCCCCCCCCCCTTCTTCTAACTATACCCAGTGCCCCAGTCCCCCACCTCACCCCCCACCCCCCCCTTCTACTAATAACCAGTGAACCAGCTGCCCCCATCCACACCACCCAACCCTCCCTCTACTAATACCAGTACCCCCGGTCCCCCCCTCTTCTACCCCCCTTCAACTAATAACCAGTGCCCCAGTCACCATCCACCCTCCCATCTACGATAAAAACCACCACCAGCCCCGTCACCCATCCCATGCCAAACCCTCCCCTCCCTCTACTTAATAACCAGTCAGTGCCCCCAGTCCAACCCCATCCACCACCCTCCCTCTACTAATACCCTGCCCAGGCCACCCATCCAAAACACATAAAGACAAACAAAAAGAAACCCTTCCCCTCTACTAATAACCAGTTGACCCAGTCACCCATCCACCCTCCCTCTACGTAATAACCAGTAACCCACCCAACCAAACCCCAGTCCACCCATCCACCCTCCCTCTACTAATAACCAGTCCCCAGTCCACCAGCCACCCTCCCTCTACTAATAACCAGTTGCCCCAGTCCACCCATTCCACCCTCCACCACCCCTCCACCCACCACCCCTCCCTCTATCTACTAATAACCAGTACCCAGTCACCCCCAAATCCCCCTCCTCTAACTACTAATAACCAGTACCCCCAGTCCACCCATCCACCCTCCCTCTACTACTAAAACCAGTGCCCCAGTCACCCCCCCTTCTACTAATAAACCATGCCCCCAGTCACCACCCCCCCTCGTACTAATACAACCCAGTGCCCCCAGTCACCATCCCACCCCTCCCCTCTACTAATAACCATTACACACCCAAAGTCCACCCATCACCCTCCCTCTACGAACCATGCCCCAGTCACCCCCCCTTCTACTAAAAACCAGTGGCCCCCAGTACACCCCCCCCCTTTCCTATACTAATAACCAGTGCCCCCAGTCACCCACCCCACCCTCCCTCTACTAATAAACCAGTGCCCCCATTCACCCCCCCCTTCTACTAATAACCCAGTGTGCCCCAGTCACCCATCCAACCTCCCCTCTATCTATTAACCAGCGGAGCGCCCCAGTCACCCATCCACTCCTCCCTCTACGATAACCAGTGCCCCCAGTCAACCCATCAACCCTCCCCCTTCTACTAATAACCAGTGCCCCAGTCCACCCATCCTCCACCCATCCTCCAGCCCTCCCTCTAACTAATAAACCAACCAGTGCCCCAGTCACCCATCCACCCTCCCTCTACTCTACTAAAAACCAAGTACCCCAGTCACCCCTCCATCAATCCCTCCTCTACTAATACCAGTACCCCACCCCACCCCAGTCACCCCCATCCCCCTCCCTCTACGACTAACCATTGCCCCAGTCACCCATACCACCCTCCTCTTCTATAACCAGTGGCCCAGTCACCATCCACCTCCCTCTACTTTTAACTCCTTCACTGTTGCATACTGAAGGAGTTGCTGGTTCTACTAATGAAGGAGTTAAAAGTTACACCCAGGGGTGAGAACCGGCGTTTTAGGTTATCAACCTGGGTACTTCATTGGAGGGGGGGTAGGAAAAGGACTTAAAGGAGAACTAAACCCAAATTTTTAGAATCTGAAAACACCCCCCCCCAAAAAAACACCAATAAACTATAAAATACCACTCCAGTAAATTGTATTAAAGCAAATGTGAGCCACTTAAAGGGACAGTTCTGTCGAAAATATTAATGTTTGTTAAATTGTTAGTTTGTGTAATGCCTCTAGTTATTCTACAATTCTCTCCCATTTTGAAAAATCAGTTGATTTCATACCCTTTGCTGTTCCTGCTGTTGACATTAGTGAGCGACATTTCAGGTTCTAACGGTCCTTCTTCTTCCCAGTATGCACCACTTCCTTGGAATGTTCCTAACAGTAATTTCTACTGATGGCTGTTGGATAGGGTCAAAGATGCTCAGATCTCTACTGAGCAACTGAATCAACCAGGCGCCGGGTCAAGGGCAAGACCATAACGGTCTCTACTAGGGGTCATGCAAACAGGAAGTCAGTATTTCGGTGCATTTATACACAGACAAAATGGGAATGGGAAGATTAAGGTCATTGGGATGGAAAAAATACTGCCCTTTTTTTCTGAAAAGCTTGTGTATTTGCACTGAACTTCCCCTTTAAAAAACGGATAAAGTATCTGTGTGTATGTGCAGTTCAGACCACACTCCTGACTCAGTCACATGTCCTTACTTATTCTATCCTGTAAAAGGATTGGCTAGAGATTATATGGGTGTGACCAACTGTAACAAGTTTCTGCCATAGCTAAGGACTGAGCATGAGCAGATATAATGGTCGTTGACCAAACTGTGTGATACTAGAATGCTGTGAAGTAAAGCACAAGCTATATGTTATTTATATAAATTTCCCAGCGCCTATTTCAAAAGGAAAGGTAGATACAGATTACTAGTTATATATCGAGGTGTTCTGCTTCTGGTTCAGTGTTGTTCTGAGGCTTTAGTTGTCCTTTAATTGTCTTTTAATTTAATTGGGTATACAACAAAGTGCAATGCCAGGGCTGGGTAAATACCAGGAGCCAGGTAGCTGACATATATTAAATGTACAGGAGTCGCTGCAGATTTTCCAAGAGTTTTCATTGGTAGTAGCACAATCAGTGTGCTACTGTCTGTCTCTCTCTCTCGTGCCCCTCTCTCTCCATAGAAAAGTACCAAGTCCCAGGAGTGCTCTTTCCTCGCTGCTGTATTCTTATCTCGGAGGCACCCGGGCGAAAGCTATAGGGAGGTGTGTGAGTGCAGTGAGATAAGTAGTTGGGCATACACAGGATACAGAAATCCTTTTACTAGTGGCACATAACTTAGTAGACAGAGATACACAGATCTCTCATGCACACATCAGTATTAACACTGCTCTCTTTTCTGTCTCAGCGAGGCGTGAGTGCACCCTCCACTTCTAGATATTATATATATATATTAAAAATAAACATTTTCTTGTATAATGTATAAAATATTATTTATTTTGTCATATGAATAAATAAAGTTATAACTACATTTTATGAGTTGGAAAACTGCAGATTTCTTCCCAGATTTTAAAAAAGAACAAATGTGCAGTCAACCGCAATTCAGTACAAGTTAACTAAATAGATATCCAAAAAGGGATTCAAAAACCCTCAGAATTCTGTTTTCATTTTTTCTTTGACCTCTGTTCCTCCTTTATCCATAGTAGAATCATTAAAATATCTGTTTTGTTGATGCCTAGAGCTATTGTTGTTGAGAAAGACTGATGACAAGTTTGAAAATGTTATATCTTCAGACTCGTGTTCCTGAGACACATGTACATGGGGTATATTTCAAAACTACTATTTAAGAATATCAAATTGTAACATTTGATTTAAAAGAAAGGGGATATTGTAAACTATTCACCTTGACAGTTTGATAATTTGATTGCGGATCAACGAATAACGTCTGTCACCAAATCAGACATCTGTATGAAGCTTAGGTGTCCACTTCTCCACGCACAAAAAAATGACCTGCAATAATATGTTAAAATATTATTATACATTTATATTCACCCTTCTGTTCAGTACACAATGACCAACAATCGTACATGTTGTTTGGGCATCTATATTTTAAAAAGTAGTTTGTGCAGTAATCAGAGTAGGAAATACTGTGGGATGTAGTGCGCTAAATGTCATTTTGCGTCTGCACAGATAATACGGTATACTGTATATTTGACAGAAATATACTGTATATACTGTTTATTGGCGCAAACAGCCAATAAAACAGTTGAGGCTACACTGCTGTCAACCCTTTCTATACTGTGTTGACCAGTTAAGAAAGTCATTAAGTGGGGAGGCAGTGTAGTGTGTAGATCTCCTTTTAGCATGAGCAACTTTAAATCTTATCTGTGACTAGCAAAACTAAGGGTGTAGGTTTATGAATCTTCAAAATTCTGTAATCTCTCTCCACCTTTCCAGTGAAACCAGATCAGTTAAGTTGCCTTGTTTGCAGGCAATACAAGATTATTTATCTGATCTCTATTTTCCTTTCCTGAATAGGGGTATATAATAAGGGTATAACAATCGAGTTAGTTTGGTCTCTTTATAAATCTACCTAATGTGTGTAAATAAATAAATAAAAATCAAACAAGTATTTACATTAATATTTGTGACTCACAAAAAATAAAAAGTAATAAAGGCTATAAGATTCACTCGTACCCTAGGGAGGATTCTTGGTCTGACCCAAATTTCCCCTCTAATGGAGGATTGGCTAATCTAAAATTCCCTTTTTGGTGGAACTTGTATTACAGCGAAATCTCAAATTCTCCTACATTACGTGAAGTGTAATAAGGGAACAATGGATCTATTCTGAACCCCCCCCTCCCCCAAATGTGAAGTGGTGCTGTGTGGTTTGAATAATGGGCCCTTAAGATCCATTGTTGGAATAATTGCATGTGCTGTCCTGCATTGATTACAATGTATATGTTGTGAGATGTGGTCAGGTTTTTGGGACTTGCACTGCAGTAAATGTATCCTTTAAGGTTTGTACACACCTTAGATTCCCCCAGACCGCCGAGCCTGACCACTGGGGGGCTCGAAGGTCTGGGGAAAATCTAAGGTGTGTCCAAACCTTTAGTGGTGGGGAGTGCGGCTTTGATTTTCTTTCTGTTATGACCAACAACATCCAGGCTGGATTCTGGCAAGACCCAGTAGCTAGGGGAAGTGATTAACACAATTAATCCCTGCTTTTCATGGGCAGAAGGTTAATTTGTTCCTTTTTTTCCATATACCAAGCACTGTCCTAATAAAAAATTTGTTTCCCCTACCCTTATTTTTTGGGATTGTTGCCAAGGAAAAATAGTTAAATATAGACTCCCTAACTGTAACTTCTCCTGCCCCGAACTTACAGTACCAGGTATGTCTCTTTATATATGCGTTTTATAAAATAAAAAACTGCAGTTTTAACAGGTCAGTACAGCAGTCACCTGAACTGTCTGTTTATTTTGCCCCAAGAAAAAAACCTTAAAGTGTATGTATACTGAAAAAATGCCTTTGCGTCATCTTAATCTATAAATAAATACATGTAAGTAGCACTTACTCTGAGGTGTGTGTGTTGCTGCATGCCTTCAATACAATACTTGTTTGTTCAGGGTCTGACACTGACCTGACGATTTTCAATTATAACAGAGTCAGGTTGCATCTTCTTTTTATAATATAGTAGTTTATAGTGCTGTGTATATACCTCCCAGTGATATGGCTGATTACCTAACCCACAATTTATTAAATCATAAACACACGAACTATGGGCAGTGTCAATGATTGCTGTAAATATATTAAGAGTATGTAGTGTTGGAAAAACTCAATGCTACTATACAGTCATTCATATAGATAAACCTGTTTACTTGGACTATTAATTATGTACAGCTTAGCTCTGCTGGAATATGGACTTTTATGTTCCCACACATTGTGATATGCAGTAGGGTGGGGCTATGCATGACTTTTTTTTAGATAAATTAGCGTTGTCCAGGGTAAGAGAGCAGACCTGGCCAAAGTAAGTACCACAAGTGGCCCATTGACTGTTTCAGACCAGCCGCCGCCTGATGAAAACTAATTGATGGTCTTGTGCTGGTTAATTGATTGATTGATTTTTATTGTGTTTATTTTTTATTGTATTAAAAATAATGAGGTGAGCAAATGGAATCTGGGTTAAAATGAATCCGGGTCCTTCTATTAAAAAAAAAGTTGCAGCTAATATTCAAAAAACATACAATCACCCGATATATTAAGGCAGTCCACCCTAAATTAAAACTTTTGCCAGGTAATAGAATACCCTCTCCAGCCCTAATTTAAGAAAGTCCACAGTTCTTTACTTACCTGCCTCTCTCCCCGGCGCCTGGCCCGGCCTTCTGCTTGCGAGACACTGCAAGCAGGGGGCGGGACCGGCAGCCGCGTCCGTGATTGGCTGAAGCCAATCACGGACGCAGTTGTCGGCTTCTCAGAATGCCCGGGGAGCGAGGGAAGGTAATCACAGTTTGGGGACTTTCTAAAAATAATTTTTATGCGGTTGGGGCTGGGAGAACATATTTTATTAGGTGGCCAAGGGGTTTTATGGTAGGGGGAGGGATAGCAAAACAGGGGGAGAGGGAGGGGGAGAAGGGCTGCAGTACGCATGCCAAACTTCTCCCGGAGGCCAGATAGGAGGCAGAGTCCTATATGGACTCTGCTATCCTACTGGTGGGCAGTTTTTGGGACTTTCTGGGGGGACTATAGGAGAACCTTATGGAGTTGGGATGTGGGTAAGGATTTTATACACTACATGATGGGGCCATTATTGGGGGGATTTTATGTTTTGGGGGTCGACATGCCCTTTAAAGGGACAGTTCAGTGGAAATGATCAATATTTGTTAAATGTTAGTTTGTGTAATGCCTTCTTAGTTATTCTAACATTCTCTCCCATTTTGTAAAATCAGTTGATTTCATACCCTTTGCTGTTCCTGCTGTTCACTTCCTTGGAAGTTTCTAACAGTTTAAAGATAACTGTAGTTATCTTTAAACTCTCTGGTGATTGGAAAATCAATTTATATTTTAGTTAATCACTGATAGTGGTCAATCCTAGATAATGGTAAACACTGTTTCTGGGCAGGGAAAGTGGGTGCCACAGACCACAAACCCACTGCACATACTAGATGAATAGTAATTATGGGTATGTGTTGCCTGTTACAAGGGGGCCAGAGGTTATTCATTTATTCTCTGTTAAATAGGACACTAAAGGGCTAATTTAAGAAGAGGTGCAACAATTTCCCTGTACTATTAATCTGCAGCAGCCAATCAGATGTTATGTGTTTTTTAACAGCAGTGGTCCAGTAAGAAGGTAACCCCCGGTTGCTGATAAAGTCAAAAGAACACTCCAGCACACCGCTGTTGGCTGGTGCCAGACAAGTAGGTAGGTGCAGTCCCCAGGCCCTCCACTCCCAGGGGCCAGATAAATCTCCAGCAAAAGAAAGAAGTAGGGGAGCACCACTACTCAAGTGAATTCACAATTTATTGGTATAACCACACATACTATGTTTTGTGACGCCCTGTCACTTCCTCATTTGAGAAGTAGGGGAGCACACTACTCAAGTGAATTCACAATTTATTGGTATAACCCCACATACAACGTTTTGGGACGCCCTGTCGCATCCTTTGGTAAATTTGTGAGTTCACTTGAGTAGTGTGCTCCCCTACTTCTTTCTTTTGCTGGAGAACCTCTTGTTGCTGCAGATCAATAGCACAAACTGTTTGCCACTGCAGTGGAAATTTTGACCCATAGCATTGTTTAGGCTGATTACAAATGAGCAGATTTTTCTGCAACCGACCGTTATTTCCATGCATTGGTTGGTCAGGCCAAAAAATCTCAGATGATCTGACCAAAGTCAGTCCATGGATCAGACGAACGGCCACAACCAGGACATTCGCGTGAACACAATGATTCGTCCATGCTGACCGCTAGTGGCAAATGGTTGGTTGGGACACATGAACAATTGAAACAAAATATTGGCAATGGAACTCTCCTTGACATCTGACAGGCTACCGAGGGTCGTCTGATGTGATAATAGTATGAAGTGTACACAGCCTTGGTGTATGCAATATCAACAGGTACTGCCATACTTTCACCCTAGGGGGTTGAATTACTAGTCAAACTCGTTTTTTTAATAAGATGGCTGTTAATGTATTAGTTATGGTTCCCATAAAAGATATTACAATATATGTGCAATGTAATTGAGAGACATTAATATGTGATGTTTCGTGTGTTGAACATTCTTATTGCTTATTGTGTTGATATTTGTATTTTCTGTTTGCAGTTGAAGCCTTGTACAAAACAACGTATCCTAAATAAGTCCAGTACATTTACTTGGTTGCCCCTGTTTCTCTTATGATACTAAATCTTTGCTTTGGCTTGTATTGTGTGAAATACAGAATGGAAAAGAAAAAAACCAAATGCTTCTTATAGCAAAGCAAAGATCCTGGGAGTTGCCATTCTCCGTGTCTTCCAGAACCCCATAATATTTATGGTATTTATAGGCATTGCATTTAACTTTATCCTTGGCCAAAAGATACCAGTTTACATGGAAAACTTCTGGACGGCTTGGCCAGCTCTTTCTCTGGTGTGCTTTGTTTTATCTTATTTCTATGGTTGGCCAGACAGGGAAACTTGAGAAGTCTTCATTGTGCGTTGCTGCTGCTTATCACAGCAAAGTTGTAAGTATGACTTTGTGAGTTATTAAGGGTTCTCTCTCTTAAAGCGTATGTCCACCCCTAAAAATAAAAAAAACTGGGGACTTGTCAGTTATCTGCTGCAACCCAGCTGCTCTTTTACCAGGTATTACATGTATTTTTAAAAAGATATTTATTGATAAGTTTATTTCCTTTCTACCAAAGGTATCCGCCTCCTTCCTCTGCTCAATGAGCTTTTTATAAGCTTGAGCATGTGCAGAGGAGGCAGCAGGTGAAACGGTTCTATTATTGGCTGTGATGTCGTTGTCAAAGTCTTGATTGACTGCATGGAGGGAGTTGCTAGCTAATAATATAATGGTGATAATAGTTACTATAAAATATCTGGTTAGTTATGCTGGTAATAAGTGCAAAATATATCAGTTGATTTATTTTCTCAACCATTTTTTTTGTTTTAAAGGGCACGTCCATCCTTTCTACAAAAATCTAATATATTGTAGCACCCCCTCAAAACCCCAGTTGGGTTGTACTCATGTTCTTTAATAATGCTCCCAGGCTGAGCAATCCAACCTATAAACTCCACAATCCCACCACCACTTGCTCCATCTCCTCTGCTTTGCAACATGCCCTTTACGTTCACGAGCAGTGGAGGCTTGATTGGTAATGGCCGTCAGCCATTGGCCGTGACTTTACTGTCACAACATGACTGACGGCCTTGCCTGGAAGCAGAAGCGGCAGTGGATCATGGAGTTTGTAAGTTGGATACCTCGCCTGGGAACATTATTGAAGAATGTGAGTACAATGCAGTGGGGTTTGTATATAATAAATATATTACATTTTTGTAGAAAGGGTGAATGTGCCCTTTTAAGGGTGGACACTTTTTAATATTTACCTTTCAAGGAAAATAGAATTAATAGTAAACTATTAATTAATAGTAAAAATATAATTTAGTTTAACTGAATTGTCAAGGTTCATTAAAAAAAGGATATTTTAATTTTACCTGGTCTGTAATGACCTGTAGTGCTCTCACCATTAATAAACCTACCTTGTTTTCAGTAATGTATTCAGGACTTGTGCAAATGCCATGAAAAAATTATTTGTCTGAAATGAAGCAGAAGGATAGTAATAAACTAAGCAAATATATGGTCTAGCACAGGCAGCTCTAATTCAGCCAAATTGACTGTTCACCCATCAGGGGGGATTGGCCATGATTTTATATACATTACTGATTTGTCCATATAGGCAATAAAACAAAAGCATTTCTCCTATACAGATAATGTCTGTTGTACTTGCACTGATGTATTTTAAATTATAATGACAATATCTGAGAATGCTAGGTCCACCCCTCGGGTTTCCCTTTTAACTCCTTCACTGTTGCATACTGAAGGAGTTGCTGGTTCTACTAATGAAGGAGTTAAAAGTTACACCCAGGGGTGAGAACCTGGCGTTTTAGGTTATCAACCTGGGTACTTTCATTTGGAGGGGGGGTAGGAAAAGGACTTTAAAGGAGAACTAAACCCAAATTTTTAGAATCTGAAAAACCCACCCCCCCCCAAAAAAACACCAATAAACATAAAATACCACTCCAGTAAATTGTATTAAGCAATGTGGAGCACATTAAAGGGACAGTTCTGTCGAAATTTTAATGTTTGTTAAATTGTTAGTTTGTGTAATGCCTTCTTAGTTATTCTACATATTCTCTCCCATTTTGAAAAATCAGTTGATTTCATAACCTTTGCTGTTCCCTGCTGTTGACAATTAGTGAGTGACATTTCAGGTTCTAACGGTCCTTCTTCTTCCCAGTATGCACCACTTCCTTGGAATGTTCCTAACAGTAATTTCTACTGATTGGCTGTTGGAAGGTCAAAGATGTCAGATCTCTACTGAGCAACTGAATCAACCCAGGCGCCGGGTCAAGGGCAAGACCATAACGGTCTCTACTAGGGGTCATGCAAACAGGAAGTCAGTATTTCGGTTGCATTTATACACAGACAAAATGCTGAATGGGAAGATTAAGGTCATTGGGATGGAAAAATACTGCCCTTTTTCTTGAAAAGCTTGTGTATTTGCACTGAACTTCCCCTTTAAAAAACGGATAAAGTATCTCTGTGTAGTGCAGTTTCAGACCACACCTCCTGACCTCAGTCACATGCTTCCTTACTTTATTATCCTGTAAAAGGATTGGCTAGAGATTATTAATGGGTGTGACCAAACTGTAACAAGTTTCTGCCATAGCTAAGGACTGAGCATGAGCAGAATATAATGGTCGTTGACCAAACTGTGTGATACTAGAATGCTGTGAAGTAAAGCACAAGCTATATGTTATTTATATAAATTTCCCAGCGCCTATTTCAAAAGGAAAGGTAAGATACAGATTACTAGTTATATATCGAGGTGTTCTGCCTTCTGGTTCAGTGTTGTTCTGAGGCTTTAGTTGTCCTTTAATTGTCTTTTAATTTAATTGGGTAAACAACAAAGTGCAATGCCAGGGCTGGGTAAATACCAGGAGCCAGGTAGCTGACATATATTAAATGTACAGGAGTCGCTGCAGATTTTCCAAGAGTTTTCATTGGTAGTAGCACAATCAGTGTGCTACTGTCTGTCTCTCTCTCTCGTGCCCTCTCTCTCTCATAGAATAAAGTTACCAAGTCCCAGGAGTGCTCTTTCCTCGCTGCTGTATATCTTATCTCGGAGGCACCCGGGCGAAAGCTATAGGGAGGTGTGAGTGCAGTGAGATAAGTAGTTGGGCATTACACAGGATACATGAAATCCTTTTACTAGTGGCACATACATTAGTAGACAGAGATACACAGATCTCTCATGCACATTCAGTATTAACACTGCTCTCTTTCTCTGTCTCAGCGAGGCGTGAGTGCAACCCTCCACTTCTAGATATATATATATATATATTTAAATATAACCGCTTGTTTCTTGTATAATGTATAAAATTATATTTATTTGTCATATGAATAAATAAAGTTATAACTACATTTTATGAGTTGGAAAACTGCAGATTTTCCCAGATTTTAAATAAAGAACAATTGTGCAGTCAACCGCAATCAGTACAAGTTAACTAAATAGATATCCAAAAAGGATTCAAAAACCCTCAGATTCTGTTTTCATTTTTTCTTGACCTCTGTTCCTCCTTTATCCATAGTAGAATCATTAAATATCTGTTTGTTGATGCCTAGAGCTATGTTGGTTGAGAAAGACTGATACAGTTTGAAAAGTTTATATCTCAGACTCGTGTTCCTAGACTACACTGTACATGGGGTATATTTCAAAACTACTATTTAGAATAATCAATTGTAACATTTGATTTAAAAGAAAGGGATGATTTTGTAAACTATTCACCTTGACAGTTTTGATAATTTGATTGCGGATCAACGAATAACGTCTGTCACCAAATCAGACATCTGTATGAAGCTCAAGTTGTCCACTTTCTCCACGCACAAAATAACTGACCTGCAATAATATGTTAAAATATTATTATACATTATATTATTCACCCTTCTGTTCAGTACACACTGACCAACAATCGTACATGTTGTTTGGGCATCTATATTTTAAAAAGTAGTTTGTGCAGTAATCAGTAGGAATATACTGTGGGATGTAGTGCGCTAAATGTCATTTTGCGTCTGCACAGATAATACGGTATACTGTATATTTGACAGATAATATACTGTATATACTGTTTTATTGGCGCAAACAGCCAATAAAACAGTTAGAGGCTACACTGCTGTCAACCCTTTCTATTACTGTGTTGACCAGTTAAAGAAAGTCATTAAGTGGGGGAGGCATTGGTGTAGATCTCTTTTTAGCAGAGCAACTTTAATCTTATCTGTGACTAGCAACACTTAAACGGCTGTCGGTTATGGACTTCTTCAAAATTCTGTAATCTCTCTCCACCCTTTCCAGTGAAACCAGATCAGTTAAGTTGCCTTGTTTGCAGGCAATACAAGATTATTTATCTGTACTCTATTTTCCTTTCCTTGAATAGGGGTATATAATAAGGGTATAACATATCGATTAGTTTGGTCTCTTTATAAATCTACCTAATGATGTGTAAATAAATAAATAAAAATCAAACAAGTATTTACATTAATATTTGTGACTCACAAAAAATAAAAAGTAAATAAAGGCTTATAAGATTCACTCGTACCCTAGGGAGGATTCTTGGTCTGACCCAAATTTCCCCTCTAATGTGGAGGATTGGCTAATCTAAAATTCCCTTTTCTGGTGGAACTTGTATTACAGCGAAATCTCAAATTCTCCTACATTACGTGAAGTGTAATAAGGGAACAATGGATCTATTCTGAACCCCCCCCTTCCCCCCAAATGTTGAAGTGGTGCTGTGTGGTTTGAATAATGGGCCCTTAAGATCCATTGTTTGGAATAATTGCATGTGCTGTCCTGCATTGATTACAATGTATATGTTGTGAGATGTGGTCAGGTTTTTGGGACTTGCACTGCAGTAAATGTATCCTTTAAGGTTTGTACACACCTTAGATTTCCCCCAGACCGCCGAGCCCTGACCGACTGGGGGGCTCGAAGGTCTGGGGAAAATCTAAGGTGTGTCCAAACCTTTAGTGGTGGGAGTGCGGCTTTGATTTGTTCTTTCTGTTATGACCAACAACATCCAGGCTGGATTCTGGCAAGACCCAGTAGCTAGGGGAAGTGATTAACACAATTAATCCCTGCTTTTCATGGGCAGAAGGTTACATTTGTTCCTTTTTTTCCATATACCAAGCCACTGTCCTAATAAAATAATTTGTTTCCCCTACCCCCTTATTTTTTGGGATTGTTGCCAAGGAAAAATAGTTAAATATAGACTCCCTAACTGTAACTTCTCCTGCCCCGAACTTACAGTACCAGGTATGTCCTCTTATATATGCGTTTTAATAAAATAAAAACATGCAGTTTTAACAGGTCAGTACAGCAGTCACCTGAACTGTCTGTTTATTTTTGCCCCAAGAAAAAAACCTTAAAGTGTATGTATACTGAAAAAATGCCTTTGCGTCATCTTAATATATAAATAAATACATGTAAATAGCACTTAATCTGAGGGGGTGTGTGTTGCTGCATGCCTTCAGTACAATACTTGTTTGGTTCAGGGTCTGACCACTGACCTGACGATTTTCAATTATAACGAGTCAGGTTGCATCTTCTTTTTATAATATAGGTTAGTTTATAGTGCTGTGTATATACCTCCCAGTGATATGGCTGATTACCTAACCCACAATTTATTAAATCATAAACACACGAACTATGGGCAGTGTCAATGATTGCTGTAAATAATATTAAGTATGGTATGTTGTTGGAAAAACTCAATGCTACTATACAGTACATTCATATAGACTTAAACCTGTTTACTTGGACTATTAATTATGTACAGCTTAGCTCTGCTGGAATATTGACTTTTATGTTCCCACACATTGTGATATGCAGTAGGGTGGGGAGCTATGCATGACTTTTTTTTAGATAAATTAGCAGTTGTCCAGGGTAAGAGAGCAGACCTGGCCAAAGTAAGTACCACATGTGGCCCATTGACTGTTTCAGACCAGCCGCCTGATGAAAACTAATTGATGGTCTTTGGCTGGTTAATTGATTGATTGATTTTTATTGTGTTTATTTTTTATTGTATTAAAAATAATGAGGTGAGCAAATGGAATCTGGGTTAAAATGGAATCCGGGTCCTTCTATTAAAAAAAAAAAGTTGCAGCTAATATTCAAAAAACATACAATCAACCCGATATATTAAAGGGCATGTCCACCCTAAATTAAAACTTTTGCCAGGTAATAGAATACCCTCTCCCAGCCCCTAATTTAAGAAAGTCCACAGTTCTTTACTTACCTGCCCTCTCTCCTCCGGCGCCTGGCCCGGCCTTCTGCTTGCGAGACACTGCAAGCAGGGGGCGGGACCGGCAGCCGCGTCCGTGATTGGCTGAGAAGCCAATCACGGACGCAGTTGTCGGCTTCTCAGAATGCCCGGGGAGCGAGGGAAGGTAATCACAGTTCTGGGGACTTTCTAAAAATAATTTTTATGCGGTTGGGGCTGGGAGAACATATTTTATTAGGTGGCCAAGGGGTTTTATGGTAGGGGGAGGGATAGCAAAACAGGAGGGAGAGGGAGGGGGAGAAGGGCTGCAGTACGCATGCCAAACTTCTCCCGGAGGCCAGATAGGAGGCAGAGTCCTATATGGACTCTGCTATCCTACTGGTGGGCAGTTTTTGGGACTTTCTGGGGGGACTATAGGAGAACCTTATGGAGTTGGGATGTGAGGTAAGGATTTTATTACACTACATGATGGGGCCATTATTGGGGGGATTATAGTTTTGGGGGTCGACATGCCCTTTAAAGGGACAGTTCAGTGGAAATGATCAATATTTGTTAAATTGTTAGTTTGTGTAATGCCTTCTTAGTTATTCTACATATTCTCTCCCATTTTGTAAAATCAGTTGATTTCATACCCTTTGCTGTTCCCTGCTGTTCACTTCCTTGGAATGTTTCTAACAGTTTAAAGATAACTGTAGTTATCTTTAAACTCTCCCTGGTGATTGGAAAATCAATTTATATTTTAGTTAATCACTGATTAGTGGTCAATCCTAGATAATGGTAACAACTGTTTTTCTGGGCAGGGGAAAGTGGGTGCCACAGACCACAAACCCACTGCACATACTAGATGAATAGTAATTATGGGTATGTGTTGCCTGTTACAAGGAGGGCCAGAGGTATTACATTTATTCTCTGTTAAATAGGACACTAAAGGGCTAATTTAAGAAGAGGTGCAACAATTTCCCTGTACTATTAATCTGCAGCAGCCAATCAGATGTTATGTGTTTTTTAACAGCAGTGGTCCAGTAAGAAGGTAACCCCCGGTTGCTGATAAAGTCAAAAGAACACTCCAGCACACCGCTGTTGGCTGTGTGCCAGACAAGTAGGTAGGTGCAGTCCCCCAGGCCCTCCACTCCCAGGGGCCAGATAAATCTCCAGCAAAAGAAAGAAGTAGGGGAGCACACTACTCAAGTGAATTCACAATTTATTGGTATAACCACACATACTATGTTTTGTGACGCCCTGTCACTTCCTCATTTGAGAAGTAGGGGAGCACACTACTCAAGTGAATTCACAATTTATTGGTATAACCACACATACTGGTCCTCCCCTACTTCTTTCTTTCTGCTGGAGATTTATCTGGCCCCTGGAGTGGAGGGCCTGGGGGACTGCACCTACCTACTTGTCTGGCACCAGCCAACAGCGGTGTGCTGAGTGTTCTTTTGACTTTATCAGCACCGGGGTTACCTTCTTACTGGACCACTGCTGTTAAAAACACAATAATCTGATTGGCTGCTGCAGATTAATATTACAGGAAATTGTTGCACCTCTTTCTTAAATTAGCCCTTTAGTGTCTATTTAACAGAGAATATATGTAATACCTCTGGCCCTCCTTGTAACAGGCAACACATACCCTAATTACATTCATCTGTATGTGCAGTGGGTTTGTGGTCTGTGGCACCCACTTTCCCTGCCCAGAAAAACAGTTGTTACCATTATCTAGGATTGACCACTAATCAGTGATTAACTAAAATATAAATTGATTTTCCAATCACCAGGGAGAGTTTAAAGATAACTACATTTATCTTAAACTGTTAGAAACATTCCAAGGAAGTGAACAGCAGGGAACAGCAAAGGTATGAAATCAACTGATTTTACAAAATGGGAGAGAATATGTAGAATAACTAGAAGCATACACAAACTAACAATAAACAAATTTGATCATTTCCCACTGAACTGTCCCTTTAAAGGGCATGTCGACCCCCAAAACTATAATCCCCCCCAATAATGGCCCCATCATGTAGTGTAATAAAATCCTTACCTCACATCCCAACTCCATAAGGTTCTCCTATATGTCCCCCCGAAAGTCCCAAAAACTCCCACCAGTAGGATAGCAGAGTCCATATAGGACTCTGCCTCCTATTGGCCTCCGGGAGAAGTTGGGCATCCGTACTGCAGCCCTTCTCCCCCTCCCTCTCCCCCCTGTTTTGCTATCACCCTCCCCCTACCATAAAACCCCTTGGCCACCTAATAAAATATGTTCTCCCACCCCAACCGCATAAAAATTATTTTTAGAAAGTCCCCAGAACTGTGATTACCTCCCTCGCTCCCCGGGCATTCTGAGAAGCCGACAACTGCGTCCGTGATTGGCTTCTCAGCCAATCACGGACGCGGCTGCCGGTCCCGCCCCCTGCTTGCAGTGTCTCGCAAGCAGAAGGCCGGCCAGGCGCCGGAGGAGAGAGGGCAGGTAAGTAAAGAACTGTGGACTTTCTTAATTAGGGGCTGGGAGAGGGTATTCTATTACCTGGCAAAAGTTTTAATTTAGGGTGGACATGCCCTTTATATATCGGGTTGATTGTAGTTTTTTGAATATAGCTGCAACTTTTTTTTTTTAATAGAAGGACCGATTCCATTTAACCCAGATTCCATTTGCTCACCTCATTATTTTTAATACATAAAAAATAAACACAATAAAATCAATCAATCAATTAACCAGCCAAGACCATCAATATTTTCATCAGCGGCTGGTCTGAAACAGTCAATGGGCCACATGTGGTACTTACTTTGGCCAGGTCTGCTCTCTTACCCTGGACAACTGCTAATTTATCTAAAAAAGTCATGCATAGCTCCCCACCCTACTGCATATCACAAGTGTGTGGGAACATAAAAGTCAATATTCCAGCAGAGCTAAGCTGTACATAATTAATAGTCCAAGTAAACAGGTTTAGTCTAATGAATGTACTGTATAGTAGCATTGAGTTTTTCCAACAACATACCATACTTAATATTATTTACAGCAATCATTGACACTGCCCATAGTTCGTGTTTTATGATTTAATAAATTGTGGGTTAGGTAATCAGCCATATCACTGGGAGGTATATACACAGCACTATAAACACTACCTATATTATAAAAAGAAGATGCAACCTGACTCTGTTATAATTGAAAATCGTCAGGTCAGTGGTCAGACCCTGAACAAAACATATTGTATTGAAGCATGCAGCAACACACACACCTCAAGAAGTGCTACTTACATGTATTATTATATATTAAGATGACGCAAAGGCATTTTTTCAGTATACATACACTTTAAGGTTTTTTTCTTGGGGCAAAATAAAACAGACAGTTCAGGTGACTGCTGTACTGACCTGTTAAAACTGCATTTTTTTATTTTATTAAAACCATATATAAGAGGACATACCTGGTACTGTAGTTCGGGGCAGGAGAAGTTACAGTTAGGGAGTCATATTTAACTATTTTTCCTTGGCAACAATCCCAAAAAATAGGGGGTAGGGGAAACAAATTATTTTATTAGGACAGTGGCTTGGTATATGGAAAAAAAGGAACAAATGTAACCTTCTCTGCCCATGAAAAGCAGGGATTAATTGTGTTAATCACTTCCCCTAGCTACTGGGTCTTGCCAGAATCCGCCTGGATGTTGTTGTCATAACAGAAAGACACATCAAAGCCGCACTCCCACCACTAAAGGTTGGACACACCTTAGATTTTCCCCAGACCTTCGAGCCCCCCAGTCGGTCAGGGCTCGGCGGTCTGGGGGAAATCTAAGGTGTGTACAAACCTTAAAGGATACATTACTGCAGTGCAAGTCCCAAAAACCTGACCACATCTCACAACATATACATTGTAATAATGCGGACAGCACATGCAATTATTCCAACAATGATCTAAGGGCCCATTATTCAAACCACACCCAACCACTTCAACTTTGGGGGAAGGGGGGGTTCAGAATGAGATCCATTGTTCCCTTATTACACTTCACGTAATGTAGGAGAATTGGAGATTTCGCTGTAATACAAGTTCCACCAGAAAAGGGAATTTTAGATTGCCAATCCTCCACATTAGAGGGGAAATTTGGGTCAGACCAAGAATCCCTCCTAGGGTACGAGTGAATCTTATAAGCCTTTATTTACTTTTTATTTTTTGTGAGTCACAAATATTAATGTAAATACTTGTTTGATTTTTATTTATTTATTTACACAATCATTAGGTAGATTTATAAAGAGACCAAACTAATCGATATGTTTATACCCTTATATATACCCCTATTCAAGGAAAGGAAATAGAGTACAGATAAATAATCTTGTATTGCCTGCAAACAAGGCAACTTAACTGTTGGTTTCACTGGAAAGGGTGGAGAGAGATTACAGAATTTTGAAGAAGTCATAAACCTACAGCCTTTAGTTTTGCTAGTCACAGATAAGATTTAAAGTTGCTCATGCTAAAAGAGAGATCTACACCAATGCCTCCCCCACTTAATGACTTTCTTTAACTGGTCAACACAGTAATAGAAAGGGTTGCAGCAGTGTAGCCTCTAACTGTTTTATTGGCTGTTTGCGCCAATAAAACAGTATATACAGTATATTATCTGTCAAAATACAGTATAACCGTATTATCTGTGCAGACGCAAAATGACATTTACGCACTACATCCCACAGTATTTCCTACTGATTACTGCCACACACTTTTTAAATATAGATGCCCAAACAACATGTACGATTGTTGGTCAGTGTGTCCTGAACAGAAGGTGAATAATTAATGTAATATAATATTTTAACATATTATTGCAGGTCAGTATTTTGTGCGTGGAGAGTGGACAACTTGAGCTTCATACAGATGTCTGATTGGGTGACAGACGTTATTCGTTGATCCGCTTCAAATTATCAAAACTGTCAAGGTGAATAGTTTACAAAATCATCCCTTTCTTTAAATCAAATGTTACAATTTGATATTCTTAAATAGTAGTTTTGAAATATACCCATTACAGTGTAGTCTAGGAACACGAGTCTGAAGATATAAACATTTTCAAACTGTCATCAGTCTTTCTCAACCAACATAGCTCTGAGCATCAACAAAACAATATTTTAATGATCTACTATGGATAAAGGAGGAACAGAGGTCAAAAAAAAAATGAAAACAGAATTCTGAGTTTTTTAATCCCTTTTTGGATATCTATTTAGTTAACTTGACTGAATTGCGGTTGACTGCACAATTTGTTCTTTATTTAAAATCTGGGAAGAAATCTGCAGTTTTCCAACTCATAAATTTAGTTATAACTTTATTTATTCATATGACAAATAAATAATAATTTTATACATTATACAAGAAAAATGTTTATTTTTAATATATATATATATATATCTAGAAGTGGAGGTTGCACTCACGCCTCGCGGAGACAGAGAAAGAGAGCAGTGTTAATACTGAATGTGCATGAGAGATCTGTGTATCTCTGTCTACTAATGTATGTGCCCTAGTAAAGAGATTTATGTATCCTGTGTAATGCCCAACACTTATCTCACTGCACTCACACCTCCCTATAGCTTTCGCCCGGGTGCCTCCGAGATAAGATATACAGCAGCGAGGAAAGAGCACTCCTGGGACTTGGTAACTTATTCTATGAGAGGAGAGGGGCACGAGAGAGAGAGACAGACAGTAGCACACTGATTGTGCTCCTACCAATGAACTCTTGGAAAATCTGCAGCGACTCCTGTACATTTAATATATGTCAGCTACCTGGCTCCTGGTATTTACCCAGCCCTGGCATTGCACTTGTTGTTTACCACCAATTAAATTAAAAGACAATAAAGGACAACTAAAGCCTCAGAACAACACTGACCAGAAGGCAGAACACCTCGATATATAACTAGTAATCTGTATCTTACCTTTCCTTTTGAAATAGGCGCTGGGAAATTTATATAAATACATATAGCTTGTGCTTACACTTCACAGCATTCTAGTATCACACAGTTTGGTCAACGACCATTATATCTGCTCATGCTCAGTCCTTAGCTATGGCAGAAACTTGTTACAGTTGGTCACACCCATAAATCTCTACGCAATCCTTTTACAGGAATATAAAGTAAGGAAGCATGTGACTGAGGTCAGGAGGTGTGGTCTGAAACTGCACATACACACAGATACTTTCCGTTTTTTAAGGGGAAGTTCAGTGCAATACACAAGCTTTTCAGAAAAAAGGGCAGTATTTTTCCATCCCAATGACCTTAATCTTCCCATTCAGCATTTGTCTGTGTATAAATGCAACCGAAATACTGACTTCCTGTTTGCATGACCCCAGTAGAGACCGTTATGGTCTTGCCCTTGACCCGCCTGGGTTGATTCAGTTGCTCAGTAGAGCTTGACATCTTTGACCTATCCAACAGCCAATCAGTAAATTACTGTTAGGAACATTCCAAGGAAGTGGTGCATACTGGGAAGAAGAAGGACCGTTAGAACCTGAAATGTCAGCTCACAATGTCAACAGCAGGGAACACGCAAAGGGTATGAAATCAACTGATTTTCAAAATGGGAGAGAATATGTAGAATAACTAGAAGGCATTACCACAAACTAACAATTTAACAAACATTAATAATTCGACAGAACTGTCCCTTTAAGTGGCTCACATTTGCTTTAATACAATTTACTGGAGTGGTATTTTATAGTTTATTGGTGTTTTTTTGGGGGGGGTGTTTTCAGATTCTAAAAATTTGGGTTTAGTTCTCCTTTAAAGTCCTTTTCCTACCCCCCCTCCAAATGAAAGTACCCAGGTTGATAACCTAAAACGCCAGGTTTCTCACCCTGGGTGTAACTTTAACTCCTTCATTAGTAGAACCGCAACTCTCTTCAGTATGCAACATTGAAGGAGTTAAAAGGGAAACCCAGGTGGACCTAGCATTCTCAGATATTGTCATTATAATTATAAGATTAGGTACTTTAAATTAATAGATGTAATCTTAAATACATAAAAAATTTTGTTCTTACCAATGGATATCCAAGTGCAAAATCATTGCTCTGAGTGGCAATAGGAAAGAGTCCGGCTTTGCTGAAACGACTCTGTGGTTTTGCCACTAATAAGGTCAGCACACAGACTAATATGAACACAGAAGCTTTGGCAATGAGGATACTATAGAGAAAAGACCAGTTGACATTGGAGAAGTCTAGAATCACCTTAACATCCTGTTGTGGCGACGGTACACGCATAATATGGATTCTGTGTACAAAGGGAATATTTTGTTGGTGTAAAGCATTATTTTTGGGTGGTGGTTGATTTGGGTTTTATGTTTTTTATTTTGTTTGTTTTTTTTTTCTTTTGCGTTTTATTTGCGCCTTTTTTAGGGTTTTGGTCAGTCGTTTGAAGAGGGCAGAAAGGACGCAAGCGTAGACGGGGAGGAGAAGAAACGGAGGGGTGGGCGGGAGGGGCAGGGCGGTTGGGCAGGGGGGGCAGGGGGCAGAAGCTCGGGAGTTGGGTAAAGTGTGCGAGAGCAAGATGGGGGATAGCGGAATGTATTCTGATAGGGACATCATTTCGTAGTTATATATTTATATATAATTCACCCATATACAGGTTACTTTTGCATCAGGTACATAAACTAAGTTAAAACATAAAATCCAAATACTAGACAATCAATAACTTTTGAAACGGCGAGTAAACTCCCTTTAATCTGATATAGTAAAGAGGGAAAAAAAAGGAATTGTTGTTGCTTGTCATTCATGGCATAAATTGACTGTTGACATCACAGCCAATGACTGAATGCTATTTCTCTAGCTGTCTCCTCTGAGCATGCTCGTTCATAACCAGCCTCACTAAAGTGCTGAAGGGAGGTGAACAAATATAGCCGTTAAACACCACACGACCCCTTAGAGGAATCAAGGAGCCTAGCAGGCATCGCTATTGATTTAGAGGACAAGGTAGGATATATCAACATATTTTAATTGGCCATTCTTTCTAAAAAAAATTCATTATGGAGGAGGAGGAGTTGTCCTTTAAACAAACAAACAAATAAATATATATATATATATAATAGACTGTACATCACAATTTTTCTGTTACTCTACAAGTCCCATCATTTAGGGTATTGCCATTCTTCAGGTATTTCATCCCAATCAACCATCTGCCATGATATTCAGTCGAACAGGTCAAATACAATGAAAATTTTTGTCCCATCAGACAGATCTCAATTACTTTCATCAAATCAGATACAATTTCAATTGGACAGGTCAGTAATATTTGCCCGCTCATATGGGCTTCCATGCTTGCACCATCAGTTGTTCTGAATAGGCAGCTGTGTTACCTTTTCTTCTGACCAGCAGACTAACGATCATGTTTATTGAGCGGTAGACTGCCGGCCTGAAAGAAAGGTACAACATTTTTCAGTGTGTACCAGCCTTAGGTTAGGACACTTTATCTGCTGTAGAGATGAAAACCAATATGTTCAGTTAAGTGCAGGCCCAACATTTTGTGAACAATATTAACACAGTATGCAGTACAAGGAAATCCTATGAGGGATTATCTATCTTGACCCTTCAGTTCTCCTCAGATAAATGTATTTTAAATGTATTTGGACTTTATAATGCCAAATAGTTAATAGAAGTATCCAACGTCCCTGGAAGGGCACTATGATTGGATGTCATGAATTATTTATATTTTGTCAGCTAAAAAGTAACCTGAGTCAGTTTTGGTCGGCGGTTGGGCGCGGTGGCGGGCCGTGGGCGGCGGGCTTTCCCCCCGTTTCCCCCCCCCGCATCTTCCCCGCCCCTCCCCGTCTGGCCGGCCTTCCCCTCTGGCGGGGGCTGGCCTTCTCTTCCTCGTTTGCCCTCTGCGCCCCTCTTTCTTTTTCCCGTTCTCCCTTGTGCCTCCTCCGGGGTGCTGTTTTTTCCGGCCCCCTCGCTTTCCCCCCTTTCCCTCCGTGTCTGCCCAATACACTGCCCCCTTGTTGCTTGCCGCCCATCTTTGCCCCGCTTTGTGGTTCGGCCCTCCGCGTGCCGTGTGGGCCGAGTCTGAGCGCGGTTAAACCTCAAATGCATCACCTTACATTTATCAACATTGAATTTCATATGAACTCTCCTACATTCTGTTTCCTTTCCTGATATAGTAACATAGAAAGATGGGACGACTCATCAATCGATGTGCAGAACATTGAGTTTATTATACGATTAGTGCATAAAAACCAAGGGGAGATGATGTATTTTGTATGACTATCTGTGGCTAAAAGTGGGGATCTATTGAAATGGCCATATTTCCATGGCATCCCTTTAGTAAATGTCACACTCCCTGAAGTTTCCTATGCAGAATAATAAACAGTGCATAGGGGAATATGACTTTAAAATGATTTTACAAACCTATAGGGTCTCCTGTAGTCCCCCCCCAAAGTCCCAAAATGACTACCAGAGGCTAGCAGAGTCCATATAGGACACTGCCTGCTAGCTGGCCTCAGGTAGATTTTTGCCATGCTTACTGCAGCCCTTCTCCTCCCCTCCCTCTCCCTCCCTCTCCCTCCCGTTCTACTATCCCTCCCCCTAGCTCAAATCCCCCTTAATATTGTGCTCCCCCATGTCTCCCAGCCCCAACCGCATATTTTTTTTTTTTGAAAGCTCCCCAAACTCTACTTACCTCTCCTCTTTCCTCCGCGAACTGAGCTGCCGGCAGCCGCGTCTGTGATTGGCTGCCTCTCAGCCAATCACAGACGCGGCTGCCGGTCCCCCTCTGCTTGCATTTCCTTGCAAGCAGAGGGCCGGGAGCGCGGCGGAGGATCGAGGGGAGGTAAGTAGAGTTTGGGGGGCTTTCAAAAAAAAAATTGTAGCGGTTGGGGCTGGGAGCCCAGGGGGGACCATAATTAAAAAATTTTTTCCAGGGTGGACATAGCCTTTAAAGGAACTATGTGTGTAACATTTTTTTAATTAAATAATTAAATGAAAAATAAAGAACTTGGGACAGGGATATAGGACTGGTAATCCCTACCTCTTTTATTATTTCTATGAGGAGCACCACCCCATAGAAAAAGGATTCTGCAAGCCTTCCTCCTGGCTTCACTATCCCTCTCCAGCCTTTCTCCCGCATATCTTTAATACAGACTAACCTGGCAAATTAAAACTGTACGTGCTGTAGCTCCTCAAGTTACTTTCCTTTCAAAAGTTCATTTTTGGTTTTTAGTTATCCTTAGTTATCCTCTAAAAACAAAAAAGAAAACACATGTAATATCGCACTCCATTTTCCTGCATTTGGGTAATTTATCAGGATATCACAGATATGCCATATAGTTATGTAAATGCTCCTGTTTCCATGTATTATGTGATGGTGGATGCAGAAGGGTGTGAGAATACATTTATGATGACATAGGTTTTGTAAAATCATTTTAAAGTCATATTCCCCTATGCACTGTTTATTATTCTGCATAGGAAACTTCGGGAGTGTGACATTTACTAAAGGGATGCCATGGAAATATGGCCATTTCAATAGATCCCCACTTTTAGCCACAGATAGTCATACAAATACATCATCTCCCCTTGGTTTTTATGCACTAATCGATAATAAACTCAATGTTCTGCACATCGATTGATGAGTCGTCCCATCTTTCTAGTGTTACTATATCAGAAGGAAACAGAATGTAGGAGAGTTCATATGAAATTCAATGTTGATAAATGTAAGGTGATGCATTTGAGGTTTAACAATCCTTGTGCTACCTACACCATAAATGGCTCTGTGCAAAGTGAATCTTTGTTGGTAAAAGATTTGGGGGTTGGGGGCAGAGCTAAGACTGATGGGGTAAGATGCACATCGAGTTAGCTCCCCAGTTATTATTCCAACCAAGGCTAATACTGTAAAACTGTGCCCTATTACTGGTGCCTACAACTAAGACACTGTCATGACAGCCCAAAAACCAAAGGCGCGACCCCCACAGCAACTTCTCGGGGCAATTCAGGACTCTAAAAGGGCCCTAATGTCAGTACTGGACGAAGTTAAAACGGACATTAAAACTAACATTTTCTTCTCCACCAGGAACCTCCAAAACAAGAAAATAATGGGGGGAAGCAGAGTCTCCATCTCAACTCTAGAAGACACTGTCAACCCCCAAGCGCAAACTATCGCACTTCTCCAGAAGAACTTGTAGGAACAAATAGACGACCTAGAAAATAGGTCACAAAGGCAAAATACCCTTCATCGGCTTTCCCAAGGTGCAAAGGACAACACCCTGCACAATTCCTAAGGGATGATCCACTCACACTTCGATGTAGCCAACCTCTCAATGCAACTCGCCATAGAGAGAGCACATTTGAGTTCCGACAAGAACCCCAATTCCAGGTGGACCCCCAGAGATAGCCTACTGCATATGGCCCAAGAAAAAGACTTTGAAAATAACCCCATCTGGCTCTCCCAACTTCTCTTTGGAGTTGCAGAAAAACCAACACATTTCTCGATATCAAAAAATCCGAAGGCAGGGTAAGGTTCTTGCATCTGCACCCTGCAGATGCATGCGCTTGGCTAGACGCCTAATAACAACCATCCCCAATACCAATGGAAGAGTAAGATACATTGAAAGTCTTATTTTTAAAAGCTGGATTGGCCCATTCTCCCCTTGACTGGATCCCGACCCCGCTGAACTCTTGGCGCTACCTACCCCACCTCGCCCAACAGGGCAAATCCCCCTATGAGAAGAGAGACTAACAACTCAACCCACCAGCTGACCACCATAAATACCTAATTCAGACCTGGGACTCAATTGATCCCCGAAATACTATATCGAACCCAATTCCATACTTGCAGCCCCCACTCGGGGACCCCTCCCACTTGCAGAGGCATTAGGGCTGTGCTGTTCTCCCCACCCTCCTCCTACCCTTCAGTCATGCACTGAGCATGTGCCAACTGCAGATTAGAGGAGGAAATAGTATATCTGACCGCAGATTCAGAACCACCCACTCCCTAACTTTCTCATCAGTGATTTCTTCATATTTTGGGCTGTGCAGCACGTAGAGAGGTGGTTGATGGCTCAGTTTGAACCTGGCCTTTCATTTAAAATAAACCACAGAGACCACAGTTCCCCTTTAATTAGCTTAACTTTTTATGGAATGTAAACTGCAAAAAAAAAATGTCCACAAAATCCTAACTCGGGCAGCAAGTAAATTAGTTGGGGTACCTAGCTATGGCTGGGTAGGGGGTGGGGAGAAGTAACCTAGAACTATCTAACGGAAACTATAAGTATAGATCTAGATTTGAAAACAAGTATAAATCAAGGCTGAGTACTCTACTTGACTATATACTTACCCTTTCCATAGCGATAAATATTACTAATACTTTAGCTCTGTTATAATTTGTAGTAATACGAGAGTAATCTACTAAGTTAGCTTCCCTCTGCAGAACCTTCACCTCAATGCAACCCCCATTTTTGTTATGGATACACTAGAAAGTAGTTAACCTAGTTTAACATGTCTACTAAAACTACTTCCATGCAATTACTATAGTGTTATGTTTTAATGTTATTATTAAACTATATGTTCAATTGGGAGCCTCAAAATTTACAGGTATTAACCGAATTAAAGCATCAACATATGAAATCTACAATACCCCCCTCCCCAACCCCCTTCCTTTTCCTTATGGATGACAACAAGCAGCCACTCTAAATAATGAAACCAATTTTTAAGTCACTGCATGGAATGTTCGGGGTCTAAATAACCCACAAAAACGCCTATCAGTATTTACACAACTACAGTCATACCAAGCAGATGAATCTGTCTGCAAGAAACTCACCTCCACCAGCCACAACCAATATATACATCGCCCATGGATAGGTTGGGCTGCCCATAGCATTTTTCCTCCTACTCCAGTGGAGTCTCTTCCTACTACATAAAAGATTAAATTTACTATTCACGAGGTACAATCGGATAAAAAGGTAATTCCTGTGTGTAGTTTATCTATTGACTCAACACTATACTTCATTTTAGGTATCTATGACCCACCCCCAGCCAAACAACAACCATTAAGGGAGCACTACCATTTATACTAAAATACCCACAAGCCGCCATTATCTGTATGAGAGACTTCAATGGCCCTAATGAACCCCTCAATTGACAAATTTCAAGCCAATAAATTCCACCTCAACCTCCCTAACCCACCTAATACTGCAACTAAAATGGACAAATTATGGCATCTCAAACACCCCCACATAAAAGAATACACTTGCTTATCAACTACCTACAACACCCTATCACGCATTGATTACATATTCACAAAAAACACTTGAAACAGATATAGTCACAGTATCCCATCTCCCCAGGGGTATCTCAGATCACTCACCCATACTCCTTACTCTTAGCCTACCTACACAAACAAACCATAGCAAGACCTGCCGCCTTCCCCCCCTTTTGGCTCACACTATTCCCAAACCCGGACCCCTTTAATGACCACCTAGAAATGTTTTTTTCTAACAAACCAAACTGAAACATCCGCTTCAACAAGATGGGAAACTCTCAGGCAGTCTCTCCGAGGACATTTACAACAAACTATGACACAATAACAAGATCAACGAGAAAACAAAACCCAACTAACATCCTCGTTCAATTCACAGAATCGGCTTATATAAACACCCTTCCCAAGCTCCAAATCACCTGGCAAATCGCCCAATCCTTGATGCCATGATCACAGAAAACTATCTAGAAGAGGATTCTTTATAAAACAGAAATATTTCGAACATGGTCATCAATCGGCCAAATTACTTGCCAGACTAGCACATGGGCCCATCTCAAAACCTAATAACTAGTATCCAAGACCCAGAAAAAAGAACCTAACTAAACCACAGAAACCTGACTGTTTCACACAAATGCTATACTACCTATAAAATCCCAAATTAATCCACAACACCCAATATCCCATTGAAACTAGACCAATTTACTTCCCTAAACTCTCCACAGACAAAAGATGCAGAGATCTCACTTCCCGAACTCAAGGAAGCACTTGGCGGTATGTCAAATGGCAAATCTCCTGGACCAGAACGCATTCCTACCGACATTTACAAGAGATACAAAGAACACATCCTACAACCCCTATTAGAGGTATATAACTCTGCATTCCAATTGAAACACTCCCTGAAACCATGTATAATGCACATATTGTTCTCATCCCTAATCCAGGGAAAACCCAGTTAACTGTGCCTCATATCGCCTGATCTCTTTATTAAGTACAGACTACAAAATATTAGCGAAAATCCTAGCCAATCGCCTACAACAAATAATCACATCCATCATACATCCAGATCAAACCTTTATAAGCTTTATACCTGGCAAATCCACATCCATAAACATTAGAACAACACTAATTAACACCTAAGTGAACCATGATAACTCCGTCTCCGTATAATACGGTTCCTTGATGCTGCAAAAGCATTTGACTCAAAAATGGCCCTTCTTAAGGGAATGCATGCATCAGTTTGGCATAGGTCTGATCTTCCAAAAGTGGGTCCAAATCCTTTATGCCCACCCAACTGCCACCATTAAGATCAATGGAACAATATCCACTCTTTTTCCCTTAGCTAGGGGAACCAGACAAGGCTGTCCCCTATCCCCCTATCTCTTCACCCTAGCAATTGAACCCCTTGCGATTTAACTCCGGACATCACAGGCCTAACACTGGGACAACACACGGCCCTATTAAGCCTCTACACTGATGAACTAATCCTGTATCTAGGAGACCCTCATAGATCTCTCCTACAGCGTATAACATCATCACCCAATTCGGACCAATATCTGGCCTATATATCAATGGACTAAATCTGCACTCTTCTCTATCGACAAAACAGTAGACCTACCAACATTCGCATCCAATGTTTTACCCAATAGACAACTTCAAATACCTAGGAATTCACATCACCCAATCCCCAAAAATTTCTATGAGTCTATAGATAACCAACAAAGTCAAAGCCTGGCAAAATCTACCTTGATAAACTTGATAGTCAGAATAAATTTGATTAAGATCATTATCTACCAAAACTACTCTACACACTCCAACACAGCATGACATACATACCAGACACCTTTTTCCAAAAAATTCAAAGCCTTCTACTCCCCTTTGTGTTGGGGGAGGCAGACCCAGAGTCAAATTCAAATCACTACAAAAAGACCCAAAACACAAGCAGGACTAGCCCTCCCAAACTTCCTATTATACTATCTATGGGCCAACTTAAATATTTCTACTATTGGATAAACCCAGAACCTGAGAGAAAAGAAGACTCAGCCCCACAAATATACGATATGGAAAACATGCTACTAGCATACCTACCAACACATCCCCGAGTCTTTCTATATAGCCCCACATACACACTCAGAGCTGGCGGCACTGACTTGCATTTACAACAGTACAAAGTCTGGAACAAAGCACAACGACTGATTGGTCATTCTGAAATACCAGGAGAAACTTAGGTATCACACAATTTTCATCATATAATCCAGACAAACAATCACATTAGAGAGTTCAAACAGAGATACCAGATACAAGACAACTTCCTGTTCAAATACCTCCAGCTGAGATACTCCCTAATAGTGCAATTCCAAAGCTCTACAATACCAGACACCCTTAATTAAACTAATACTTGCAAGAAGACTCGAAACACATATATATACCTATTAAACTCACAATTATCAAGAGACAACTCTTATACTGAGAAATGGACCCGCAACATCCCAACATTAACTACATAAAATTGGGATGACCTAGCTGAATCCTACTTCAGAGCATCCCCCTCTGCAGCAAATAGACCTATGCAATTTTTATTTTCTTCACCAAGCATATATTACCACCCCCTCAGAAAATCTCATATGAACTCCATATTCAAACCAATGCCATAAATGCAAAGCTGAAACTGCTGATTTCTGGCATATATTTGGACTTCTGGGTAAAGGTCCTCCATTACCTCTCAGGTATCCTTCCGTTCCCAATCCCATGAGATCCCGGATTCTGCCTTCTGGGGATCCCAGACGTAGATATATGGAATAAGAATCAGCTAGACCTACTAAGAGAAACCCTATTTATGGCCAGGAAACAATAATCCTACTATGGATGGCCCTAATACCCCTAAGATAAACACATGGAAATCCCTAGTCACTAATATGCTTCCAATGATTAGATTAATATATTGTGAGTCGTGGCTGCTCGGATTAACTTATAAAAATTGGAATACATGGTATGATAACTTATAACTGCAAAGTGAACCCAGAACTACAAATGACAAATTACCCCACAACACCATGGAATCTGATAGCATTGTCTCTATCTGTATGTCAACAACCCATAACCTACCCTCCCAAACCCTACCTCCCCTGATGTATGTCAACCAATATAAAACAACATGCAACTATATGAGGCATGCCCACCTTAATTGTATCCAAGTTATACCCCACCCTTTACCTATTGTTCTTATTTGCAAATTGGACTAATGTATATGTATAAGAATGTCTTATTGGCCATTATGTAATGTACCATATTTGCATAACCATCTGAGGCACTCTATATACCCTTTGTGAAATGCATAACTAATTGTGTTCCAATTTATAAATAAATAAATGAGTTTAAAAAAAAAAAAAAAAGATTTGGGGGTTCTATTAGATAACCGACTTAGTTATAGAGAAAAACTGTGCCAGACAGCAATATGCCGTTTGGAATCATTTCTATAAAAGTGTCATATAGAATTGGAAAGAGTTCAAACAAGGGTTTGACAAGTTAATAAGGTAGGCAAATAGAGAGGTTGATTATGCAGACAGATTAGCAAGCTAAGGCTTTTTCTACATTTGCTTTATTAAAGTCATTCCTTGTGATCTTTCCATTTGGGTGTTCTGAGTCTAATAAACATCTTAAATAATGTACATTGATCTATATGCTGCACAGGGCTGAATGAAAGGCATTGAGAAAGCGCAATAATTCCTCTTTATGAGCAGCTGTGTACCTCGAAGAACATTGCAGGACGTGTAATCAATGCTGTTCTTATTCATGTGGACAGAAAACAAAAGGGCAAAACAGAGCACTCCTTAAATTCCTGAAAATAAAACAAGATCTAGGAAAGCTTAACAGGATATAGTTACGGTAAGTATAATTACGATGCTCAGCAACCACGGGGCATTTAGTGGACATTCTTTGCATGATCTACTGTCACTGCCCACTTTCTATCTTTCCCCGGCATAAAAATGATTATTATACAGGCAGGAGGGTCCACAGCAATAAGAAGTGTGAAGTAAGTTGATATAATTGTAGGAGTTAGAAGTCCGAAAGAAATACTGGGAAGAGACAGGAAAGGAAGTGCAGGTAAGGGGTTTTAAGTTTTTAGACTGGTGGTTACATTTACTAAAGGTTGAACCATTAGCCAGGTTATTTTTTGTTCTGTTTTAAATGGAATTCAGCAGATATATTTCTCTTCATTTTGTAAATTTGACCTTAAAATTTGCATGTAATTGTCGTATAGGAAAGTTTCCACTGCTTTTTGTATGTTAAGAAAACATACAAAATGTATTCTGATGACACTGCCGTTCGAAAACTACAAAAATACACTCTTTTTATAGTGCTAAGGATTTGCTATACACAGTGTCGAACACATCACTACGATGATTATCATGCTAAAACAAGGATTGAATTTATTTATGTCAATAGTTTTAGCTAAGTAAAGTCATTTTGCAGAGTAAACCAAACACTACAAATTCTGCAGTTTTAACAAAGATTTCCAGCAGGGATTAGCTATATTCTATATTGGCAGGTGTGGTCTATGCTTGGTAAATCGTTATCTCATCTTCCACACAGTCATTAAATAACGGGGCCAATACTGCTTGATCCACACTGCCGCTCTTCAGGATGATTTCTACTTCTTCAAGCTTCTTTCTTTCAAGATTCTTCATCTTTTTCACCATCTCCTTTCCCTGTAAGAGTTCAGTGACATCATAAAATTCTATAAAATATATTATTATTGCATGAGGTCATTGGCTTGTTTCAAGATTTGTTTGGTAGGGTATATGGACTGAAAGTGTGGAATTTCACAATAAATTTGACTAAATACACAATTCCTAGTATATTAATATATAGAGATGTTTTGTCCTGCAGTCATTTTATTTTAAAGGACAACTAAAGCCACAGAACAACACTGAACCAGATGGCAGAACACCTTAATATAAAAACCGTAATCTGTGTCTTACCTCTCATTTTGATACGAGTGCTGGGAAATTTACCTAAATAACATATGGTTTGTGCTTTACTTCTCACAGCATCTAGTATCACACAGTTTGGTCAATGACCATTATGTTCTGCACATGCTCAGTCCTTAGCTATGGCAGAAACAGTTGGTCACACCCATTAGTAAGCTGTAGCCAATCCTTTACAGGACAGATAAAGCAAGGAAGCATGTGACTGAGGTCAGAGGAGTGGTCTGACAATGCACATACACACAGATACTTCATCCAGTTCTTAACAGGCTTACATTTACTTGAAGGTTCTCATTCATCCAGGTCATGGTATATCTGTTGTATTCAATTGATCAACTGGACTGAAATGTAGTTCTTGAAGACGTTTCGCTAGTCATCCGACTGGCTTTCTCAATTCAGAATGACTTGTACAAGAATCTGTGGCAATTATGTACCTGGAAAATCCCAATTAGCATATCACTTAACACCTGGCTGTGATTGCTAATTGGATTTCAGGTCATATGCCAGATTCTTGTACAAGTCATTCTGAATTGAGAAAGCCAGTCGGATACTAGCGAAACGTCTTCAAGAACTACATTTCAAGTCCAGTTGATCTAATTGAATACAACAGATATAGGCTTACATTTACTTTAACACAATTTACTGAATTGGTATTTTAAAGTTATTGGTGTTTTTAGGGGGGTTGTTTTCAGATTCTGGAGTATAAAAATGGGTTTAGTTCTCCTTTAAATGTAAATAGCCTTTTTTATTTATTAAATATATATATTAAAGGGCATGTAAGAATACTGCACTGTACATTACAGACTTCTGATGGCTTGCACTCTTTATTAAAGGAGAACTAAACTAAATTTTTTAAAACCTAATGTGAAAGTTTTTCTCCCCAGAACTACTATACATTGTAAGATTCTTCTCTAGTAAGTTGCATTTAGTACATGTGAGAAATAGATTCTGTAAATAAGAAGGCATCCATATGTTGCTAGTACAACCCACAAAGTCTCAAAGAACCACACACCCCAACCCCAGTATTCACCGTCTCTATGTACAGAGTGTTTTCTATACATTGTCACCACACCAATATGGAATCCCTAAAAAGACTTTGAAAGCTGCTTGTTACCCTGCAATTTATTTACCAGTCAGTGTGAGTTGATGGAAAATAAACTGCGGGTAACGAGCAGCTTCTAAATTCTTATCAGGGACTTCCATTTTTTTTTATATGCTTTTCCTAGCAAAAGATAAAGCTTCCAAAAATACATGGATTCTCTGCTTATTCAGTGTTGGCGCACCGGGTAAGGCACCAGGTTTAAAAATAACGTTCAGAAGGTCACAAGTTCAATACCCCACACATACCTTTTTTGTTTCTATTATGTTCCATGCAAAAGATAGACTTATAATTTATACATTGATTTTCAGCTTATTTAGTGGTGGCTCACCATGCAAGACACCAGTTTTAGACACATAGTTCAGAAGGTCATGAGTCAGAATCCACAAACTTACCTTTATTTTTTGTTTCCACTATGTTTCTAGTACAATATTCTACATGTACCAATGATTTATATAGTATCTATCATAGCCTAGAGGTAAGAACTCTGCTTTTAGCAAGACAGAGTAAATGTACAAGTTGCAGGTTCTATTCCCCAGACTTTTATTTTTGCTGAAATGTAAGTATTCGGTTTCTTACATCCTGCTATCTATGAAATACACTGCAAAGATTACTTTTCTTTTTTTATTAAAGTAGTAAATTAATCATTTTTAGGACAGAAGCCTTGAATGTGTTTCAATACAAAAAACTGAAATCCCTGTCTGTGTCAGGGAGAGGGAGGATCTCTGTGTTATAATGTGATTGGCTGTCCGTTTCTAGGAAGCACGGCTGCAACTTGATCTGTTGAGCTCTACAGAGCATGTGCCTGTACACAGACACTAAGCTGGGGGTTTACCCAGCTTAGGTGGATTGTGGGAGCTGACCACTAGTACTCACGGTTATTTTCATAAATCACCCAGTGGCCACAGCAAAGGGAGAGGTGAGACACAGCTTTTTGTATGTTTGTGAATGTGCCTTGTATTGGGACATGTGTGTCTGGAGACTTCAGTTCCCCTTTAAATAAAGTTACAGCTGCACAGGGGATTATACCAGTTATTTAAAATAAAGGTTTACCTACATTTGGCACACACAAAAGTGTTTTATTGGATCATTTTCACCAATAAATAAAAGACTCCCTTATACTACAGTACAGGGAGCTGACCGACCCCATCCAAGGAAATTTCAAGATCACAATGACTGTTCTGATGCTAACGCCAAACGTTTGGTACCAACGTGGTTGGCCCTTTATTGTTAGTTTATTGTGAGTGCCCAGCTCAAAGATGTCATTTTATGGCGTGGTTGTAAAATAATAGTGTGGGGGCGTAAAATACCTGCACTGATTTACGACCACATAAAATTATGTTATACATTTTATACAAAGTCATACTATTCATACACAGGTTTATACATAATATTAGTAAACAGAGTTGTGGAGTTTCTTACAGCATTACTGTAATACAATAGGAGAGAGGACCCTGCCAAAGAGCTTACAAATAAGAGGATATAGGGGTGAGACTAAGGTGACAGGATCAGTAGTGCTGTAAATAGATTGGCAGTGGAGCGTGAAAGGCGGTTGGACTATATTGGGTAGTAAGAGGGGTAATGTTTAGGCCAGGTTATATGCTATCTAAGAGATGGATTTTAAGGTTACGTTTGAAGGTGTTAAGGGACGGTGAGGACGGACAGATGCAGGCATGGGAAGGTGACCAGGGTGGATGAGAGGAGGGTATCATTTGCGGAGCGGAGGTTGCGCCGGGATGGTGTCGCTGGATCAGCTCTGAGATATATGGATGGGCTGTGTTGGATAGTGCTTTATAGGTAAGTAGTTTGAACTGGATGCTTTGTGTGATTGGCAACAGTGAAGGGACTGACAGAGAGGAGAGGCATTAGAGAAACGGAAGAATACTAATAACCAGTGCCCCAGTCACCCATCCACCCTCCCTCTACTAATAACCAGTGCCCCAGTCACCCATCCACCCTCCCTCTACTAATAACCAGTGCCCCAGTCACCCATCCACCCTCTCTCTACTAATAACTAGTGCCCCCAGTCACCTATCCACCCCCCTTCTACTAATAACCAGTGCCCCCAATCACCCATCCACACCCCTTCTACTAATTATTACCAGTGCCCCCAGTCACCCATCCTCCCTCCTTCTACTAATTATTACCACGAGTGCCATTTCCAAACGGAATGAATACCGGAACTTAGAAACATACGGACATGGAAGGATGTGTTAATGTTGTATAAAGTAATAGAGGAATCCAGTACAACCCCGAGGGGGGATATAGATACACTATGACCGATGGTTGTGGCACAAAAAGTTTGTTTTTGCAGTAATATTGGCAGTTTGTATATGTGACCTAACAAAAGTGGACGAGACAGACCACTAAGACATGCAGTGAATGGGCTATAGATATATATGCCTAATTCGAAAGGAGTGACGCAGAAACATAACATAATATCTAACGGTCGCATATGTAACAAAACGTTGGAAACCAGCCTGCGATACTATAGAATCCTCCCTTTTGTCTGTTTTAGTGTAAATCCAACCTAGATTAAGGACAAGGAAATGTACAACTTGCCCTATTGGTACAGGTACAATTGAGCATAAGTATATGATGTACATAATATTGGAAATGAGTGAGATATGTATGCATCACATGATCATCCTCCATCACTAATGAATGGTTGTTTGGTGTAATTATACCAGTTACTGTGGGCAAACTTGATTATACCAGTTACTGTGGGCAAACTTGATTATACCAGTTACTGTGGGCAAACTTGATTATACCAGTTACTGTGGGCAAACTTAATTATACCAGTTACTGTGGGCAAACTTGATTATACCAGTCACTGTGGGCAAACTTGTATGTTCCAGTCACTGTAAAGATTTTTTTTATAACTTACCTTAAGCCCTGAGCCCGGTCTGGGGACAGTGTTATTAAGAAGAGTGTGGGGTCACTTGGGTGGGTTAAAGTGCGGGAGTGCTAATTTAGGGGTCTGTATAAGAGTAGGATTATCCACAAGGCAACACTAGGCACCTGCCTAGGGCCCAGGAAACTTCTTGGGGCCCAGCTTCAGAAGCAGTAACAAAAAACAGTCTATACAATATATGTAGCATAAAAGGGGGCCCTAAATGATGGCACTGCCTAGGGCCCCATATTATCTTAATCCATCTCTGGCCTGTATAGGGACGTCTTTTGTCCTATTGTGGTTTTTGGGGATTATTTATTTCCTCCTAGCACCATCCCAGTGGGAAAGCACAAATCTTTGATTATAGATATTGCATTGAGTTATTGTATAATTGTCACTGGGGTGGGTTGTTGGTGCTGCCCTCTGGCTGTTGTATTATATATATATTATATTATAAATTATAAACCCAAGCAACCAGCAGCAAAGAAGGAACCAGACAAAATGGCTAAAAAACCCAAGAAAAATCCGAGGCCTCCTTGGAAGCCTTGAATGTACTTTTTTAGGGCCACCCACATATTGACTTTGACGCTCATATTGTATTTATAAGCCATTATTTATTCATGGAAGAGTTAATAAAAGTTACTGTTTTCAGAGAATAAGCTGGTCAGTGAGTTCATTGTAGAAGTATATGGAGGGACCATGGATACGGTGTTTCAGTATGGGGCAAATGTACCTGCCCCATGTATCTTGGCAACATCCACACTTTCTGTCCCACTGGGGTAAATGTACCTGCCCCATGTAATCTATCTAAATCCTAGTCTAATCTCTATATCTATCTACGCTGCTATCTATATATCTATCTAACTCTATGCTATCTATCGTATCATCTATCTATCTATCTATCTATCTATCTATCTATCTATCTATCTATCTATCTATCTATCATCTATCTATCTATCTATCTATCATCTCTCTATCTATCTATCTATCTATCTATCTATCTATCTCATCTATATTCTCTAGCTATCTATCTATCTATCTATCTATCTATCTAACTGAGTGTAGCAACAGGAGAAAAGTCACGATTACCCAGCAGCCTTAGCAGACTATGGGTCAGATCACATGATCAGTACAAGGCATGTTTCCCATTCCATAGTCCTGTTGAGGATTAAACCAGGTCCCTCCCCATGTCCTGTCCTTATCACCACGGTCTATATTTAGCCTCTCTAGATAAGGGAGACACATTGCAGGGACCTAGAGTGGGAATGTGACACATAGGGAGTGCAAGCTCTGCAGCCAAGAACACTGCCCTGGCTCCTTGGACATCACGTCTGCAGTGCCCCTTCATAAGCGGGTAAATAGGGCCCATGGCGCGGTCAATGTGTTTCAGGTTGAGGGGGGATCTGGACTTGTAGTTCATTAGCGGAAATACCAGTGCTGCTCCCCTACCCTCCGTTACTGACCTTTCCACCACCGGTTACCGTTCCTCCTGTTCGGTGCTCGCAGCTAAGTCCACGACTCACACTAACCTGCCTGGGTATACGCAACCACGACCGACCGTCTATTCCCTCGCAACAGTAGCCAATGAAAACACGCTACTCGCAGAATCCTGAAGAGAACACTGTCTCATTGGTGCAGAATGATGATGGGCGGGGCCAAAGCAGAACCTGATTGGAAAAAATAAGGACAAGAACAGAGACATTTACTCCAGTGGGACAGAAAGTGAGGATGTTGCCAGTTACCAGGGGAAGGTACATTTACCCCAGTGGGACAGAAAGTGAGGATGTTGCCAAGTTTACCAGGGCGGTACATTTACCCCAGTGGGACAGAAGTGAGGCTGTTGCCAGTTCCAGGGGCAGGTACATTTACCCCAGTGGGACAGAAATGAGGGATGTTGCCTCGTTACATGGGGCAGGTACATTACTACCCAGTGGGACGAAAGTGAGGTATGTTGCCAAGTTACATGGGGCAGGTACATTTACCCCGTGGGACAAAGACGCTGTTCCAAGTTACCAGGGGCAGGTACATTTACTCCAGTGGGACGGAAAGTGAGGCTGTTGCCTCGTTACATGGGGCAGGTACATTTACTCCAGTGGGACAAAAAGTGACGCTGTTGCCAAGTTACCAGGGGCAGGTACATTTACCCCAGTGGGACAGAAAGTGAGTCTGTTGCCAAGTTACCAGGGGCAGGTACATTTACCCCAGTGGGACAAAAAGTGAGGCTGTTGTCAAGTTACCAGGGGCAGGTACATTTACCCCAGTGGGACAGAAAGTGAGTCTGTTGCCAAGTTACCAGGGGCAGGTACATTTACCCCAGTGGGACAGAAAGTGAGTCTGTTGCCAAGTTACCAGGGGCAGGTACATTTACCCCAGTGGGACAGAAAGTGGAGGATGTTGTCCAATTTACCAGGGGCAGTACATTTACCCCGTGGGACAGAAAGTGAGGTTTGCCAAGTTACCAGGGCAGTACATTTACCCCAGTGGGACGAAGTGAGGTGTGCCAAGTTACCAGGGGCAGGTACATTTACCCCAGTGGGACAGAAAGTGAGGATGTTGCCAAGTTACAGGGGCAGGTACATTTACCCCAGTGGGACAAAATGATGTTGCCAAGTTACCAGGGGCAGGTACATTTACCCCAGTGGGCAGAAAGTGAGGCTTTTTGCCAAGTTACCATGGGGCAGTATTTTTACCCCAGTGGGACAAAACGTGAGGCGTTGTCCAAGTTACCAGGGGCAGGTACATTTACCCCAGTGGGACAGAGTGAGTCTGTTGCCAAGTTACCAGGGCAGGTACATTTACCCCAGTGGACAGAAAGTGAGGATGTTGCCAAGTAACCAGGGGCAGGTACATTTACCCCAGTGGGACGAAAGTGAGATGTTGCCAAGTATACCAGGGCAGGTACCATTTGCCCCAGTGGGACAGAAAGTGAGGATGTTGCCAAGTTACCAGGGGCAGGTACATTTCCCCAGTGGGACAGAAAGTGAGCTGTTGCCAATGTTACATGGGCAGGTACATTTACCCCAGTGGGACAGAAAGTAGGTGTTCCAAGTTACATGGGGCAGGTACATTTACCCCAGTGGGACAGAAAGTGAGCTGTTGCCAAGTTACATGGGGCAGGTACATTTACCCAGTGGGACAGAAAGTGAAGCTGTTGCCAGTTACATGGGGCAGGTACATTACCCCAGTGGGACAGAAAGTGAGCTGTTGCCAAGTTACTGGGGCAGGTACATTTACCCCAGTGGGACGAAAGTGAGTGTTGCCAAGTACATGGGGCAGGTACATTTACCCCAGTACAGAAAGTGAGGATGTTCCAAGTTACCAGGGGCAGGTACTTCCCCAGTGGGACAGAAAGTGAGGGTTGCCAAGTTACCAGGGCAGGTACATTCACCCAGTGGGACAGAAAGTGAGTCGTTGCCAAGAACCAGGGGCAGGGTCACATTACCCCAGTGGGACAGAAAGTGAGGATGTTCCAAGTTACATGGGCGGTACATTTACCCCAGTGGGACAGAAAGTGAGGATGTTGCCAAGATACATGGGGCAGGTACATTTACCCCTGGGACAGAAATAGGAGGTGTTCCAATTACCAGGGCAGGTACATTTACCCCAGTGGGACAGAAAATGAGGCTGTTGCCAAGTTACCAGGGGCAGTACTTCACCCTAGTGGACAGAAAGTGAGTCTGTTGCCAAGTACACACAGGGGCAGGTACATTTACCCCAGTGGGACAGAAGTGAGATGTTTCCAAGTTACATGGGGCAGGTACATTTGCCCCAGTGGGACAGAATAGGCGTGTTGCCCAAGTTACCAGGGGCAGGTACATTTACCCCAGTGGACAAAAGTGAGGATGTTGCCAAGTTAAATGGGGCAGTCATTTGCCCCAGTGGGACAAAAAGTGAGGTGTTGTCAAGTTACAGGGGCAGGTACATTTCCCCCATGGGACAGAAAGTGAGGATGTTGCCAAGTTACCAGGGGCGTACATTTACCCCAGTGGGACAGAAAGTGAGGATGTTGCCAAGTTACCAGGGGCAGTACATTTGCCCCAGTGGGACAGAAAGTGAGGCTGTTGCCAAGTTAACAGGGGCAGGTACATTTACCCCAGTGACAGAAAGTGAAGCTGTTGCCAAGTACATGGGGCAGTACATTTACCCCAGTGGGACAGAAAGTAAGTGTTGCCAAGTTACCATGGGGCAGGTACATTACCCCAGTGGGACAGAAAGTGAAGCTTTGCCAAGTTACATGGGCAGGTACATTTACCCAGTGGGACAGAAAGTAGTGTTGCCAAGTTACATGGGGCAGGTACATTCCCCAGTGGACAGAATTGAGCTGTTGCCAGTACATGGGGCAGGTACATTTACCCCAGTGGGACAGAAAGTGAGATGTTCCAAGTTACCAGGGCAGGTACATTTACCCCAGTGGGACAGAAAGTGAAGCTGTTGCCAAGTTACCAGGGGCAGGTACATTTACCCCAGTGGGACAGAAAGTGAAGCTGTTGCCAAGTTACATGGGGCAGGGTACATTTACCCCAGTGGGACAGAAAGTGAACTGTTTGCCAGATACTGGGGCAGGTACATTACCCCAGTGGGCAGAAAGTGAGATGTCCAAGTTACCAGGGGCATGTACATTTACCCCAGTGGGACGAAAATAGGCTGTTGCCAAGTTACCAGGGGCAGTGTACTTCACCCAGTGGGACAGAAAGTGAGGTCTGTTGCCAAGTAACCAGGGGCAGGTATTACATACCCAGTGGGACAGAAAGTGAGGATGTTGCCAGTTACATGGGCAGGTACATTCCCCAGTGGGACAAAAAGTGAGGCTGTTGCAGTTACAGGGGGCGGTACATTTACCCCAGTGGACAGAAGTGGAGTGTTTGCCAAGTTACCAGGGGCAGGTACATTTACCCCGTGGGACAGAAAGTGAGGATGTTGCCAAGTTACCAGGGGCAGGTTACATTGCCCCAGTGGGACAGAAAGTGAGGCTGTTGCCAAGTTTACCAGGGGCAGGTACATTTCCCCAGTGGGACAGAAAGTGAGGTGTTGCCAAGTTACCAGGGGCAGGTACATTTGCCCCAGTGGGACAGAAAGTGAGCTGTTGCCAAGTTACCAGGGGCAGGTACATTTACCCCAGTGGGACAGAAAGTGAAGCTGTTGCCAAGTTACATGGGGCAGGTACATTTACCCCAGTGGGACAGAAAGTGAGGCGGTTGCCAAGTTACCAGGGGCAGGTACATTTACCCCAGTGGACAGAAAGTGAGATGTTGCCAAGTTACCTGGGCAGGTACATTTACCCAGTGGGACAGAAAGTGAGGATGTTGCCAAGTTACCAGGGCAGGTACATTTACCCCAGTGGGACAGAAGTGAGGATGTGCCAAGTTACCAGGGGCAGGTACATTTACCCCAGTGGGACAAAAGTGAGGTGTTGCCAAGTTACCAGGGGAGGTACATTTACCCCAGTGGGACAGAAAGTGAGGTGTTGCCAAGTTACCAGGGGCAGGTACATTTACCCCAGGTGGGACAGAAAGTGAGTTGTTAGCCAAGTTACAGGGGCGGTACATTTACCCCAGTGGGACAAAGTGAGGCTGTTGCCAAGTTACCAGGGGCAGGTACATTTACCCCAGTGGGACAGAAAGTGAGGATGTTGCCAAGTTACCAGGGGCAGGTACATTTACCCCAGTGGGACAGAAAGTGAGTCTGTTGCCAAGTTACCAGGGGCAGGTACATTTACCCCAGTGGGACAGAAAGTGAGGTTGCCAAGTTACCAGGGGCAGGTACATTTACCCCAGTGGGACAGAAAGTGAGGTGTTGCCAAGTATACCAGGGGCAGGTACATTTACCCCAGTGGGACAGAAAGTGAGGATGTTGCCAAGTTACCAGGGGCAGGTACATTTACCCCAGTGGACAGAAAGTGAGGATGTTGCCAAGTTACCAGGGGCAGGTACATTTACCCCAGTGGGACAGAAAGTGAGGTGTTGCCAAGTACCAGGGGCAGGTACATTTACCCCAGTGGGACAGAAAGTGAGGATGTTGCCAAGTTACCAGGGGCAGGTACATTTACCCCATGGGACAGAAAGTGAGGATGTTGCCAAGTTACCAGGGGCAGGTACATTTACCCCAGTGGGACAGAAAGTGAGGCTGTTGCCAAGTATACCAGGGGCAGGTACATTTACCCCAGTGGGACAGAAAGTGAGGATGTTGCCAAGTTACATGGGGCAGGTACATTTACCCCAGTGGGACAGAAAGTGAGGCTGTTGCCAAGTTACATGGGGCAGGTACATTACCCAGTGGAGACAGAAAGTGAGGTGTTGCCAAGTACCAGGGGCAGGTACATTTACCCCAGTGGGACAGAAAGTGAGGACTGTTGCCAAGTTACCAGGGGCAGGTACATTTACCCAGTGGGACAGAAAGTGAGGCTGTTGCCAAGTTACATGGGGCAGGTACATTTACCCCAGTGGGACAGAAAGTGAGGCTGTTGCCAAGTTACCAGGGGCAGGTACATTTACCCCAGTGGGACAGAAAGTGAGGATGTTGCCAAGTTACCAGGGGCAGGTACATTCCCCAGTGGGACAGAAAGTGAGGATGTTGCCAAGTTACCAGGGGCAGGTACATTTGCCCCAGTGGGACAGAAAGTGAGGATGTTGCCAAGTTACACAGGGGCAGGTACATTTACCCCAGTGGGACAGAAAGTGAGGATGTTGCCAAGTTACCAGGGGCAGGTACATTTACCCCAGTGGGACAGAAAGTGAGGATGTTGCCAAGTTACCAGGGCAGGTACATTTACCCAGTGGGACAGAAAGTGAGGATGTTGCCAAGTATACCAGGGCAGGTACATTCCACCCGTGGGACAGAAAGTGAGGATGTTTGCCAAGTTCAGGGCAGGTACATTTACCCCAGTGGGACAGAAAGTGAGGATGTTGCCAAGTTACCAGGGGCAGGATACATTTACCCAGTGGGACAGAAAGTGAGGATGTTGCCAAGTACCATGGGGCAGGTACATTTACCCCAGTGGGACAGAAAGTGAGGCTGTTGCCAAGTTACCAGGGCAGGTACATTTACCCCAGTGGGACAGAAAGTGAGGCTGTTGCCAAGTTACCAGGGGCAGGTACATTTACCCAGTGGGACAGAAAGTGAGGAGTTGCCAAGTACCAGGGGCAGGTACATTTACCCCAGTGGACAGAAAGTGAGGCTGTTGCCAAGTTACATGGGGCAGGTACATTTACCCCAGTGGGACAGAAAGTGAGGATGTTGCCAAGTTACCAGGGGCAGGTACATTTACCCCAGTGGGACAGAAAGTGGAGGATGTTGCCAAGATACCAGGGGCAGGTACATTTACCCCAGTGGGACAGAAAGTGAGGATGTTGCCAAGTACATGGGGCAGGTACATTTGCCCCAGTGGGACAGAAAGTGAGGATGTTGCCAAGATACAGGGGCAGGTACATTTGCCCCAGTGGGACAGAAAGTGAGGATGTTGCCAAGTTACCAGGGGCAGGTACATTTACCCCAGTGGGACAGAAAGTGAGGATGTTGCCAAGTTCCAGGGGCAGGTACATTTCCCAGTGGGACAGAAAAGTGAGGATGTTGCCAAGTTACCAGGGAAGGTACATTTACCCCAGTGGGACAGAAAGTGAGGATGTTGCCAAGTTACATGGGGCGGTACATTTACCACCAGTGGGACAGAAAGTGAGGATGTGCCAAGTTACCAGGGGCAGGTACATGTGCCCCCAGTGAGACCGAAAGTGAGGTTTGCCAATATACCTGTTAAACAGAACTCCAGATTGTCAGCTAAAGTCAAGATGAGAGACATACTCAATGAGACCTAGTTCTTACCATTCTCAAAGAACCAAGAAGATGGTAATGAGAGGGTAAACCCTCTGAGATGTGGGCAGGCGTTGGAAATATACAAAGAAACGACGCAGCCGTTCGTAAGGACAGATGCTCTGTTTATTTCTTTGAGGGAAGAATAAAGGAGAACCAGCTTCTAAGCTACGATAGCCTCATGGCCTCAAAGCAATTATTAAGGCAAGCATATCTTGTACAATCTGGACAGTACAAGTCAAGAGAGATAACTGCAAATCCACCAGGGCAGTTCCACCCATGGGCCTTTTCGGCAAGGGGTGCTCTGGAGAATAGCAAAGCGGCCCACCTGGTCGTCCTCAGACACTTTTCTGAGACACTATAGATTAGATGTGTGTGTCTCAAAAGTCAGTGGCAATTCGGATGTAGTAAGATTATCGAAGCGGCAATAAATAAAACTAATATATTGTCCAAAATTAGAATCACAACCACTCTTATGATTATTTACTGGCTTGTTTAATCCATAGTATTCACCGCAGTGCAGACAGGGAAAATAGCAAATTTACTTCATATCACCGTTAATTTTCTTTCTGGCCAGGCACGGCAGGGGAAACACCATCCCACTCTAAATGTGTAAGCAGTAAAAATTGACGTAAGGAGGAGGGGGAGGAGGAGCCTTTTTAAGCTTTCCTGCCACGCAAGTGAGAGTAGGGACGAAATTAACCCTATGTATTCCCCTGCCGTGCCTGGACCAGGGAAAAGAAAATTATGGGACGTATGAAGTAAATTTTACTATTATTAGCCTCGGGATAAGGGAGACACATTGCAGGGAACTGAGTGGGATGTGATACATGAGAGTGCAAGCTATGCAGCCAAAAGAACACTGGCCCTAGTCCGTGGACATCACGTAGCAGTCCCCTTCATAGCGGGGACATAGGGCCATGGCCGGTCAATGGTGTTTAAGGTTGAGGAGGGGATGCGTGGGACTTGTAGTTCCTTAGCAGGAGAATATTCCAGTGCCTCCCTACCCTCCGTTATGACCGTTCACCGGTTTACCGTTCCTCCTTGCCGGTGCTCGCAGCTAAGTCCACGAATCACACTAACCTGCCTGGGTATACGCAACACGAACGACCGTCTATTCACTCAGCAACAGTAGCCAATGAAAAAACGCTACTCGCGCAGAATCTGCGAGAACACTGTCTATTGGGCAGCAATGATGCTGTCGGGGCCAACGCAGACCTGATGGACAAAAATTAAGTGACAAGCAAAACAAGACATTACTCCAGTGGGAAAGAAAGTGCGGATGTGCCAAGTTACCAGGGGCAGGTACATTACCCCAGTGGAGCAGAAAGTGAGGATGTTTGCCTTAGTTGCAGGGGCAGGTACATTTACCCAGTGGGACAGAAAATGAGGATGTTGTAGCCAAGGTACCAGGGGGGCAGGTACATTTGCCCCAGTGGGACAGAAAGTGAGGATTTTGCCCAAGTTACTGGGGAAGGACATTTACCCCCAAGTGGGACAGAAAGTGAGGATGTTGACCAAGTTACCAGGGGCAGGTACAATTTACCCCAGTGGGACAAAAAGTGACGCTGTGCCAAGTTATAACCAGGGGGAGGTACATTTGCCCCAGTGGGACAGAAAGTGAGGGCTGTCGACAAGTTACCAGGGGCAAGGTGACATTTACCCCAGTGGGTCAGAAAGTGAGGCTGTTGCCAGTTACCAGGGGCAGGTAACATTACCCCAGTGGGACAGAAAAGTCGAGGATGTTGCCACAGTTACCAGGGGCAGGTACATTTACCCCGTGGACAGAAGTGGAGGATGGCAAAGTTACCAGGGGCAGGTACATTTACCCCAGGGGCGAAGAAATGTGAGGATGTTGACAAGTTACCAGGTGCAGGTACATTTACCCCAGTGGACAGAAAGTGAGGATGTTAGCCCACGTACCAGGGGCAGGTACCATTTACCCCAGTGGGGGACAGAAAGTGAGGATGTGCCAAGTGACCAGGGGCAGGTTACAGTTACCCCGTGGGACAGGAAGTGAGGATGTAGACCAAGTTACCAGGGGCAGGTACATTACCCCGTGGGACAGAAAGTGAGGATGTGCCAAGTTACCAGGGGCAGTACAATTTACTCCGTGGGACAGAAAGTGAGGATGTGCAAGTTTACCAGGGGCAGGTAAAGTTACCACAGTGGGACAGAACGTGAGGTGTTGAAAAGTACCAGGGGCAGGTACATTTACGCCAGTGGAAGAAAGTGAGGCTGTTGCCCAAGTTACCAGGGGCAGGTAACATTTTGCCCCAGTGGGACAGAAGTGAGGTGTTGCCAAGTGACCAGGGGGAAGGTACCATTTACCCAGTGGGACAGAAAAGTGAGGGCTATTGCCAAGTACATGGGGCAGGTAAATTTCCACCAGTGGGGACAGAAAGTGAGCTGTATGCCAAGTTACCAGGGGGCAGGTAAATTGCACCAGTGGGACAGAAAGTGAGGATGTTGACAGTTACAGGGGGCAGTTACATTTACCCCAGTGGCAGAAAGTGAGGATGTTGCCAAGTTACCAGGGGCAGGTACATTTACCCCAGTGGGACAAAAAATGAGGATGTTGCCAAGTTACCAGGGGCAGGTACATGTACCCCAGTGGGACCAGAAAGTGAGGATGTGCCCAAGGTACCAGGGAAGGTACATTTACCCAGTGGCAGAAAGTTGAGGATGTTGCCCAAGTTACAGGGCAGGTACATTTACCCCAGTGGGACAGAAAGTGAGGCTGTAGCCAAGTTACCAGGGGGAGGTACATTGCCCCAGTGGGACAGAAAGTGAGGGATGTTGCCAAGTTTACCAGGGGCAGGTACATGTCACCCCAGTGGGACAGCAGTTGGGGAGGATGTTGCAAGTTACCAGGGCAGGTACATTTACCCCAGTGGGTCAGAAAGTGAGGATGTGGCCAGTTCCAGGGGCAGGTACATTTACCCAAGTGGGGACAGAAAGTGATGCGTTGCCAAGTACCAGCGGGCAGGACATTTACCCCAGTGGACAGAAGTGAGGGATGTTGCCAACGTACCAGGGCGCAGGTACAATTACCCCAGTGGGACAGAAAGTGGGATGGTACAAGTTACCGGGGCAGGTACAGTGTGCCCCAGTGGGACAGAAGGTGAGGCTGTTGCTAAGTTACATGGGGCAGGTACATTTGCCCCAGGGGAAGAAGGTGAGGCTGTGCCAAGTACCAGGGGCAGGTAACATTTACCCCAGGGGACAGAAAGTGAGGCTGTGCAAGTTACATGGGGTGCAGGTACATTTACCACAGTGGGACAGAAATGAGGCTTGTTGACAAGTTACAGGGGGCAGGTACATTTACCCCAGTGGGACAGAAAGTCGAGGAGTGCCAAGTTACCAGGGCAGGTACATTACCAGTGGGACAGAAAGTGAGGATGTTGCCAAGTTACCAGGGGCAGGTACATTTACCCCAGTTGGGACCAGAAAGTGAGGATGTTGCCAATTTACATGGGGGCCGGTAATTACCCCAGGGGACAGAAGTGAGATGTTGCCAAGTTACATGGGGCAGGTCATTCTACACCAGTGGGACAGAAAATGTGAGGAGTTGACCAAGATACCAGGACAGGTACAGTTACCCCAGTGGGACAGAAAGTGAGGCTGTTGCCAGTTACCGGGCAGGTACATTTACCCAGTGGGACAGAAAGTGGGATGTTGCCAAGTTACATGGGGCACGGTCATTTACCCCAGTGGGACAGAAAGTGAGGATGTTGCCCAGATACCTGGGAAACGGTACATTACACCAGTGGGACAGAAAGTGAGGATGTTGAAAGTGACCAGGGGCAGGTACATTGCCCAAGTGGGACAGAAAAGAGGATGTTGCCAAGTGACAGGGGAATGTACATTTGCCCCAGTGGGGACAGAAAGTGAGGATGTTGCCAAGATACATGGGGCAGGTACATTTGCCCATACTGAAACACCGTTCTACATTGGTCCCTCCATAGACTTCTACAATGAACTCACTGACCAGCTTATTCTATGAAAAATAACTTTTTAATTAAACTCTTCCAGAATAAATAAATAAATTGAATACAATATAGCGTCAAGTGCAATATGTGGGTGGCCCTAAAAAAGTAATTCAAGGCTGCCAAGAGGCCTCAGATTTTCTTGGGTTTTTTTAAGCCATTTTGTCTGGTTCCTTCTTTTGCTGTTGGTTGCTTGGGTTTATAATTTATAATACAATATTATATATAATACAACAGTCCAGAGGGCAGCACCCAACAACCCACCAGTGACAATTATACAATAAACGCATGAATTTATAATCAAAGATTTGTGCTTCCCACTGGGATGGGCTCGGGAGGGAAATAAATAATCCCCAAAAACAACAATAGGGACAAAAGACGGTCCCTATACAGGCCGAGACGATTAATATTCATATGGGGCCCTAGGGCAGAGTTGCCATCATTAGGGCCCCCTTTTATGCCGACATTTATATTGTATAGACTGTTTTTTGTTACTGCTTCTGAAAGATGGCACCCAGAAGTTTCAGGGGACCTAGGCAGGTGCTACTGTGGCCGTGTGGATTAATCCTACTCTTTACAGCCCTAAATTAGCACTCCCACATTTTAACCCACCCAAGTGACCCCACACACTATCTTAATACAACATGTCCCCAGACCGGGCTCAGCGGCGAAGGTAAGTAATAAAAAAAAATCTTGACAGGATGGAACATACAAGTTGCAAACAGTGACTGGTATAATCACGTGTGCTCACAGTAACATGGTATAATCAAGTTTGCTCACAGTGACTGGATAATCAAGTTGCCCACAGTAACTGGTAATAATCAAGTGTGCTCACAAGTAATGGGTAAATTCAAGTTTTGCCCACACGTAACGTGTAATAATTTAAGTTGTCACAGGTAACTGGATAATTACAAGTTTGCCCACAGTGAAGGTTATAATCAAGTTTGCCACAGAGCTTGATAATTAAGTTGCCACCGGTAAACGGTGTATAATCAAGTGCCACACAGTAAACTGGTATAATCAAGTTGCTCACAGTAAACTGGTATAATCAAGTTTGGCCCAAGAGTGACTGTATAAATCAAGTTTGCCCACAGTAACTGGTATAATTAAGTTTGTCCACAGTAACTGGTATAATTAAGTTTGCCCACAGTAACTGGTATAATCAAGTTTGCCCACAGTAACTGGTATAATTAAGTTTGTCCTTAACCCTTTCCATATCCAATATGTTACCAGGCTAACCCATTAACCCGTTCCATATCCATTGTTACCAGGCTAACCCATTAACCCGTTCCATATCCATTGTTACCAGGCTAACCCATTAACCCGTTCCATATCCAATGTTACCAGGCTAACCCATTAACCCGTTCCATATCCATTGTTACCACTGTGGTGAAAACTCTCCCTAACTTACTTGGTCCCTTAGTAAATGTGATTCTTTAAGCAGTTTACAGATGCCTGGAAGGAGTTTGTTTAAACATGAGTATAGAAAGATTTGTGATTTTATTTTACAGGTCATTATAAAAAAGTGAAATAAGATTTTGTTTCTCTATTCTAATAAGTTATTCCCACAATCCATTCTTATTTTCTTCTACTGGTGGGAGTGTTTCTAGGAAAATGCTGGTCCAATGACATCTGCAGTAGTGTTGGTCAAATCTTTTGTAAGGTGTTTGACCAAGAGAAACTAAACCATATTTCAAGTTCAGTGAATTTTAAATAATGATTGATATTGATGCAATTCTTTTTTTACTTGTGTAACAGTCTTATTTTCACTGAATGCCTTCCCATGGGTCCTCCAAATAACCAGGTTCGAATGAGAATATTTCATCAATACCATATTCAGGAGATTAATCAGATCTCACACTAACCTTGTATTGATGCTTATTAACAAAAACAGCACAATAAACAAGAACAAATGGAAAACCACCATGGCTGAAGACAGTTCATTGAGCTTTTCTAGTCAGATACACTAGACATACAACAAATAGCTTGCAGAGCTTATATCTCAGCACAATTTTTTTTTTTTTATTGAAGGCTCGGGAAACGTGCTTTCTGTGATCATCACCAAGTGCAGCAAACGTGCAAGTGGTTCGGGATCCAGCTGACTCACTCTTATGCCCATAGCTGTTAAGCCGTAGGGCTAGAGGGAGACAACTGAGGTCCCTTTGGCCAGTAGGCGTCAGGAACCACCATACTTACCCTCCCTTTCTGCTCCCAGCTGCCACCAGGAAGCTTCCAGGGGGGGTTCACATGGGAAGAGCCTGAAGGTCCCAAAAAGGACCCAGGCAATCCCGCCACAATACGTGAGACAAACAATACAAAAAAAAAAAGTGCAAGTTTAAATAAATAGGGGTGCCTAGTGCACAATTTAATAAAAGGGTGGGCCAAATAGGCCCCGACCTTTCGGTCGGGGATAAAAAATTGTTCCGCCATAGCCGAAGCTATGGCAGGAAAGTGTAAGAAGTGCTAAACACGTGCACAGTAGTGCCATAGGAAAGCCCGAGCTTTCGCACCTCTCTGCCTCACAATTCCACAACATGCCAGTATAGCTGCTGAGCCTATACTAAGCTGTAACTCAGATCTCTCACTTTTTATAGCATTTCCCAAAGACACCTTCAAAGTCTGATTTTGGGGGTGGGTTTAAGAGCCACTACAAATAGTGAATGTTCAGTAAGGGGTCCAAGTTTCAGTTTAGCATTTCATCTGAAATGTTATATCTTTGAACTAAGGCATGTACTGGGAAATCAGCTTATTGAGTGATTCTGGTAGGGTAGCTTGAATGGGCAGCCCTTAGCTCAGATGGCTCTCAGTTTAGTTCTCAGCATTTGGCTGTCAGTATTTGGCTGTCAAGATAAAATGTTGCCAGCAGAAAAAAAAAAATTGATTTCCCCCAACTAAGTACAGCAAATCTGAGTAACAGTGCTATTGATTTATTGGAATATTTGCTTCCAATTATTCACCAGAAACAATCTCCACTCAATAAGCTGATTTCCCAGTACATGCCTTAGTACAAAGATATAACATTTCAGATGAAATGCTAAACTGAAACTTGGACCCCTTACTGAACATTCACTATTTGTAGTGGCTCTTAAACCCATTGATAGAACATAGGGATTTGGACTTCAAAACTGTTTAGAGAGCAACATGGTAATCATGGGGATCAAGGAATATCAGAAACACATGCAGCAAAGCTGAGTCTGAATAATTGCAGTGTAAAAGTAACCAGTGTGCAATAAATGCAGCCCTGCTTGTAACAACAGTTGTGTCCTTCATTCACCAGATAGTCTTGTATCTCTCTGTCTCTCCCTTTCTTTGTATATATATCTGCTTCTTCCTGACCTGAGGCGGTAAAAGGGGAGGGGGAAGTATAGAGAGAGCTGTGTGCATGACTTCTTCCTCTTCAAAACTTCAGTTAGGAGATGTGTCCACATGGCTAGGAGGTAAGGAGTGCCACAGGAATCAATAGTGCTGTCCGACATACTTGGCAGGGGATCATAGTGCCCTAAAAATCAGAACTTCCTTCACTGGACTTATGGGGGGTTTAGGTGGGGAAAGGGACTGGCCAGTCTGTACTGAGGGAAGGGGGTGTGAGATCTATCTGTCTATCTATTTTTCTCTGTCGATCTATCTATCGTCTATTTATCTATTTGTCTGTCTCTGTCGATCTATCTATCATCTATCTATCTATTTGTCTGTCTATCTATCATCTATCTATTTATCTATTTGTCTGTCTCTGTCGATCTATCTATCATCTATCTATTTGTCTGTCTATCATCTATCTATCTATTTGTCTGTCTCTGTCGATCTATCTATATATTTATCTATCATCTGTCTATCTATCTATCACCTATCTATCTATCTATTGATCATCTGTCTATCTATCTATCATCTGTCTATCTTTCTATCATCTATCTATCTATTTGTCTGTCTCTGTCGATCTATCTATCTATTTATCTATCATCTGTCTATCAATCTATCATCTATCTATCTATCATCTGTCTATCTATCTATCTATTTATTTGTCTGTCTCTGTCGATCTATCTATCACCTATCTATCTATTTGTCTGTCTGTCTATTGATCTATATATATCTGTGTCTATGTTATATGGTAATCTATCTATCAATCTATCTAAAAATCTATCTATCTATCTATTATCTGTCTATCTATCTATCTATCATCTGTCTATCTATCTATCTATCATCTGTCTATCAGTCTATCTATCAATCTATCCAATCTATCTGTATCTATGTTATATGGATATCATCTATCTATTTATCATCTATCTATCATCTATATCTATGTTATATGGATACCATCTATATATATCTATTTTATATCAATCTGTCTATCTGTCTGTATCTATGTTATATGGGTATCATCTATTTAGCTATCTCTATCTGTCAGTCTGTGTCTATGTAATATGTTTCTATATGTCTCTTTTCAGTCTATATGTAATATGTGTATTAGCTATCTATTTATCTATCTAGTTTTCTATAACTCTAACCATGTCTGTTTGTGTATTTCTCTGTGTCTGTGTATCTCTCTCTTTGTTCCTATATCTCACTGTCTCTCTCTATATATATGTTTTTCAATCTCCACAAAGTACACAATGGGCATGGTTTTGTTTGTCAAGAATGGCCTAGGTCTGTGCACCTTTGCTTGGCTTTTCAAAAATGTCCCTAGATTTTTTTTAGAAATGTTGGTAAGTATGAGTGCCCCAGTCACCTATCATTAGTTAATGTTGTAACCATGCCGCTGTTTGTTGAACATAAACATTTAATTATGATAAAAGCCCTCTCATTGGTAGATTCTTAATGACATGCCACTTCCCTCTTCTTCGATCCCATTGGTAGCGAAGAAACGTGGGCTAGAAAGACTCGGTTTTCTATTGGTCAACGTTGCCGAGTTGTAATAACGATCCCTTCTCTATGGTGGAACACTCAACAGCGCTGTGTCCGGAGTTTACGTTGCTTAGGGCCATGACAGGAGCGGGGCTTTGGGCTGAACAGAGATGAAGGACACGGTGAAGTTTACGTCGCACGCGGTGACAGCCTTGTGGGTAATATCAATATCTGTGCGTACCCACATTGCGTGCTGGGATATTGCAGAAGGGCTTTTCCTAGTAGCACTGATATTAGTGAATAGACAGTCACCCTCTATGTATTATTGTATTGTCAGGTTATAGTTCTGGTTTGTTTTAGCCTTTCATTATATGTTTTTAGGTTCAAACTAAATCTATTTTTCCTGAATTATAGCTAAAAAAGGTTTAATTAGAACAATTAGTCACATATGAAATGTGTAAGATATTTCACTCCAGCAGTTCAGGGGCCCACACACTATAAACCGTACGTACACGGTGCACATGGCGGAACCTCGACTTCCAATGGCTAAATGAATGGGCCAGATGGGGATCATCTTGGGAATGGCTAGTTGGACAACTTCACTTTCTCGTCTGGTGAAGCATGCACAGCGTTCCATAGCCATTGGCTTGATGAGGGGTTAGAAATGTCTGAATTCATCAATGCCTGCCCCCAAACAAAAATTACAGACAAATTTCAACCTGCTTCTGCCAGCCAAGATGAAGGCAAAGGTAGCCGCGGGTGACTTCACTGCGACCAAGCATGTGGTCCATAGAGGGACGCATGATTGCCTATGGTTTTCAGACATGTCCCATTCGATCCAATAGAGTGATACACTGAACTATAGTTCGATCGGGTCAAAAAAATTGCATGGTGTGTACACAGCCTTAAGGTGGCCATACATATACAAGATTTTTACTTACCCGACCGAGTGCTCCCGCGACCTTCGACTGATTCTGCCAAAACCGCCTCTCCCGTTCTTCTATGTAAATGACATGCGATCGCAAAATGAATGGGATTTGCGATTGTGTGTCGGTCGCATTGAAGAACGGGATAGGCGGTTCCAGCAGAATCAGTCGAAGGTCGCGGGAGCACTCGGTTGGGTAAGTAAAAATTGGGTATATGTATGTCCACCTTAAAGAGTAACTGTGGTCCAAAAATGACTTTTGGTAAATTGATAGGAATTGCTCTCCTGAGAATCTTTGCAATTTATTTTCATTGTTTATTTTGTATAGTTTTGAAGATATTTACATTTATGTGTGTGATATGGCAGCAGCATCACCAGGTCCCCTGCACTTCCTGCTCTGAAACCTGTCAGTCAATCTGCCCTGTGTCTCCTCCCCTTTGCAGCCCCCCTGGTCCCTCCCACTCATGGACCCCATGGTCCCTCCAGTTGCAGGCCCCCATTGGCCCATTTTCTGGTCAGTCATTTCTTTATATCTTGGGCTGTGGAGCACGTAGAGAGGTGGTTGGTGGCTCGTTTTAAAGGTAGGAAACTGGCCTTTCATTTAAACTCAACTTGTTTTGAACGCACAGTTCCCCTTTAAGGTTTACACTGGCAGAGAAAGGCTAATACAATGTTTGAAGTGTTTAGAACCTTTCCAGCAATATAAGTTTTCCTTGGATATGTGATCCAGGGGTTAATTTAAAACCCTGAAAGCCTGTTTGGAGATCACAGTTGCCCTTTAACTTTTCTAAACAGACCTTCTCCCTTTGCCATCATTTAACTAAATCAGACGAGGGTATCACTTCTCTTTATAGTATGTCTGTTTCCTGAGATAAAGCCTGTCAAAGTCTAAACACATTTTAGTAGAGGGAACATCTGACATAATTCTAGATTCTTTTCAGTCCCTCAATTAGGACATTTTTTTGTGTCTAGACTAATTACTAATATGTCCCAGTTTCAGTTTCTTTGCTGATCACAGAAAATTGTTACTTTGTTAGTTTCATTGGCAAAGGTCCTGATGCACTTTGTACTCTATGCACATGCACAAGCTTACTATGATGTCTCTAGCTTCTGGATCTTAAGTTATAGGCTTGTAAAGTTACACTTCCTTGTATGTTCTGAATGTCTAAGACTCTTAAGCTGTGACAGTTACATGTCCCACCCCTCAAAAACAATCTTTCTGAAGCTAGTTACAGACCTGCAACCATTCTCTGCCCTTTCCTTTACCTATGGTCACCTAAGAGGAAAAAAATATTTTCAGGCTTATGGCTAGCTTTAAAAATTATTTAGAATAATTTGATTCAGCTGATAACACTCTGTCCTAGCAGTGGACATGCTCCAACCTTAGACTTGGGGGCAGAGCAGCTGTGTTGGCGATATCACTGCTCACAGTGCTAGCAGGAAAGCCAAAAGGTAAAACTGCAACTAAAATAATGATGCAAGTCCTTTTTAATAAAGGACTTGTGTGGACACCACAGTTCCCCCAAAACGTCCTAAAAGGACAGCTCTGTTGCTATTGTGAACTGGTTATAAGCACACACAACAGCAGAAAAGGCGGCTTCAGAAGCGACTGTCAGCTGTCTCTGTCACATCTTTGACTGACAATACCTAGAAGTTGCAGGACTCGTCTTAGGAATAGGTAACTAAATGAAAATGGGACTTGGGGGTTACTAGTCAGTCAAAGATGTGACAGACACAGCTGACAGCCACTTCTGAAGCTGCCTCTTCTGCTGTTGTGTGTGCTTGTTACCAGCTCACAATAGCAACAGAGCTGTCCTTTTAGGACATTTTGGGGGAACTGTGGTGTCCATACAAGTCCTTTATTAAAAAGGACTTGGTATATATATATATAATAAACATGCTCTTTTAAAGGGCATGTCCACCCCAAAACATAATCCCCCCCACTACTGGCCCCATCAGTTAGTGTAGTTAATCCTTTCCTCACATCCCAGCCATAGGTTCTCCAGTAGTCCCCCCCCCAAAGTCCCAAAAACTGCCCACCAGGAGGATAGCAAATTCCATATAGGACTCTGCCTCCTATCTGGCCTCCGGGAGAAGTTTGGCATGCTCGCTGCAGCCCTTCTCCCCCTCTCTCCCTCTCCCTCCCGATTAGGATTCCCTCCCCCTAGTGTAAAACTCTTTTTACCTAACATTCCCTCAGCCCCAACCGCTCTATTAGTATCATCAGAAAATGCCCAAAACATTACTTACCTTCCCTCTCATCCGCCGCACTGAACTCCCGGCAGCCGTGTCCGTGATTGGCTGCCGCTCAGCCAATCACATACGCGACTGCCGGTCCCGCCCCTCTGCTTGCATTTTCTCGCAAGCAGAGGGCCTGGCGCGCGGCGGAGGAAAGAGAAAGGTAAGTAAAGTTTGGGGCATTTTCTGATGATACTAATAGAGCGGTTGGGGCTGGGGGGAAAGGGGGAATGTTAGGTAAAAAATCTTTTAGAAGGGTGGGCATACCCTTTAAATTTACTCTTTCATTTTTCAAGCCAAGGAATGCTTAATGTGCATTACACAAGGGCAGGAGATAGACAGAGAGTATCTTTCAATCAGCTGCATAGTATTAAAAAAATAGTAACTATTCCTTTAATGTATATTGAAGCCCAGGAGGTTAAGGAGCTATGCTTTACCTCCCGTCTTCAATCAATTGAGCTGGCGCCAGGGACAAAGGTAGTAAGTATGTTTACCTACCTGAAGAGATGAAAATCTCCGACAGTTCCTGGTTCTAATCCTCTATAGCGCGCATTATCGCACATAAATTAATCTCGTCTGCACCAATAAGTGATGGGTAAGCTGGGGTGAAGAAGTTACTGGAGGCCTTTGATGTAGTGAGTGATTTCCTTACTTACTCTGGCCATAAAAAAATAAGGTTCTGTCTAGTGGACTCCTGGATAATGAATATTTTGAGTATAAAGTACATTTCTTTAATTAAATTAGTAAAATACCTGTTATAAATACTCAAAGTGTTTTAACTGTTTTCTTGGTCCTCTGTTTATTCATGTTGGTGGCATATTAAACTATTATACTCACCTTCTTCAGCTCCTTTTCTAAGTCAGTACCTTTACAGGGTGAGGACCTGAACCGCTAGGTCCTCACCTGGGTTTGCTTAACTTTCCACATATACTTACTTATGTGCTTATCCGGTAGGCTCCGCCCCATCAAAAATATATATTGCATGTGTTTTCCCCCCTTAAAATAGGTTCATGATGCCATTTAAAACATTAAGCTGTGTGCTTATAGACCAACATGGACGTTACCTGGGAATAATTTGGAAGAACATGACGTTTTCTGCAAATATGACTGACATGCTTGGAGACACTGGCGATCAGTCCAATTCCACTGGGAAATCCTTCTATGTCCATTAATAAACTCTTCTGCACTATTGGAATGTTTGGCATCATTATGTGTGGATATATTGCTGGAGAGAGCGAACATTATTAGTGCTACACAAGCAAAGGTCTTGGCAACTATGTCTCCCTTTTCGCACTTCCTGCTGTGTTGTTCAAGAACATGGTGATTCTAGACTTCTCCAATGTCAACTGGTCTTTTCTCTATAGTATCCTCATTGCCAAAGCTTCTGTGTTCATATTAGTCTGTGTGCTGACCTTATTAGTGGCCAACCCACGAGTCGTTTCAGCAAAGCGGACTCTTTCCTATATTGCCACTCAGAGCAATGATTTTGCACTTGGATATCCCATTGGTAAGAACAAAATTTTTTATGTATTTAAGATTACATCTATTAATTTAAAGTACCTAATCTTATAATTATAATGACAATATCTGAGAATGCTAGGTCCACCCCTCGGGTTTCCCTTTTAACTCCTTCACTGTTGCATACTGAAGGAGTTGCTGGTTCTACTAATGAAGGAGTTAAAGTTACACCCAGGGTGAGAACCTGGCGTTTTAGGTTATCAACCTGGGTACTTTCATTTGGAGGGGGGGTAGGAAAAGGACTTTAAAGGAGAACTAAACCCAATTTTAGAATCTGAAAACACCCCCCCAAAAAAACACCAATAAACTATAAAATACCACTCAGTAAATTGTATAAAGCAAATGTGAGCCACTTAAAGGGACAGTTCTGTCGAAATTATTATGTTTGTTAAATTGTTAGTTTGTGTAATGCCTTCTTAGTTATTCTAATATTCTCTCCCATTTTGAAAAATCAGTTGATTTCATACCCTTTGTGTCCTGCTGTTGACATTAGTGAGCTGACATTTCAGGTTTAACGGTCCTTCTTTTCCCAGTATGCACCACTCCTTGGAATGTTTCCTAACAGTAATTTCTACGATGGCTGTTGGATAGGTCAAAGATGCTCAGATCTCTACTGAGCAACTGAATCAACCAGGCGCGGGTCAAGGGCAAGACCATAACGGTCTCTACTAGGGGTCATGCAAACAGGAAGTCAGTATTTCGGTTGCATTTATACACAGACAAAATGCTGATGGGAAGATTAAGGTCATGGGATGGAAAAATACTGCCTTTTTTCTGAAAAGCTTGTGTATTTGCACTGAACTTCCCTTTAAAAAACGGATAAAGTATCTGTGTGTAGTGCGTTTCAGACCACACCTCTGACCTCAGTCACATGCTTCCTTACTTTATCTATCCTGTAAAAGGATTGGCTAGAGATATTAATGGTGTGTGACCAACTGTAACAAGTTTCTGCCCATAGCTAAGGAACTGAGCATGAGCGAGAATAATGGTCGTTGACCAAACTTGTGATCTGAATGCTGTGAAGTAAAGCACAAGCTATATGTTATTTATATAAATTTCCCAGCGCCTTTCAAAAAGGAATGTAAAGCAGTACTAGTTTATCATCGAGTGTTCTGCCTTCTGGTTCAGTGTTGTTCTGAGGCTTTAGTTGTCCTTATTGTCTTTTAATTAATTGGGTAAAACAACAAAGTGCAATGCCAGGGCTGGGTAAATACCAGGAGCCAGGTAGCTGACATATATTAAATGTACAGGAGTCGCTGCAGATTTTCCAAGAGTTTTCATTGGTGTAGCACAATCAGTGTGCTACTGTCTGTCTCTCTCTCTCGTGCCCTCTCTCTCTCATAGAATAAGTTACAAGTCCCAGGAGTGCCTTTCCTCGCTGCTGTATATCTTATTCGGGACCCGGGCGAAAGCTATAGGGAGGGTGTGAGTGCAGTGAGTAAGTAGTTGGGCATTACACAGGATACATGAAATCCTTTACTAGGGCACATACATTAGTAGACAGAGATACACAGATCTCTCATGCACATTCAGTATTAACACTGCTCTTTTTCCTGTCTCAGCGAGGCGTGAGTGCACCCTCCACTTCTAGAAATATATATATATATTTAAAATAAACATTTTTCTTGTATAATGTATAAAATTATTATTATTTGTCATATGAATAAATAAAGTTATAAAATACATTTTATGAGTTGGAAAACTGCAGATTCTTCCCAGATTTTAAAAAGAACAAAAGTTGCAGTCAACCGCAATTCAGTACAAGTAACTAAATAGATATCCAAAAGGGATTCAAAAACCCTCAGAATTCTGTTTTCATTTTCTTTGACCTCTGTTCCTCCTTTATCCATAGTAGAATCATTAAAATATCTGTTTTGTTGATGCCTAGGCATGTTGGTTGAGAAAGACTGATGACAGTTTGAAATGTTTATATTTCAGACCGTGTTCCTAGACTACACTGTACATGGGTATATTTCAAAACTTACTATTTAAGAATATCAAATTGTAACATTTGATTTAAAAGAAAGGGATGATTTTGTAAACTATTCACCTTGACAGTTTTGATAATTTGATTGCGGATCAACGAATAACGTCTGTCACCAAATCAGACATCTGTATGAAGCTCAAGTGTCCACTTTCTCCACAGACACAAAATACTGACCGCAATAATATGTTAAATATTATTAACATTAATTATTCACCTTCTGTTCAGTACACACTGACCAACAATCGTACATGTGTTTGGGCATCATATTTTAAAAAGTAGTTTTGTGCAGTATCGTAGGAATAACTGTGGGATGTAGTGCGATAAATGTCATTTTGCGTCGTGCACAGATAATAACGGTATATATGTATATTTGACAGATAATATACTGTTATACTGTTTATTGGCGCAAACAGCCATATAAAACAGTTAGAGGTACACTGCTGTCAACCCTTTCTATTACTGTGTTGACCAGTTAAAGAAGCATAAGTGGGGGAGGCATTGGTGTAGATTCCTTTAGCATGAGCAACTTTAAATCTTATCTGGACTAGCAAAACTAAAGGCTGTAGGTTATGACTTCTTCAAAATTCTGTAATCTCTCTCCACCCTTCCAGTGAAACCAGATCAGTTAAGTTGCCTTGTTTGCAGGCAATACAAGATTATTATCTGTACTCTATTTTCCTTTCCTTGAATAGGGGTATATAATAAGGGTATAACATATCGATTAGTTTGGTCTCTTATAAATTACCTAATGTGTGTAAATAAATAAATAAAAATCAAAAAGTATTTACATTATATTTGTGACTCACAAAAAAATAAAAAGTAATAAAGGTTATAAGATTCACTCGTACCCTAGGGAGGATTCTTGGTCTGACCCAAATTTCCCCTCTAATGTGAGGATTGGCTAATCTAAAATTCCCTTTTCTGGTGGAACTTGTATTACAGCGAAATCTCAAATTCTCCTACATTACGTGAAGTGTAATAGGGAACAATGGATCTATTCTGAACCCCCCCCTTCCCCCCAAAGTGAAGTGGTGCTGTGTGGTTTGAATAATGGGCCCTTAAGATCCATTGTTTGGAATAATTGCATGTGCTGTCCTGCATGATACAATGTATATGTTGTGAGATGTGGTCAGGTTTTTGGGACTTGCACTGCAGAATGTATCTTTAAGGTTTGTACACACCTTAGATTTCCCCCAGACCGCCGAGCCCTGACCGACTGGGGGGCTCGAAGGTTGGGGAAAATCTAGGTGTGTCCAACCTTTAGTGGTGGGAGTGCGGCTTTGATTTGTTCTTTCTGTTATGACCAACAACATCCAGGCTGATCTGGAAGACCCAGTAGCTAGGGGAAGTGATTAACACAATTAATCCCTGCTTTTCATGGGCAGAAGGTACATTTGTGTCCTTTTTTTCCATATACCAACCACTGTCCTATAAATAATTTGTTCCCCTACCCCTTATTTTTTGGGATTGTTGCCAAGGAAAAATAGTTAAATATAGACTCCTAACTGTAACTTCTCTGCCCCCGAACTTACAGTCCAGGTATGTCCTCTTATATATGCGTTTTAATAAAATAAAAACATGCAGTTTTAACAGGTCAGTACAGCAGTCACCTGAACTGTTGTTTATTTTTGCCCCAAGAAAAAACCTTAAAGTGTATGTATACTGAAAAAATGCCTTTGCGTCATCTTAATCTATAAAAAATACATGTAAGTAGCACTTACTCTGAGGTGTGTGTGTTGCTGCAGCCTTCAATACAATACTTGTTTTGTTCAGGTCTGACCACTGACCTGACGATTTTCAATATAACAGAGTCAGGTTGCATCTTCTTTTTATAATATAGGTAGTAGTTTATAGTGCTGTGATATACCTCCCAGTGATATGGCTGATTACCTAACCCACAATTTATTAAATCATAAACACACGAACTATGGGCAGTGTATGATTGTGTAAATAATATTAAGTATGGGATGTTGTTGGAAAAACTCAATGCTACTATACAGACATTCATATAGACTTAAACCTGTTTACTTGGACTATTAATTATGTACAGCTTAGCTCTGCTGGAATATTGCTTTTATGTTCCCACCAATGTGAATGCAGTAGGGTGGGGAGCTATGCATGACTTTTTTTTAGATAAATTAGCAGTTGTCCCGGGTAAGAGAGCAGACCTGGCCAAAGTAAGTACCACATGTGGCCCATTGACTGTTTCAGACCAGCCGCCTGATGAAAACTAATTGATGTCTTTGGCTGGTTAATTGATGATTGATTTTATTGTGTTTATTTATTGTATTAAAAATAATGAGGTGAGCAAATGGAATGGGTTAAAATGGAATCCGGGTCCTCTATTAAAAAAAAAAGTTCGCAGCTAATATTAAAACATCAAATCAACCCGATATATTAAAGGGCATGTCCACCATAATTAAAACTTTTGCCAGGTAATAGAATACCCTTCCCAGCCCCTAATTTAAGAAAGTACAAGTTCTTTACTTACCTGCCCTCTCTCCTCCGGCGCCTGGCCCGGCCTTCTGCTTGCGAGACACTGCAAGCAGGGGCGGGACGGCAGCCGCGTCCGTGATTGGCTGAGAAGCCAATCACGGACGCAGTTGTCGGCTTCTCAGAATGCCGGGAGCGAGGGAAGGTAATCACAGTTCTGGGGACTTTCTAAAAATAATTTTATGCGGTTGGGGCTGGGAGAACATATTTTATTAGGTGGCCAAGGGGTTTTATGGTAGGGGGAGGGATAGCAAAACAGGAGGGAGAGGGAGGGGGAGAAGGGCTGGCAGTACGCATGCCAAACTTCTCCCGGAGGCCAATAGGAGGCAGAGTCCTATATGGACTCTGCTATCCTACTGGTGGGAGTTTTTGGGACTTTCTGGGGGGACTATAGGAGAACCTATGGAGTTGGGATGTGAGGTAAGGAATTTATTACATACATGATGGGGCCATTATTGGGGGGATTATAGTTTTTGGGGGTCGACATGCCCTTTAAAGGGACAGTTCAGTGGAAATGATCAATATTGTAATGTTAGTTTGTGTAAGCCTTCTTAGTATTTACATATTCTCTCCCATTTTGTAAAATCAGTTGATTTCATACCCTTTGCTGTTCCCTGCTGTTCACTTCCTTGGAATGTTTCAACAGTAAAGATAACTGTAGTTATCTTTAAACTCTCCCTGGTGATTGGAAAATCAATTTATATTTTAGTTAATCACTGATAGTGGTCAATCCCAGATAATGGTACAAACTGTTTTTTGGGCAGGGAAAGTGGGTGCCACAGACCACAAACCCACTGCAACTACTAGATGAATAGTAATTATGGGTAGTGTTGCCTGTACAAGGAGGGCCAGAGGTATTACATTTATTCTCTGTTAAATAGGACACTAAAGGGCTAATTTAAGAAGAGGTGCAACAATTTCCCTGTACTATTAATCTGCAGCAGCCAATCAGATATGATGTTTTTTAACAGCAGTGTCCAGTAAGAAGGTAACCCCGGTTGCTGATAAAGTCAAAAGAACACTCCAGCACACCGCTGTTGGCTGTGTGCCAGACAAGTAGGTAGGTGCAGTCCCAGGCCCTCCACTCCCAGGGCAGACCAGATAAATCTCCAGCAAAAGAAAAGAAGTAGGGAGCACACTCTCAAGTGAATTCACAATTTATTGGTATAACACCACATACTATGTTGTGACGCCCTGTCACTTCCTCAATTGAGAAGTAGGGGAGCACACTACTCAAGTGAATTCACAATTATTGTATAACCACACATACGTTTTGGGACGCCCTGTGCATCCTTGGTAAATTGTGAGTTCACTGTAGTAGTGTGCTCCCCTACTTCTTTCTTTTTGCTGGAGAACCTCTGTGTGCTGCAGATCAATAGCACAAACTGTTTGCACCTGCAGTGGAAATTTTGACCCAATAGATTGTTAAGGCTGATTACAATGAGCAGATTTTTTCTGCCCAACCGACCGTTATTCCATGCATTGGTTGGTCAGGCCAAAATCTCAGATGATCTGACCAAAGTCAGTCACATGGATCAGACGAACGGGCCACAACCAGGACATTCGCCGTGACCACAATGATTCGTCCATGCTGACGCTAGTGGAAATGGTTGGTTGGGACCATGAACAATTGAAACAAAATATTGGCAATGGAACTCTCCTTGACATCTGACAGGCTACCGATCGGGTCTGTCTGATGTGATAATAGTATGAAGTGTACACCAGCTTGGTGTATGCAATATCAACAGGTACTGCCATACTTTTCACCCTAGGGGGTTGAATTACTAGTCAAACTCGTTTTTTTAATATAGATGCAGCTTGTAATGATATTAGTTATGGTTCCCATAAAAGATATTACAATATTGTGCATGTAATTGAGAGACATTAATATGTGAATGTTTCGTGTTGAACATTCTTATTGCTTATTGTGTTGATATTTGTATTTTCTGTTTTGCAGTTGAAGCCTTGTAAAAAACAACGTATCCTAATACGTCCAGTACATTTACTTGGTTGCCCCTGTTTCTCTTATGATACTAAATCCTTTGGCTTTGTATTGTGTGAATACATGAAAATGGAAAGAAAACCCAAATGTTCTTATAGCAAAGCAAAGATCCTGGGAGTTGCCATTCTCCGTGTCTTCCAGAACCCCCTAAATATTATGGTATTTATAGGCATTGCATTTAACTTTATCCTTGGCCAAAAGATACCAGTTTACAATGGAAAACTTCCTGGACGGCTTGGCAGCTCTTTCTTGGTGCTGCTTTGTTTTCTTGGACTTTCTATGGTTGGCCAGACAGGAAACTTGAGAAGTCTTCATTGTAGCGTGCTGCTGCGCTTATCACAGCAAAGTTGTAAGTATGACTTTGTGAGTTATTAAGGGTTCTCTCTCTTAAAGCGTATGTCACCCTTAAAAAAAAACTGGGGACTTGTCAGTTATCTGCCTGCAACCCCAGCTGCTCTTTTACCAGTTTATACACTGTATTTTTAAAAAGTATTTATTGATAAGTTTTATTCCTTTCTACCAAAGGTATCCGCCTCCTTCCTCTGCTCAATGAGCTTTTTAAAGCTTGAGCATGTGCAGAGAGGGGCAGCAGGTGAAACGGTTCTATTATTGGCTGTGATGTCAGTTTCAAAGTCTTGATTGACTGCATGAGGGAGTTGCTAGCTAATAATATAATGGTGATAATAGTTACTATAAAATATCTGGTTAGTTATGCGTGGTAATAAGTGCAAAAAAATATCAGTTGATTTATTTTCTCAACCATTTTTTTTTGTTTTAAGGGCACGTCCATCCTTCTACAAAAATCTAATATAATTGTAGCACCCCCTCAAAACCCCAGTTGTGTTGTACTCATGTTCTTTAATAATGCTCCAGGTGAGCAATCCAACCTATAAACTCCACAATCTCCACCACCACTTGCTCCATCTCCTCTGCTTCTGCAACATGCCCTTTACGTTCACGAGCAGTGGAGGCTTGATTGGTAATGGCCGTCAGCCATTGGCCGTGACTTTACTGTCACAACCATGACTGACGGCCTTGCCTGGAAGCAGAAGCGGCAGTGGATCATGGAGTTTGTAAGTTGGATACCTCGCCTGGGAACATTATTGAAGAATGTGAGTACAATGCAGCTGGGGTTTGTATATAATATAATATATTACATTTTTGTAGAAAAGGTGAATGTGCCCTTTTAAGGTGGACACTTTAATATTTTACCTTTCAAGGAATTGAATTAATAGTAAACTATTAATTAATAGTAAAAATATAATTTAGTTTAACTGAATTGTCAAGTTTCATTAAAAAAGGATTATTTAATTTTACTCTCTGTCTGTAATGACTGTAGTGCTCTCACCATTAATAACTACCTTGTTTTCAGTAATGTATTCAGGACTTGTGCAATGCCTGAAAATAATTATTTGTCTGAAGAAGCAGAATGCGTAAATAAACTAAGCAAATATATGGTCTAGCACAGGCAGCTCTAATTCAGCCAAATTGACTGTTCCACCCAATCAGGTGGGGATTGGCCATGATTTTAATACATTACTGATTTGTCCCATTATAGGCAATAAACAAAAGCATTTTCTCCTCTATACAAGTAATTGTCTGTGTACTTGCACTGATGTATTTTTAAAGGGCATGTCCACCCTCAAAACTATAATCTCCCCCACTACTGGGCCACTGTGTGTGTAATAAAATCCTACCTTACACCAGCTCGAATGGTTCTACTGGAATCTCCCCCCAAAGTGGCCACCAGGAGGATAGCAGAGTCCATATAGAGAAGTTTATCATGCGCACTGCAGGCCTCGCCCCTTTCTCTCCCACCAATTTGGTCTCCTCCTCTAGCTCCAAACCCTTTTATATCTATAGCTATTGGTCCCCAGCCCCAACTGCAATTTATCCTCCGCTTGCTAAGCAGCGGCAGTCGCGTCCAGATTGGCTGCCTCTCAGCCTATCACAGATGCGGCTGCCAGTCCCGCACCCTGCTTGCAGTTCTGTGCAAGCAGAGGGCCGGGATTGTTAGCAGGGAAAAGAGGGAAGGTAAGTAACTATCGGAGGAGTTCCTGCATATAAGGTTATTGCGTTTGGGCGGGGGACCAATACCTATAAAATATCAAAAGTGGTTGGAAAGGGTGGACATGCCCTTTAAAATATACTATTGCAACACTTCCTCTTTTAAATAGAAAAGATACATTGTTATGTTCTTTTCTAGTAAATATGCATTTATTGTTAAATTAAAGGAACACTAAACCTATAATATAAGTATATGCCATCCGTTTCTGTTATTCACAGGGAGGTGAGAACGCTTCTGCTGTGTCCCCCTGGCATTCTATTATTCAAGGGAGGTGAGAATAAGCGTTCTCACCTCCCGTGAATAATAGAAAAGGATGGCATATACTTATTTTATAGTTTTTTTACTTGTAGTGTTCTTTAATGTTTCCTCCCGTATGTTTATTTGTAAAATCACTTATTGACATTTTAAAGGAATAAGCCAACACATAAACTAAAGTCTACCTTCTAAAGTTCATGCTATTTAGGTGTTTGTGGGAATTCTCTTACGCTCAAGAATCAGATCCAAGTCCAACCACACTAAAAAAAAAAAGTAAGAAAAATCCCTTTTAGGCTGCGGCACACTTTGCCAGGAGGCAATGATGCAATAAGTGTGCGAATCGGCACGCATTGCTGGCGGTTAAGATGTGATCTGTGCTATGTTGCGAATCGGTGCACATGCAATCCGCACAAAATGCTGATTAAATGCACTCAAAAAACAGATTGCAGTGCATTTAATGTGACCATTGACATGCACTGACATGTACTTGCTCTGCAATTCTCTCTGATGAGAAACGAAGCAGTGTGGCCTAGCCCTCATTAATATGGTGGATTTATTTCAGTAAAAAATAGTGTAAATATTGGGATGAGATTGGGGTGGCATTGAGACTAGGAATCAAATCTGACTAGATTGAAAACTTAGAAGATCCAGAAAACTGTGTGTTTTTAGCTTTATTTAGAAGTAAATTGACTGCAGTACATCAGCCAACAACTATTTATTTATCAAAAGTGTGTTTTAAAAACAGGATGAACTTTTAATTCCTGAAATTATTCTTTCAGATTGGTTTACCCCTTCTCTGTAGAGAGGTAGTGGTGCTTTGGACCACACAAGCGACGTTGTTAACCGCACAAGTTTATCTAACTATGCATTCTTCTATGGAGTCTTCCCAGTGGCCCCTGGTGTTGCGATCTTCGCACGTCAGTTCAACATGGAACTGGAGATTGTATGTGTTTGGCCAGGAGCTGTTTAAATGTTTAGTATATTATTGCATTTGCATAAGTGAAAATAGAATGGTATTAAGATATGAAATAATGATGTCTGTAAAGGCACAATTTCTTTTGCAAGGCCTGAATGGTTGCTGGAACTCTCATGATGGTTATTTTTTAACCTGTATAGATATACATGTCGGTAAATTTCCTGGTCCTGCATATTATACACAGGAGCAGGCAGTCGGGTGATATATTGCTTGTAGAAAAGATTGGACACTAGTTGACCCATATGTACCCAACCTTGAAAGGAAAAAAAAAACGTAAAACGAAAAGACCTGGGGCAGGATGTAGGATTGATAAGGAGCCCCAGCATGAAGAAAAACTGTTTGGCAGGTTCCTCAGTGCTACAGAACTATCATTATACACACCCTGGCAGATGAAAACTGTATGTGCTGGTACTGCAGAACGAAATGATATTGGGAGGTAGGAATAATCTATCCTACCTCCCTGCCCAGGTACTTTTCATTCCAAAGGTTAATTATTACAGGAGTTGTCCTATAAGTGGTAAACAAACAAAGAGGCGCCAAAAAAGCTGTCCATGACATGCACACTCACCTCCAATGTTACCACATTATGCCTACAAAAGATGGGATAGTATGCATCACACAGAGTACAACTAAAGACCAAATCTTTCAATATATACAAACAAAAGAAGCCTAGTGCACATCCAACTAATTTGTACATTTAAGGTTATCAGTGAATTGACAGGTATGTTACTAAGATAAAGTTTGGAATTACGTCTAGAGAATTTACTAAGATTAAAGGTTAGGAACCAGCAGAATAAAGCAAACCGTGACGTGGTTGCTGGGCTTAAAATAATTTGGCCAAGTTGTTTGAACTAAACAAGCTGGCCAGCCAGCACCTTTCGCGGCACAGCCACACTGCAACGCAAACACAATCGCACAACGGAATCGCGATTTCATGTGTGATTGTTGCGTTTGCCCAGCTTTTTACGTACATATAGAAAAACGCATGCGATTGTGATTTAAAATGCGGAACGCAAATGCATCGCACACGAAAATATGCTTTTTCGGCATGTTAACGCGATTCCAATGATCAGAAAAAACGAATGCGCCAAGGAAGAAAATCGAGTAGTAGTGTGGCCTAGCCCTACCCTCAGTTTCTTCAGCAAGAATTGGTTGAGAGATACGATATACATTATAGCAACACAAGGGCACTTGATCATATAAATGCATAGGTCACTATTATAAATATATAGTCCCTTAATCACAATTTGATTACCCTTGTGGGATGGTAAAATATTGTGCCTGCTTGTATGTGATTGCAAGTGCTGCACCTCTTAATGAAGCTGATGCAATGAAAGTTGCACAAGTTGGCCTGGCTATTAATCTGCAGCAACCATCATATGTTTTCAACTGCAGTAACCCAGTGATAAGTAATCATTGATTTGATGCTGCACCTTAATTGCACACAATGCATGGGCAACTGTTGCACCCCGGAGGTGATGTTTAAAACATGTCTGTATTAATTCCACTTTAGATGATATCCAATTTACAAATTTCCTAATATTAATTTTGGCTAAATTGCACATTTATTTCTAAAAAGGAATTTTTTTCTTTTGTTTTGTCAATGCAAAGAGTAGGACAGTATTAGTAGTATATGGAAGACATTATCTCATTTTAAAATTTTATTTTAACAGATAAATCCTGGAATGGTAATCAGTACCTTTGATCTGCCCCAATCATGTAAGTGTCTGCCTGGCTACTGGCCATACCATCAATGGATCCTAAACCACTTGTGTCAGCTCTGCGAGAATGTCAGCTTCGATATCAGCATTCTGGGCAATGTTCCTTGGTGAGTTTAAAGGACAACATAGCCTCAGAACAACATTAATTTATAAGGCAGATTTTCTTTTATACACTCAAAAGACAATAAGGATGCACAGCTGACAGATAAGATCCAAAATAAAAAATGTGTATGCAGCAGCATCAACAGATAACTCCAGCTTGGTAAGATGCAATAAAATACTTTATTAGCTGTCAGACTGTGCAACGTTCAGAAAGTATCCTTTTTCAAGCAGTCAAAAAGCCGAAGGCTTATATGTTATAAATGAGGTTTTGTGTCTTATTTCCCAGTGCTCCGGCAACACAGTGTGCTCAGGACCGCCGATAGGGAAGGGGCATGTTACTGAAATCAGGGGTGTGGCCAGTCACTGTACATAAACACAGTTATTAATGGCTTGAAAAAAAGCCAAATTCCTGTTTTATTCTATCTTTTTCTTCTTCCGTTTTATTCTTCGCTTTTTAGACTGTATCTCCTCCCACAATTTTGAGCTAGAGACATGAAATTGGTACAAGACGTGAGGGCATATAGGAGAAGTGTGCTATCTTCTAGCTAAGGAAGACCGTTAAAGGCATTATCGGCGAATTTCAAGACATTTTTTCCCATAGACTATAATGGTACAATCCTCAAATGTGGATATTTCAAAAAAGTTTGTTTATGGTCATAATCAAATGGTGACCTATTGCCTACCCCTCCATTACTGTTGCAGCCCTCAAAAGGTACTTAAGTCAAAAAATTTTTTATATTAAACCATAACCCGACACACATACTGATCTACTTATCCATACTGTTGCAGCCATACTTAAAGGGACAGTTCAGTGGAAATTATCAATATTTGTTAATTGTCAGTTTTTTGTAATGCCTTCTTAGTTATTCTACATCTTTCTCTTCCATTTTGAAAAATCAGTTGACTACCCTTTGCTGCTCCCTGCTGTTGACATTAGGTAGCTGACATTTCAGGTTCTAACGGTCTTCTCCCAGGGTGCACCACTTCCTTGGAATGTTCCTAACAGTAATTTCTACTGATTGGTTGTGGATGGGTCTCAAATATGCTCGCGTCTCTAGAGAACTAAATCAACCCAGGCGCTGGGTCAAGAGCAAGACCAAATGGTCTCTACTAGGGGCCCTGCAAACAGGAAGTCAGTATTTCAGTTTACTTTATTATACACAGACAAAATTCTGAATTGGCAGATTAAGGTTATTGGGAGAAAAAATACTGCTCTTTTTTCAAAAAGCATATGATTTGCACTGAACTTCCCCTTAAAGGCTAATTAAGATCCAAAAAACAAATTTTGACCAGTCATCAAAAAGTTTGTTTTTTTACTTTCAACCTGATCCAGGTACACACAGCCTACTCACCTACCTTCCATTTAAGGCAGCCATATTTAAAAGGTAACTATAGTCAAAAAAAAATTTTGACCAATCATCAAAAAAAATTGTTTTTTTTAACCCCAACCTGAGATGGGTACACACACCTACTGACTTACTCATTTTGATCATAATCAAAAAAGTTTGTTTTTTTAACTTCCAACCTGGACAACGGAAATACACCAACTGGGTACCCATAATTATGTGGCAACCATATTTAAAGGGTAAGTGATAGTAAAAAAAAAACACATTTTGACCAATCCTCAAAAAAGTTAGTCTTTATCCAACACCAGACATGAGTACAGCACACCAAACTGACCTTCCTTAATTCATGTGACAGCCATATTTAAAGGGTAAGTAAAAAACAACAATGTCCCTTCATTGGCTATTGAGTTTTAAAACTTCAGCCAAAACACACACATTCCTTCCAAAATTACTTTAATGCTATTTACTGTATTGCTATTTTACAGTTACTTAGAGGGGATATGTTCAGATTCTGGAGTTTAAAAAATTGGGTTTAGTTCACCTAATACACCTATTGTAATTAAGGGATGGCATCTTTTTATAGATATAAAGCTACAAAAGTGGATGAGGCCCAGTTGCCGTTTAAGCCGATAGTTGCGTACATGAATACACATGGAACACACCATTTGTTTACATGTGGCATGAGTGGGCCTCGTCCATCAAATTAAATGTATAGGACATTTAGTATTGATAACTAGAACTTAAACCTATGAGTTTTATTATCTTTACAGATTTGGTTCTTGCTGTTTGTGTTTGCTTTGAGAAGAAATACAAACGGTTCCTCATCTGCTTATTTGAATCTGCTACTTTCCCAGGTTTGTGGTTCTCCTTTACATGTATGAATAAAGCGGCACAGGCACAACTGAAATCTTACAGACCCAACATCTTCCTAAGGCTGGGTACATATGTGGCGATATTTCGACCCAATCGCCATGAACCTAGCAGGGCAAAAAATTTTAGGAACGATTGTGCAGTCCATTGAAGATTGTGCAGTTAGACAAAAAAAATGGGATTTGATATAATACGAGAAGTTCAATGCATTTTGTTAGTGTACTTATTAGGCCCAACTTAACTTAAAAGTTTATATAGATGTTTTTTTTACAGTAGACGTTTGTGTAATCTATCTAACTAGTGAATTCGGGACTCTACTATGACGTTCCCCTGGCCCATTTATTTTGCAAAGAGTCATGGTTTCTTCAGACTTGCACAAACAACGAAAGACCTTGCAGGAAAGTTGGATGTGGAGTATAGTGTAATGGCACCTTAAGGCTTAGTGTCTGAGTGCAGCCTTAGACTGGAACGGTTGACCTTTTTTCCATTTCTTGGATTACTAAAACCAAACATGTAGTTGGTTGGACAGATAAGTGCAGTTAGCTATGTAGGCAGATCAGATGTGGATGTTTTGCTCATGGGTAGATAGTGTTGGCCCCTTATAACTATATTAAAGTGTTGAAATCAATCTGTGTTGTATTTGTCATATTAATTTGCAAGGACACTGTTTGGAAATTTTCTTATATTTAGTTATCGCCTGTGTTGGAAGGTGATGTGAACTTTATCATACAGGAGAGAAACGTGTTGGGGCAGATTCTGTGTTTGTAGTTCGTGACAGTGCCCTCTACAGCACTTCTTGCTGGCAGGGATTTTGTGTATTTGTATACGTTGCAATTGTTGCAATTAAAGGAAAAGTTTAAAGAAACCACATTAACACAAGAAAAGTTGTAGCTTTGAAATAGTTTATTATTTTAATGGAAAGCATTACAAGATATGGTGGCTTAAACAGAGTTTTTGTCATGTGTAATGATGCAAATATGCAGAAAGAAAAGCAATCTTTTTTTGGCCACCGTTTTCATTGAGAATGTAGCTTTAGCAGGTCTGGACCAGAGCCAGGTAGACTAAATGTTTACTTGGTCTCCATACAGGTGTTCTCTATTGAAAGGGCTCTCTAACCCTTTCAAACAAGACTAGGATGATGTATCCAGCAGTTGTAAAGGTGTCAGCTTGTAAAGTCTTTCTTCCTAGTTCGCAATGTCTTGTGCAAGACAGTGTTCATAAGCCCCACCACACTCCACATTTTCTGAAGTGGTTACCGGCTTGCAATCAATCTGTGTGTTCCTCTGCCTTTGGACATTTAAAGGGTATCTCCACCCTGGGAAAAAACTCTTTTCTGTAGTGTTAGCATCCTAGCCCACCCCTAAACGCCAAGTTGTTTTGTAAAAAGCAGAGCACAAACGACTTAGTTCTTCGTTCCCGGCACCTTGATTCCGGCCCATGCTTGCCGGAGTTGAGAGGCGCCAATCCAGAGTTGGCTCAAGTAATGCAGAGAGGCAGGGAAAAGTAAGGGCTAAGGAAACCATTCTGTGCCTGTTATAAAAACAAATTGGGGGGTTTGGAGGGGGCTAGGGTGACCCACAACCCCCAAAACCGCCACAGAAGGGAATCTGGGGAGGCGATGGTGGGGAGAGCCCCCCTGCGCTGCGAAACCTAGTTAGACCAAGGAAGTAGCAGCACCGGGTACACACTACACTTTTACTCTTCACGTATCTGGAACTAAACAGGCATTTGCATAGAGAACCATAGGAGTAATTGAGTGAGGTAGAGATTTCAGAAACTTAGGTGTGCCATATGAGTTTAAATTTTAATTGAGTGCATTTTCTCGCAAGCAGAGGGCCTGGCAGCGCGGCGGAGGAAAGAAGAAAGGTAAGTAAAGTTTGGGGCATTTTCTGATGATACTAATAGAGCGGTTGGGGCTGGGGGGACAGGGGGAATGTTAGGTAAAAAATCTTTTAGAAGGGTGGGCATACCCTTTAAATTTACTCCTTTCATTTTTTCAAGCCAAGGAATGCTTAATGTGCATTACCAAAGGGCAGGAGATAGACAGAGAGTATCTTTCCAATCAGCTGCATAGTATTAAAAAAATAGTAACTATTCCTTTAATGTATTGATTGAAGCCCAGGAGGTTAAGGAGCTATGCTTTACCTCCCGTTCTTCAATCAATTGAGCTGGCGCCAGGGACAAAGGTAGTAAGTATGTTTACCTACCTGAAGAGATGAAAATCTCCGACAGTTTCCTGGTTCTAATCCTCTATAGCGCGCATTATCGCACATAAATTAATCTCGTCTGCACCCAATAAGTGATGGGTAAGCTGGGGTGAAGAAGTTACTGGAGGCCTTTGATTTAGTGAGTGATTTCCTTACTTTACTCTGAGCCATTAAAGAAAATAAGGTTCTGTCTAGTGGACTCCTGGATAATGAATATTTTTCACACTACTCAAGTGAATTCACAATTTATTGGTATAACCACACATACTATGTTTTGTGACGCCCTGTCACTTCCTCATTTGAGAAGTAGGGGAGCACACTACTCAAGTGAATTCACAATTTATTGGTATAACCACACATACAACGTTTTGGGACGCCCTGTCGCATCCTTTGGTAAATTGTGAGTTCACTTGAGTAGTGTGCTCCCCTACTTCTTTCTTTTGCTGGAGAACCTCTTGTTGCTGCAGATCAATAGCACAAACTGTTTGCACCTGCAGTGGAAATTTTGACCCAATAGCATTGTTTAAGGCTGATTACAAATGAGCAGATTTTTCTGCCCAACCGACCGTTATTTCCATGCATTGGTTGGTCAGGCCAAAAAATCTCAGATGATCTGACCAAAGTCAGTCACATGGATCAGACGAACGGGCCACAACCAGGACATTCGCCGTGACCAACAATGATTCGTCCATGCTGACCGCTAGTGGCAAATGGTTGGTTGGGACATGAACAATTGAAACAAAATATTGGCAATGGAACTCTCCTTGACATCTGACAGGCTACCGATCGGGTCTGTCTGATGTGATAATAGTATGAAGTGTACACAGCCTTGGTGTATGCAATATCAACAGGTACTGCCATACTTTTCACCCTAGGGGGTTGAATTACTAGTCAAACTCGTTTTTTTAATATAGATGCAGCTTGTAATGATATTAGTTATGGTTCCCATAAAAGATATTACAATATATGTGCAATGTAATTGAGAGACATTAATATGTGAATGTTTTCGTGTTGAACATTTCTTATTGCTTATTGTGTTGATATTTGTATTTTCTGTTTTGCAGTTGAAGCCTTGTACAAAACAACGTATCCTAAATACGTCCAGTACATTTACTTGGTTGCCCCTGTTTCTCTTATGATACTAAATCCTTTTGGCTTTGTATTGTGTGAAATACAGAAATGGAAAGAAAACCCAAATGCTTCTTATAGCAAAGCAAAGATCCTGGGAGTTGCCATTCTCCGTGTCTTCCAGAACCCCATAATATTTATGGTATTTATAGGCATTGCATTTAACTTTATCCTTGGCCAAAAGATACCAGTTTACATGGAAAACTTCCTGGAGGGCTTGGCCAGCTCTTTCTCTGGTGCTGCTTTGTTTTATCTTGGACTTTCTATGGTTGGCCAGACAGGGAAACTTGAGAAGTCTTCATTTGTAGCGTTGCTGCTGCTTATCACAGCAAAGTTGTAAGTATGACTTTGTGAGTTATTAAGGGTTCTCTCTCTTAAAGCGTATGTCCACCCTTAAAATAAAAAAACTGGGGACTTGTCAGTTATCTGCCTGCAACCCCAGCTGCTCTTTTTACCAGTTTATTACATGTATTTTTAAAAAGATATTTATTGATAAGTTTTATTCCTTTCTACCAAAGGTATCCGCCTCCTTCCTCTGCTCAATGAGCTTTTTATAAGCTTGAGCATGTGCAGAGGAGGCAGCAGGTGAAACGGTTCTATTATTGGCTGTGATGTCAGTTGTCAAAGTCTTGATTGACTGCATGGAGGGAGTTGCTAGCTAATAATATAATGGTGATAATAGTTACTATAAAATATCTGGTTAGTTATGCTGGTAATAAGTGCAAAATATATCAGTTGATTTATTTTCTCAACCATTTTTTTTTGTTTTAAAGGGCACGTCCATCCTTTCTACAAAAATCTAATATATATTGTAGCACCCCCTCAAAACCCCAGTTGTGTTGTACTCATGTTCTTTAATAATGCTCCCAGGCTGAGCAATCCAACCTATAAACTCCACAATCCCACCACCACTTGCTCCATCTCCTCTGCTTCTGCAACATGCCCTTTACGTTCACGAGCAGTGGAGGCTTGATTGGTAATGGCCGTCAGCCATTGGCCGTGACTTTACTGTCACAACCATGACTGACGGCCTTGCCTGGAAGCAGAAGCGGCAGTGGATCATGGAGTTTGTAAGTTGGATACCTCGCCTGGGAACATTATTGAAGAATGTGAGTACAATGCAGCTGGGGTTTGTATATAATATAATATATTACATTTTTGTAGAAAGGGTGAATGTGCCCTTTTAAGGGTGGACACTTTTTAATATTTTACCTTTCAAGGACCATTGAATTAATAGTAAACTATTAATTAATAGTAAAAATATAATTTAGTTTAACTGAATTGTCAAGTTTTCATTAAAAAAAGGATTATTTAATTTTTACTCTGGTCTGTAATGACCTGTAGTGCTCTCACCATTAATAAACCTACCTTGTTTTCAGTAATGTATTCAGGACTTGTGCAAATGCCATGAAAATAATTATTTGTCTGAAATGAAGCAGAATGCGTAAATAAACTAAGCAAATATATGGTCTAGCACAGGCAGCTCTAATTCAGCCAAATTGACTGTTCCACCCAATCAGGTGGGGATTGGCCATGATTTTATATACATTACTGATTTGTCCCATTATAGGCAATAAAACAAAAGCATTTTCTCCTCTATACAGATAATTGTCTGTGTACTTGCACTGATGTATTTTTAAAGGGCATGTCCACCCTCAAAACTATAATCTCCCCCACTACTGGCCCACTGTGTAGTGTAATAAAATCCTTACCTTACATCCCAGCTCCGAATGGTTCTACTGGAATCTCCCCCCAAAGTGGCCACCAGGAGGATAGCAGAGTCCATATAGAGAAGTTTATCATGCGCACTGCAGGCCTCGCCCCTTTCTCTCCCACCCAATTTGGTCTCCCTCCCTCTAGCTCCAAACCCTTTTTATATCTTATAGCTATTGGTCCCCCAGCCCCAACTGCAATTTATCCTCCGCCTTGCTAAGCAGCCGGCAGTCGCGTCCATGATTGGCTGCCTCTCAGCCTATCACAGATGCGGCTGCCAGTCCCGCACCCTGCTTGCAGTTCTGTGCAAGCAGAGGGCCGGGATTGTTTAGCAGGGAAAAGAGGGAAGGTAAGTAACTATCGGAGGAGTTCCTGCATATAAGGTTATTGCGTTTGGGGCTGGGGGACCAATACCTATAAAATATCAAAAGTGGTTGGAAAGGGTGGACATGCCCTTTAAAATATACTATTGCAACACTTCCTCTTTTAAATAGAAAAGATACATTGTTATGTTCTTTTCTAGTAAATATGCAATTTATTGTTAAATTAAAGGAACACTAAACCTATAAATATAAGTATATGCCATCCGTTTCTGTTATTCACAGGGAGGTGAGAACGCTTCTGCTGTGTCCCCCTGGCATTCTATTATTCACAGGGAGGTGAGAATAAGCGTTCTCACCTCCCCGTGAATAATAGAAACGGATGGCATATACTTATTTTTATAGTTTTTTACTTGTTTAGTGTTCCTTTAATGTTTCCTTCCCTGTATGTTTATTGTAAAATCACTTAATTGACATTTTAAAGGAATAAGCCAACACATAAACTAAAGTCTACCTTCTAAAGTTCATGCTCATTTAGGTGCTTTTGTGGAATTTCTCTTACGCTCAAGAATCAGATCCAAGTCCAACCACACTAAAAAAAAAAAAGTAAGAAAAATCCCTTTTAGGCTGCGGCCACACTTTGCCAGGAGGCAATGCATGCAATAAGTGTGCGAATCGGCACGCATTGCTGGCCGGTTAAGATGTGATCTGTGCTATGTTGCGCAATCGGTGCACATGCAATCCGCACAAAATGCTGATTAAATGCACTCCAAAAACAGATTGCAGTGCATTTAATGTGACCATTGACATGCACTGACATGTACTTGCTCTGCAATTCTCTCTGATGAGAAAACGAAGCAGTGTGGCCTAGCCCTCATTTAATATGGTGGATTTTTATTTTCATAGTAAAAATAGTGTTAATATTATTGGGATTGAGATTGGGGTGGCATTGAGACTAGGAATCAAATCTGACTAGATTGAAAACTTAGAAGATCCAGAAAACTGTGTGTTTTTAGCTTTATTTAGAAGTAAATTGACTGCAGTACATCAGCCAACAACTATTTATTTTATCTAAAAGTGTGTTTTAAAAACAGGATGAACTTTTAATTCCTGAAATTATTCTTTCAGATTGGTTTTACCCCTTCTCTGTAGAGAGTTAGTGGTGCTCTTGGACCACACAAGCGACGTTGTTAACCGCACAAGTTTATCTAACTATGCATTTCTCTATGGAGTCTTCCCAGTGGCCCCTGGTGTTGCGATCTTCGCCAGTCAGTTCAACATGGAACTGGAGATTGTATGTGTTTGGCCAGGAGCTGTTTAAATGTTTAAGTATTATTATTGCATTTGCATAAGTGAAAATAGAATGGTATTAAGAATATGAAATAATAGATGTCTGCTAAAGGCACAATTTCTTTTGCAAGGCCTGAATGGTTGCCCTGGAATTACTCTCATGATGGATATTTTTTAACCTGTATAGATTATACATGTCGGTAAATTTCCCCTGGTCCTGCATATTTTAATACACAGGAGCAGGCAGTCCGGGTGATATATTGCTCTGTAGAAAAGATTGGACACTAGTTGACCCATATGTACCCAACCTTGAAAGTAAAAAAAAAACGTAAAACGAAAAGTACCTGGGGCAGGGATGTAGGATTGATAAGGAGCCCCAGCATGAAGAAAACTGTTTCTGGCAGGCTTCCTCAGTGCTACAGCACTATCATTTATACACACACCTGGCAGATGAAAACTGTATGTGCTGGTACTGCAGAACGAAATGATATTGGGAGGTAGGAATAATCTATCCTACCTCCCTGCCCCAGGTACTTTTCATTTTCCAAAGGTTAATTATTACAGTGTAGTTGTCCTATAAGTGGTAAACAAACAAAAGAGGCGCCAAAAAAGCTGTCCATGCACTGCACACTCACCTCCCAATGTTACCACATTATGCATACAAAAGATGGGATAGTATGCATCCACACAGAGTACAACTAAAGACCAAATCTTTCAAATATATACAAACAAAAGAAGCCTAGTGCACATCCAACTAATTTGCTTACATTTAAGGTTATCAGTGAATTGACAGGTACTGTTACTAAGATAAAGTTTGAGAATTACGTCTAAGAGAATTTACTAAGATTAAAGGTTAGGACCCAGCAGAATAAAGCAAACCGTGACGTGGTTGCTGGGCTTAAAATAATTTGGCCAAGTTGTTGAACTAATACAAGCTTGGCCAGTCCAGCACCTTTCGGGCACAGCCACACTGCAACGCAAACACAATCGCACACGGAATCGCGATTTCATGTGTGATTTCGTTGCGTTTGCCCATGCGTTTTTACGTTACATATAGAAAAACGCATGCGATTGTGATTTAAAATGCGGAACGCAAATTGCATTGCACCCGAAAATATGCTTTTTCGGCATGTTAACGCGATTCCAATGATCAGAAAAAACGAATGCGCAAACGGAAGAAAATCGCGTAGTAGTGTGGCCTAGCCCTTACCCTCAGTTTCTTCAGCAAGACATTGGTTGAGAGATACTGAATATACATTAGAACACAAGGGCACTTGATCATATAAATGCATAGGTCACTATTATAAATATATAGTCCCTTAATCACAATTTGATTACCCTTGTGTGGATGGTAAAATATTGTTGCCTCTGTTATGTGATTGCAAGTGCTGCACCTCTTAATGAAGCTGATGCAATGAAAGTTGCACAAGTTGGCCTGGCTATTAATCTGCAGCAACCAATCATATGTTTTCCAACTGCAGTAACCCAGTGATAAGTAATCATTTGATTTGATGCTGCACCTTAATTGCACACAATGCATGGGCAAACTGTTGCACCCCGGAGGTGATGTTTAAAACATGTCTGTATTACATTCCACTTGTTAGATGATATCCAATTTACACATTTCCTAAATATTATTATTTTGGCTAAATTGCACATTTTCATTTCTAAAAAAGGAATTTTTTTCTTTTTGTTTTGTCAATGCAAAGAGTAGGACAGTATTAGTAGTATATGGAAGACATTATCTCATTTTTAAAATTTTTATTTTAACAGATAACTCCTGGAATGGTAATCAGTACCTTTGTATCTGCCCCAATCATGTACGTCTCTGCCTGGCTACTGGCCATACCATCAATGGATCCTAAACCACTTGTGTCAGCTCTGCAGAATGTCAGCTTCGATATCAGCATTCTGGGCATTGTTTCCTTGGTGAGTTTAAAGGACAACTATAGCCTCAGAACAACATTAATTTATAAGGCAGATTTTCTTTTATACACTCAAAAGACAATAAGGATGCACAGCTGCAGATAAAGATCCAAAATAAAAAATGTGTATGCAGCAGCATCAACAGATAACTCCAGCTTGGTAAGATGCAATAAAATACTTTATTAGCTTGTCAGACATAGTGCAACGTTTCAGAAAGTATCCTTTTTCAAGCAGTCAAACAAGCCGAAGGCTTATATGTTATAAATGAGGTTTGTGTCTTATTTCCCAGTGCTCCGGTATCACACAGTGTGCTCAGGACCGAATAGGGAAGGGAGCATGTTACTGAAATCAGGGGTGTGGCCAGTCACTGTACATACACACAGTTATTAATTTGGCTTGAAAAAGCCAAATTCCTGTTATTTCTATTTCTTTTTCTTCTTCCGTTTTATTCTTCTGCTTTTTTAGACTGTATCTCCTCCCACAATTTTTGAGCTAGAGACATGAAATTTGGTACAGACGTGCAGGGCATATAGGAGAAGTGTGCTATCTTCTAGCTAAGGAATCTGCGTTAACGGCATTATCGGCGAATTTCAAGACATTTTTTCCCATAGACTATAATGGTAACAATCCTCAAATGTGGATATTTCAAAAAAGTTTGTTTCATGGTCATAAATACAAATGGTGACCTATTGACCTACCCCTCCATTACTGTTGCAGCCCTTCCTAAAGGGTAACTTAAGTCAAAAAAATTTTTTTTATATTAAACCATAACCCGACACACCTACTGATCTACTTATCCATTACTGTTGCAGCCATACTTAAAGGGACAGTTCAGTGGAAATTATCAATATTTGTTAAATTGTCAGTTTTTGTAATGCCTTCTTAGTTATTCTACATATTCTCTTCCATTTTGAAAAATCAGTTGATTTCATACCCTTTGCTGCTCCCTGCTGTTGACATTAGGTAGCTGACATTTCAGGTTCTAACGGTCCTTCTTCCCAGGGTGCACCACTTCCTTGGAATGTTCCTAACAGTAATTTCTACTGATTGGTTGTTGGATGGGTCAAATATGCTCAGATCTCTACTGAGCAACTAAATCAACCCAGGCGCTGGGTCAAGAGCAAGACCATAATGGTCTCTACTAGGGGCCCTGCAAACAGGAAGTCAGTATTTCAGTTTACTTTATTTATACACAGACAAAATTCTGAATTGGCAGATTAAGGTTATTGGGATGAAAAAATACTGCTCTTTTTTCTAAAAAGCATATGTATTTGCACTGAACTTCCCCTTTAAAGGCTAATTAAGATCCAAAAAACAAATTTTGACCAGTCATCAAAAAAGTTTGTTTTTTAACTTTCAACCTGATCCAGGTACACACGCCTACTCACCTACCCTTCCATTTTCATGGCAGCCATATTTAAAAGGTAACTATAGTCAAAAAAACGAATTTTGACCAATCATCAAAAAAAATTGTTTTTTTAACCCCCAACCTGAGATGGGTACACACACCTACTGACTTACTCATTTTGATCAATAATCAAAAAAGTTTGTTTTTTTAACTTCCAACCTGACACCGGAACATACACCAACTGAGGTACCCATTAAATTATGTGGCAACCATATTTAAAGGGTAAGTATAGTAAAAAAAAAACACATTTTGACCAATCCTCAAAAAAGTTAGTCTTTTATCCCCCAACCAGACATGAGTACGCACACCAACTGACCTTCCTTTAATTCATGTGACAGCCATATTTAAAGGGTAAGTAAAAAACAACAATGTCCTCTTCATTGGCATTATTGAGTTTTAAAATCTTCAGCACAAACACACACATTCCCTTCCAAAATTACTTTTAATGCTATTTACTGTATTGCTATTTTACAGTTTACTTAGAGGGGATATGTTCAGATTCTGGAGTTTAAAAAATTGGGTTTAGTTCACCTAATTACACCTATTGTAATTAAGGGATGGCATCTTTTTATAGATATAAAGCTACATAAACGTGGATGAGGCCCAGTTGCCGTTTCAGCCGATAGTTGCGTACATGAATACACATGGAACAACCATTTGTTTACATGTGGCATGAGCTTGGGCCTCGTCCATCAAATTAAATGTATATGGACATTTAGTATTGATATACTAGAACTTAAACCTATGAGTTTTATTATCTTTACAGATTTGGTCTCTTGCTGTTTTGCTTTTGAGTAAGAAATACAAACGGCTTCCTCATCTGCTTACTTTGAATCTGCTACTTTCCCAGGTTTGTGGTCTTCCTTTACATGTATGAATAAAGCTGGCACAGGCACAACTGAAATCTTACAGACCCACCATCTTCCTAAGGCTGGGTACATATGTGGCGATATTTCGACCCAATCGCCCATGAACCTAGCACGGGCAAAAAATTTTAGGAACGATTGTGCAGTCCATTGAAGATTGTGCAGTTAGACAAAAAAAAATGGGATTTGATATAATCAGAGAAGTTCAATGCATTTTAGTTAGTGTACTTATTATTAGGCCCAACTTAACTTAAAAGTTATAGTATGTGTTTTTTTTACAGTAGACGTTTGTTTGTGTAATCTAATTTCTAACTAGTGAATTTTCGGGACTCTTAACTATTGACGTTCCCACCTGGCCCATTTATTTTGCAAAGAGTCATGTGTTTCTTCAGACTTTGCACAAACAACGGAAGAACCTTGCAGGAAAGTTGGAATGTGAGTACTTAGTGTAATGGCACCTTAAGGCTTAGTGGTCTGAGTGCAGCCTTAGAACTGGAACGGTTGGACCTTTTTTCCATTTCTTGGATTACTAAAAACCTAAACCTGTTAGTTTAGTTGGACAGATAAGTGCAGTTAGCTATGTAGGCAGATCAGATGTGGATGTTTTTGCTCATGGGTAGATAAGTTAGTTGGCCCCTTTATAACTATATTAAATGTGTGAAATCAATCTGTGTTGTATTTGTCATATTAATTTGCAAGTACACTGTTTTGGAAATCTTTTCTTATTATTTAGTTTATCGCCTGTGTTGGAATGGTGATGTGGAACTTTATCATACAGGAGAGAAACGTGTTGGGGCAGATTCTAGTGTTTGTAGTTCTGTACAGTGCCCTCTACAGCACTTATTGCTGGACAGGTATTTATGTGTATTTTTGTATACGTTGCATATTGTTGCAATTAAAGGAAAAGTTTAAAGGAAACACAAATTAAACAAAGAAAAGTTGTAGCTTTGAAATAGTTTATTTAATTTTAATGTAAAGCATTACAAGATATTGGTGGCTTAAACAGAGTTTTGTCCATGTGTAATGATGCAAATACTGCAGAAAGAAATCTTTATTTTTTTGTTCCACCGTTTTTCATTGAGAATGTAGCTTCTAGCAGGTCTGGACAGAAGCCAGGTAGACTAAATGTTTCTACTTGGTCTCCATACATGTGTTCTCTATTGAAAGGAGCTCCGTCTAACCTTTCAAACAAGACTAGGATGATGTATCCAGCAGTTGTAAAGTTGTCAGCTTGTAAAGTCTTTCTTCCTAGTCTGCAATGTCTTGTGCAATAAGCTGTTTCATAAGCCCCACCACCACATCCACATTTTCTGAAGCTGGTTACAGGCTTGCAATCAATATCTGTGTTTTCCTCTGCCTTTGGACATTTAAAGGGTATCTCCACCCTGGGAAAAAACCTTTTTCTGTAGTGTAGTCCATCCTAGCCCACCCCTAAACGCCAAGTTCGTTTTGTAAAAAAAGCAGCACAAACGTACTTAGTTCTTCGTTCCCCCGGCACTCTGATCCCGGCCCTATGCTTGCCGGAAGTTGAGAGGCAGCCAATCACAGATGTGGCTGCCAGTAATGCAGAGAGTCAAGGGAATTAAGGAGCGTAAGGACATTTCTGCTGCCTGTTTTATAAAACAAACTTGGGGGTTGGAGGTGGGCTAGGGTGACCTACACCCCCAAACGCCAGAAGGGATCTGGAGGGAGGAGGGGGGGAGAGCTCCCCTGCGCTTGCACGAAACCTCAGTTAAGACAAGGAAGTAGCAGGCATCCGGGTGACACACATACACCTTTTACTCTTCACTTTCTGGAACTTTAAACAGGCATTGCAAGAGAACCATAAGGAGCATTGGAGTGAGGTAAGGATTTTAGAACACTACAGGGTGTGGCCAGTAGTGGGTTAAATTTTACTTTTGGGGTGGACATGCCCTTTAAGGGAGAAAAAAATATTTTCAGGCTTGTGGCTAGTTAAAAAAAATGATTTAGAATTTTGTTGATGGGGCTTATGCAGCTGATGATGCTTTGTTCCAGCAGTAGGGTACAAGTGGGCAGGTGCCAGAGGCTTGATGATGCTGGTGGTGTCAAAGCTCACAGTGTAAACAGGGAGCACCACCATTTATACTGCTGTAAGTTTGCATAGACTCTTTATCTAGAAGCATGATCCTGGAGTCATTTTAAAGGTATGAATTTGCCTTTTTGATAAAGGGCACTTGTATGAAGATCACAGATGTAGTTTATAAAATTCTGTCTGCTCTCTAAAAAACTGCTGTCTTTCATATGGAGTTTAAAAAAAAATCTTGTATAATTTAATTACACATTAATTTTCGTTTACTGGAACCTTGACCATATGCTTAAAGAAACATTGATTTATTCTGAACAAATTTTTAGAAATCTTAAATAATTGCAAAATTAAGTGGATAAAGACGTGATTAAGCAATAATTTATGAAATAAACCATATCTTTAAATAAGTTGGATTATATAGCTTTTAGTTTAGTTCTATATATGGAGAGAAGGAATGTTCAGTGCTCACTAGTCAGGAGTGATCATGTTCGTAATTTCTTCTGGTGTATTTCCAAAGAAATTGTGAGCTCTTGGGAAATGAAATGCTTTAAAGTTGAAATACATATTACACTATTTTAGTCCATTATAATCTAGTAAAAGAGAGAGGTACTGGAAAATTCCTTTCTAACTACTGCTGACGTTCCACTTCACAAGCTAGTACAGAATGGGCAGGGATAAAGGTCATGCAATCAGGGAAGCAATGTGCCTTAAAAATGCAGACTCTTAGGGGTTCAATGTCAAGGGACAAATGGGACTTTAAAGAAAGCAACACACTATTTTACATGCCTTTCATTTACCCATAAAGACTTATTAGAAGATTAAAACAATGAAATTGTATAAAATAGAATTTGCTAGCACTAAACTTAAATGTATTTTTCTTTTTTACTTAGGCCTACTCTCCCTTTCCTTAATTTTATTCAAGCAAAGAAGTAGAAAAGTCCCAGTTTTTGTCATGGTTTTAATAGGATGGGGGTAAGTAAATGAGATGCTTAGATATAGAGTACAGGAGGTGGATATGGCCATACAGCCCAGAATAACATGTAGTTTCCCAGGAAGTACCTTTACCACATTTCCTTTGGAAAGTTGAATATTTTGTAGAAATAATCTGGGAAAGCTAGAATAGATGTGCTGATAAACAGCTGTATTCCATTCTCATAGTTCCATGTTTCTTTATCTTACAGGAATATAAATAAACCTTACTGCCTTTAATGTGTTCCTTTTGGTTTCCTTCCCTCAGTGTTCCTGTGCTAATTCTGTGCATCCTCATTAGCACTGCAGAACGCAATGTCGACGTTATTGACTCTGCTTTCTTCTATGGAAAGGCACAGGTAAGCGTATAGTTCATAGGTGCATTACAACCATTGTTAACTTACAATGGGAGATGAAGGGATGTGGTCAGTTTCATATGAAATGACTAAATATTCATTAGTGTAGGAAGACTCTGTAACAATGTGAAATGTAGGTGAGCTAAATACTGGTGGTTAGTGTCACAGGAAATTTGTTAGGTTCTATACTTTACTGCCTAGAAACTCTTCACTTTACAGTATGAATTAGAAAGAGTTTATTGTTAATGGAAGCTTAAATGTGTTTATTCCTAAATTTGTAACTTTCCTAAACCTGTAAATACCCTGTTCCTAGCTGTTACTTAATTGCTGTTTCTCTATTTTTCTTTGTATTTTACTCTTTTGTCATCTGATGTAGATTATCAGCACAGCAGTGATCCTGTCCTGCAGTATATTGTTGTCAGGCATCTCTCTTATGTGCTTGAGTCGAAGTGGACAGGATGGTAACTATCAGGTGATGCGCCAGTCCTCCCAAAGTAGTAGCAACATGTCTGCCAACAATATGGAAGACTTCAAGACAGACAGCCCTGCTGTGGCCAGTAATGCGTCTGTTTCAATAGATAAAGGTAAAGAAATGAAAGCGGTTCTATTTGTTATTTTTGAGATCTCTAATATCATGCAAAATACTCTCAAGGTTTACACTTCTAAAACAGTTGTAATCATGGGGCAGGTTCATGCAACTTTGTACAAAAATGACCTTTGTTATTGGATTAGTGATTGGATTGTAATTGGATGAGTGACTGGTTTGTAATTGGATTAGTGAGCCTTTTGCTATTAATGTTATTACACTTCAGTAGTTAAGTATATCCATATCAGTCATTATCCCTACATGTCTAGCTGATGTGCAACAGCATTGAGAGTAGCCTCAGCTCTTATGAATCTGGCTCACTAAACACTAATTACAGGAAGGGAACTTGCCTTGTTCATATTGTGAAATACATCTTGCCCCCTACATTTATGGGGTCAGGCTGAGTAAGAGTTATAGAAAATAACACACAGCACCAATATGGATGTACCAAATTTCAGCATGTCTGTTGCTTTTGTGCATCCCATTGCTCCGGTTCTGAAGATAGTAAGTTTTGTAATGTATGTATAAATTGTGCATGAACCGTCTGGCCCATTTGTTTTGCGAATGCAATTTGCAGGTTCTCAAATGTCAGAGAAACATAATGGGAATGTTAAAAGTTTAAGATGTAGCATATGGACACCTTAACCCTATGTAAATGGGAATTTCTTGTTCAGCCTTGGGGGACCCAGGCACAGCAGTATTCCACCTTCAGGAGCGCAACACTTAAATAATTGAAGTTTTGCATAGGCTCTGGTGCTCCTCCCCATACCTTATATTCTGCAGCACCAGCAGCCTGCTTCAGTTTTTCAAGTGTCTGCTCAGGAGTTAGACTACTCTCCTCTACTATCATCTGAAAGGAATCTTATTGGAAAAGCTGGAGGGAAACCCCTTCCAGCGCTTCCCCTCTACCTCAACATACAGACCTGGGCTGTTCCCCCCACTTTTGTTATATATATTCATACCTAATAGAACAGCTGCAAGGAACACCCTTCCAGCGCTTCCTCAGGAACCCACACACAGATTGGGCAGTTCCCCTCCTTCTAGTGTGATGTTACCAAACCTGGAGCCATTTTCAAGGACATTCTCTCCTGGCTGGATCAGCCCTCAGAAGGCTCACAGGTAAAAACCTACAGCCTTCAGCAGCTGCTGCTACCACTGCTGAAGTCCAGGATGGTACCTCCGGTTCAGGCAGTAATCCGGACGCCTTACCTCAAGGTAAAGCCCTTGGGAGGGGCGGGAGTTGCTCCTTCTGGCTGTTCGCGCCTTTCCTCTTTTGGGCGCAACTTCACTTATATGCACGGGGGCGGGACTTCCGATTCCTGCATCGGCTTACCTTTTCGTTGCTCCTACAGTGCTCTGACGCTCGGCAAGGATCGTGATATCCAGGCTCTCCCTCCTGCTCCAATCTGGGCAGCACTTGTTACCTGCCTATTCTACAGCTACAAACCGGTTACCGCTCCTACCTACCTATTCTGCAGCTTCTCCAGCCTCTGTTTTCTTTCAATTCATAGGCAGACAGTTAGTTATTTCTCTGGGATAGCATTGGGGGTGGAATCCTTCCCTTCTTTTCAGCTTTTGATTTTCTATTTTTTTCTATTTTCCTTCTATCATGGCCAGTAAGGGGTCGCTCCCGTCCCGGCAAAAAGTGAATAAACAACCTACGGTCGCAGTATCATATGTATGTGCGGCATGCTAAATAAAACTGCCTGCAGGCCAATCTGATCCACGGTGCGCTTCTTGTAACGCTACCAATGACCCTCCGCCTGTGCCTAAGAGCCAGAATGGGCAAGAGCCATTAGGGAATCTTTAGATTCTTTAAAATATCTACCAGAAGGTACACTGAATTCAGCTCCTCAGGGGACCTCTCAGGAGCAGGAACCAGCTTGGGCTAAGTCATTAGCCGCCTCTATGTCCTCCCTGTCTGCTTCCAATTCACAGGTCCTACAATCCGGACAGCTGGTGATTACAGACAGAGATCCCAGATCTGCAAGGCCATAGGAACCTATTGCATCCTGTTTAACTGAGGATTCTCCTCAAGAGGACGATGAGATCACAGAGGAAGGTGAAATTTAATACGACATTCCTGAACAGGAGTCACAATCTACTTTCAACCCTGGAAGTTGTAGATTCGCTCATAAGGTCAGTCCTTATTGTTCTTAACATTCAGGGCTCAGAATCCCAAGAGGACCCTTCCAAAACACTCTTTTCTAGAGTTAAAAAAGCCTCAGTTCAATTCCCCTCTTACAAACAGTTAGACAAAATTGTCCTATAAGAATGGTCTGATCCATAGTGCCGACCTCGTTAGTCCCAGCTCTTTAACACTTTGTTCCCCTTCCCCAAGGCAGACATCGATCGATGGGCCAGTGGCTCGACCCTCCAGTGGCTCGACTCTCCAGAGCCACCACCATTCCCCTGTCCGAAGCAGCGACCTTTATGGACCCAAACGATTGTCGCAATTGAGGTGCTATTAAAAATATCTTTTTCAGCCGCAGGATCTGCTTTAAGACCCACCTTTGCCTCCGCTTGGATGGCAAAAGCTATGGAGGTATGGTTCAACCAATATACCAAGATCTCTGCCCCAATCCAACAAAATCCCATCTATTAGATATAATTCAGGATTTATCAGACGTGGCGGTTTATATTGGAGACGCAGCTAATCGCTAGGGCTTCTGCCTGAGTAACGGCGAAGAGTCTTGTGGTTAAAAGCCTGGGCAGCCGATGCTGCTTCAAAAAAGGCCCTAACTAGTCTTCCCTTTTCAGGGGGATAGCTGAACTAGAAAAAATAATCTCTCAAGCAACGGGGGGGGGGGGGGAATAGAGTTTCTTTCTTCCCCAAAACAGACCCTGTAGCCTTTCTACCTCTCATAGGCACCCTTCCTTTTGCCCCCTTCCGCTCTGCCCCAAGAACTCCTGCAGAGCAATCAGCCCAGACCCTGGTCCAATAGGAGGGTATCTTTTCGTCCTACCAGCGGAAAACCAAAGTCAGCATGACTATCCCCCCTCATCTTGGGTTGCCTAAGATTTTTACGGGATGCGTGGAACCACCCATCTATGGACTCTGGACGTTATCTCTCAAGGATATCGAATAGAGTTCATTTCTCGTACCCCAAGACCCTTCTTTCTGTCCAACCTGCCCAGAGCGCCATCCAAACGGCATGCCCTAAATCAAGCAATAGCACTACTATTGCTGTCCAAAGTAATAGTTCCGGTACCACTTCCCACAGGTTTCTACTCAAACCTCTTCCTAGTTCCCAAGAAAGACAGAACTTTCTGCCCGATCTTAGACCTCAAAGAGCTAAACCTGTACATCAGGAAGGTCCATTTCAAGATGGAAACATTACACTTAGTCATTCTGGCCATAGAGCCGGGAGATTTTTTTGCATCCCTCGACATACAGGACGCCTATCTTCACGTGCCCATTTGGCAGGGCCACCATCGCTTTCTAAGATTCACAGTAGGAAAGCGTCATTATCCGTTCATGGCGCTCCCCTTCGGCCTTGCTTCGGACCCTCGGGTCTTCACCAAGGTGATGGCTTGTCAGGCAGCCTTCATTCGCCTGCAAGGTATTTTCCTCTTACCCTACTTAGATGACCTGCTAATCAAAGCATCGTCCCTCGCCCTGGCCTCAACACATGTAAAAACTTGCGCTCAAACCCTAACCTCCTTTGGTTAGAATATTAACACAAGTCATCATCATTTATTCCCAGCCTCCACATGACATTTTTGGACATGTTGTTCGACACTTCCTGACAGCAAATTCTCCTTCCGAGAAGATCCAAGCACTCAAGCTAATAGCCCACCAGACTCTGGCAAAGCCACGGATCTTAATCCGTCAAGCCATGCACTCAGTATCAGCCATCCAAGCAGTCCCATATGCCATGTTCCATCTGCGCCCTCTTCAACGCCACATGTTGACAGTTTGGAACAGATCTCTGGACTGATCCCTGGCCCTTTCTCACTGGACAGAACAACTGACAAACAGCTTTGTCAGAATCCAGTCGGATAATGCCACAGTGGTGGAATACATCAACTACCAAGGGGGCACGTGGAGCAACATGGCCATGCAAGAAGCCCACCGCATTCTGTCCTGGGCAAGAACACTATGTCCCAGTGATCTCTGCGGTCTTTGTCCCGGGGATCCTGACCATGGAAGCGGATTTTCTCTGCTGCCACACGCTGGACCCAGGGGAATGGTCCCTTCATCAGGAAGTGTTCTCGATTATAACTCGTCTGTGGGGAACTCCGGAAATAGACATTATGGCATCGTGACTCAACTACAAGGTTCCCCTCTTTTGTGCGAGAATGCGAGATCCTCTTGCACACCTCATAGATGCACTGGTAGTTCCATGGCAGTTCCAGTTAGTGTATGTCTTCCCTCCAATAGCAATGATTCCACACATACTGAAAAAGATCAAGTTGGAAGGGACCATGACTATATTCATAGCTCCCAGGTGGCCGAGAAGGGCTTGGATCACAGATCTCCTAAGAATGTTACCGGACGAACCATGGCCCCTACCCCTCCAGAGCTTCTTTCTCAGGGTCCATTCTTCCACCCGGATCTTCAACGACTAAATTTGATGGCGTGGCTATTGAAACCTCCATTCTAGAAAGAGAGGCATTCCCTCATCAGTCATCCCCACCATGATGGCGGCACGTAAATTATCGTCCGCAAAAGTCTATCACCGAATATGGCGAAGATACATACAGTAAATTGGACCTCTTCCAGGGGTCTTTCCTCTAGGAAATTCGTCCTATCTAGACTGCTTTGGTTTCTACAGGCAGGGCTGGATAAGGGACTGTCTACCAGTGCCTTAAAGGTTCAGATTGCAGCTCTGTCAATTTTCTTTCACCGGCGATTGGCATAACGGAAAGATGTGCAAACCTTCTTACAGGGGGTGTCTCACATGCGTCCTCTGTGCATCTGTACAACCATGTGATCTTCCCCTGGTTCTTCGAGTTCTACAAGGATCACCCTTCGAACCTCTAAGGTCGGTAGCGCTATCTCTACTCTCTTGGAAAACGCTTTTTCTCTTAGCCATTTCCTCAATACGCAGGGCGTCAGAGCTGGCAGCTCTGTCAGTGGAACCATCCTGTCTCTCCTTCCACAAGGATAAGGCAGTTCTTCGGCCTCACTCAACCTTTATACCTAAAGTCGTTTCCTCCTTTCACCTAAGTCTGGAAATCGTCGTCCCAGCTCTATTTCCTCAGCCAGTTTCTCTTCAAGAAAAGAGGTTGCATTCACTGAACCTAGTCAGAGTTCTCCGGATATACATCTCACATAGGTTCGAGAGCGTCACCTCAAACTCTGGCGAGATGGATTCAGAGTGTCATCTCAAGATGTTATACTGAAGCTGGGGCTGCTCCTCCCTTGCGGGTTGCAGCTCACTCTACCAGGGAACTGGGAGCTTCATGGGCAGCTCGTCTGGGAGCCTCCATAGATCAGATTTGCAGAGCAACTACCCGGTCTTCAATCAACACATTCAAGTTCAACAGGTTGGATGTGTTTGCTTCGGCAGAGACGACCGTAGGTCGGCTTGTGCTGCAAGCAGCAGAGGATTAATTTCTTCTGCCCCCCCTTGTTCGGGAATTTGGGATGTCCCCTGCTGTGCCTGGTTCCCCCAAGGCTGAAAGAGAAAAGGAGATTTTGTTTACTCACCGTAAAATATTTTTCTCTGAAGCCAAAGGGGGACCCAGGCACTACCCTCCCTATGTGTTATGACTGCCAAGTTGTTAAAAACTGTTATTCTAGTTATATAGATTATCTGTGTGTTTTTATATACGTTAAATTGTGTTTTAACAAAGCTGTAAGTTCTTACGGCAACTCCATCGCTCCCTCTTTGGGAGAAAACTGAAGCAGGCTGCTGGTGCTGCAGAATATAAGGTAATGGGAGGAGCACCAGAGCCTATGCAAAACTTCAATTATTCAAGTGTCTGCTCCTGGAGGTGGAATACTTAACCCTGCTGTGCCTGGGTCCCTCTTGGCTTCAGAGAAAAATATTTTACAGTGAGTAAACAAAATCTCCGTTTGAGTTGCGTCTCTCAGGTAATAGTCCCTGAATATTTTGTCCCTTTTTTCTTTAAAGGAATTAGAACTAAAATATAAATAAACCTGAATGGATTATAAATTTGTAACTAAAATTTGGTGGGTTTTTTTGCCTTCCTCTGGATCAACAGTTAGGCAGGAAATGAGGATATTGCTAGATGGGTTGGACTGGATGGACATATGTCTTTATTCAACCTCAAATACTATTCTATACTATACTAAATCTGTGTCTCTCACCTCTGAAATCAGCCCTTTTAGAGCAGGGTTGGGCAATTAATATTTGCAGGGACCGTCATATAGGGTCTGCTTAACATTTTGTTCTTATTATAAAATGAGATTAAATTAATATCCCAGGTAATATTTTTTATTAATATTAATTATAGAATAATCAAAATAAAAAGGGCAAGTAGGTGTTTAATCCGTCAGTGATTAATGATAACCAAATATACTTAAAGGAGAACTAAACCCAATTTTTTATTCTCCAGAATCTGAAAACAACCCCCCTAAAAACACCAATAAGCTATAAAATCCCACTTCAGTAAATTGTATTAAAGTAAATGTAAGCCTGTTAAGAACTGGATGAAGTATCTGTGTGTATGTGCAGTGTCAGACCACACCTCCTGACCTCAGTCACATGCTTCCTTGCTTTATCTGTCCTGTAAAAGGATTGGCTTTAGATTATAAATGGGTGTGACCAACTTTAACAAAGTTCTGCCATAGCTAAGGACTGAGCATGTGCAGAACATAATGGTCATTGACCTAACTGTGTGATACTAGAATGCTGAGAAATAAAGCACAAACCATATGTTATTTAGGTAAATTTCTCAGCTCCCGTATCAAAATGAGAGGTAAGACACAGATTATTAGTTTTATATCAAGGTGTTCTGCCTTCTGGTTTAGTGTTGTTTTGTGGCTTTAGTTGTCCTTCAATAAAATACAAAATAAATCCATTGACTAGCCTGAGTCAATCAGTGAATATTATTTTTCACCTAAGGAAGTCTCCCGCAGAATTTCAGATGCTTTCTGATGGAGGCCAAACTCTAGATTTAAAGGACAAATTAATGCTAAGAAATAGGGACATGGCCTTCTTTATTTTAACTTTATAAGCCTTGCATCCTTTTATCTTTGGCATATGTGCACCTATGGGGAAGCTAGGAGGCGCATCACTGGGACAGCGAGCTGATCAGCTTTTTAGAACACTGGTAGATCGGAATAAACTATCCTACCTCCCTGTGAATTATAGGTCAAATGAATAATATCACAATCAGTTAATGTTTTTTTTTTCTTCTACAGACATCTGCTCATGCAGTAATGGAGAGTTATGCTCTACTGTGAACTCTGCTGTACTTAATATAAATAAAGTACCAAGTATTGAGGAAGGTAAAGTGTTTAAATTGTTAAGGTAATATTTTAGCTGATATAAAAATATAATTCTAAAGGTAGGATTGGTTCTGGTTGGATCCCCCCATATTACTTATCACTGACATTATGTTAACTTTTGATTTAAAGAAGTGCTATAATGCTCAAAACATCTTTTTATATTGTTTAAATATCCTGGAAGGCAGGCGCAAATGCCCCTACCTCCTAGTTTGCAATATGGCAGGATCAGTGAGCAGTTAAATGTGCTGATATTGGAAAATAAATCTTCTGCACAGACATATTGTAACATTGTTAGTCCCTGAAAGCAAAGATTTCTTTTTAAATATTTAAGTGATACCTTTTATTGGTTACCGTATATACTCGAGTATAAGTATAAAATTAGTAAAAACTGATTGACTCGAGTATAAACCAAAGGTAGAAATTATGACCACTACTGCCTTCTGATTCTGTATTGTTTTGTGGCTTAAGTTGCCCTTTAAATGGACAGCAGAATTCCCATACAGTAGTCCCATACAGTAATAGCCAAATCCAGTACCAATAACCCCCAATTCCTTGGCACTCCAGATGTTTGGAAGCTACAATTCCCAGCATGCTTTGGTTGCTGGGAGTTGTAGTTCTAAACATGTGGAGTGGCAAGGTTTAATAAACTTTTAATTAAGCTTACCATCATTTACAATTCTCCTGACCCCCTTATAGTAAAGAGCACTCTGACCCCCATATAGTAAAGGAATCTATGACCCCAATAGTTAAGTGTCACCTGAGTGTTGTAGTTTTAAGCTGTCATTTGCATTGAACTAGCAGACATTTTTTGCCCAAAACTGAGGAGTCCCATCAGATTTACAGCCTCCAGATGAGCAGTGACAGTGCTGAGTGAGTCCAGCAGCCAGACTACAGGAAGCAGGAAGGAGTGTAAAGGCAGATCAGATCCTGTAACTTTCTATGCAGATAAATCATAGATTTTTTTAGCACCACCTACTGGTTAATACCCACAATTGCAGCATTTGGATCTAAATTAGGACTTGACCCGAGTGTAAGCCAAGGTTAGGTTTTCAGGCTAATTTTAAAGCCTCGACTTATATTCGAGTATATACGGTATACGATTTAATATGTTAAAAAATGTTTCCAATGCTAAAAACATTTTTTTTTCTTTATATTCTAATTCTTGTTTTCCCTGTGTAAAAAGCAAATTTTTTTCGTAGATGCTATTGTATTATGGCTGGAAAAGTACCAACACTTGCAATTACAGTTTACCGAGATATCCAATAAAAAATTTCATTCTGAAATCTTTGCTAGGATATTCTTGGTATTTTTCATTCTTCTATCTACAGTGACATCTTGTGGGCAATTATGGGAGCATCTTAGAACAGAAAAGGGCGATGTACGGAGAGCTGCTACCGGCATTTCTAGTCTTAAAGCTACGTTAACCCCTTTACAACGATGTACAGAGGGTTAATGTGGCTTTAAGAATAGAATAATAGTGGTTGTGGTGGTGTGCAAGAAGAGGAAGCTTTAACGCCAGCAAATATCTGGTGTAAAAAAAAATGGAATAGGTTAATCCCATTCCCAAAGTATAGGGAGACGCTAATACATTTTATTACAGGGCAAACAAGAGAAAAAGTGTCTCTCTATGCAATGTCCAGAAGTAACAAGCTTATTAACATTGGGTTTAAAGGGAAAGTTCATTGAAAAATAGTATTTTAATATAGTCAGTTTATATTATGCATATCTAGTTTTCTATATATTCTCTTCCATATTCCCTGCTGTTGACATTGGTGAGCTGCCATTTCACGTTTTTTTTAATGGTCCTTTTTCTTCCCAGCATGCACTTTCCTTATAATGTTCCTAATCAACCCAGGCGCTGGGTCATGGGCAAGACCATAACGGTCTCTATTAGGGGTCCTGCAAACAGGAAGTTAAGTGCTACTTACATGTATTGAAATATAGATTAAGATGAGGCAAAGTATTTTTTTCAGTATGGTGTCCCTTTAAGTGAAATTGAATTTGTAAGTACAGGTATTTGTTCTTGCCCCAATGTGGTTAAAGTTTATTAGTTCTACATATTCATTGTTTGTTTGTGGTAGGTCTTGTTTCTTACTGATGAAGTGTCTGCACCTCCAAAAAATTTTGGACACTGACTACAACAGCTGTTTATGTATCATTAGTGTTGTATGGCCTGTCAATCTTAGGCAGTGACACCAGCTTCACTGTCAGATTGCACTGAAACCAGGTTGCATGTGATCAATGTTTTCTTAACTCTGCATCTTTTTCTTTTATATACAGTAGCATAGTACAATATAATTTTTTAATTACCTGTGTGTGTGCGAGTTATTCACTCCTGTATTTTGTTCAATGTGTTTCCAGCTCATGAATGTCTTAGCCGATGCAATACCGAGAGATGTATATTATCCCAAGAAGAACAGCAGATACACAGTGGAGATGCACAGATGACCAGACACATCTTGCTTTGCCTGTTTCTTATTGTTGGTCTCCTTGCAGTATGTGTTTTCCCCTTACTAGTACAATGACACCACCATTTAATCCAGCTGTGATGTGGCTGTAACAGTATAACTGTAACCCCAGTATCCAGGCCAATCCACCATTATTTATATCCTGCAATGGTGGCTCTGTAACAGTATAACGGGACCCCAGTATCCAGGCCAATCCACCATTATTTGTATCATGTGATGTGGCTGTAACAGTATAACTGGACCCCAGTATCCAGGCCAATCCACCATTATTTGTATCATGTGATGTGGCTGTAACAGTATAACTGGGACCCCAGTATCCAGCCAATCCACCTTTTTTATTGTTATCATGTGGATTGCTGTAACAGTATAACTGGGACCCCAGTATCCAGGCCAATCCACCATTTTTGTATCATGTGATTGGGCTGTAACAGTATAACTGGGACCCCAGTATCCAGGCCAATCCACCATCATTTATATCATGTGATGTGGCTGTAACAGTATAACTGGACCCAGTATCCAGGGCCAATCCACCATCATTTATATCCTGCAATGTGGCTGTAACAGTAAAAACTGGGACCCCAGTATCCAGGCCAACCACCATTATTTACCATGTGATGTGGCTGATAACAGTATAACTGGGACCCCAGTATCCAGGCCAATCCACCATTATTTGTATCATGTGATGTGGCTGTAACAGTATAACTGGGACCCCAGTATCCAGGCCAATCCACCATTATTTGTACCATGTGATGTGGCTGTAACAGTATATCTGGAATCCCAGTATCCAGGCCAATCCACCATTATTTGTACCATGTGATGTGGCTATAACAGTATAACTGGGACCCCAGTATCCAGGCCAATCCACCATTATTTGACATTGGATGTGGCGGTAACAGTATATCTGGAATCCCGTATCCAGGCCAATCCACCATTATTTGTATCATGGATGTGGCTGTAACAGTATACTGGGCCCCAGTATCCAGGCCAATCCACCATTATTTGTATCATGTGATGTGGCTGTAACAGTATAACTGGGACCGCAGTATCCAGGCCAATCCACCATTATTTGTACCATGTGATGTGGCTGTAACAGTATATCTGGAATCCCAGTATCCACCCCAAATCACCCTGAATTGTACCATGTGATGTGGCTGTAACAGTATATCTGGAATTCCAGTATCCACCCCATATCACCCTGAATTGTACCATGTGATGTGGCTGTAACAGTATATATCTGGAAACCCAGTATCCACCCATATCACCCTGATTTGTACCATGTGATGTGTGCTGAGCAGTATATCTGGAAACCCAGTATCCACCCCTATCACCCTGAATTGTACCATGTGATGTGGCTGTAGCAGTATATCTGGAAACCCAGTATCCACCCCAAATCACCCTGAATTGTACCATGTGATGTGGCTGTAGCGGTATATCTGGAATCCCAGTATCCAGGTTAATTCACCCTGAATTGTACCATATGATGTGGCTGTAACAGTATATCTGGAAACCCAGTATCCAGACCAAATCACCCTGAATTTCTGTGGAGATCTGGTCTTTTTTTACATTTGTTTGATAATTGTATCTTTCAGAATATGTCTAGCTGTTTCTGGTGGCTTTTTAACATGGAACCAGGAAGACTGTATGTTGAGCTTCAATTCTTTTGTGCTGTTTTCAATTTTGGTCAGGTATGTGGATTTCTGAGCATCTAATAGATAGGTACAGTAACTTACACAAGGTTATATAGCCAATTCACCATACCGTATATACTTGAGTATAAGCCCACGTACCTATTTACCTGAAAATTAGGAAAGACTAATTCCCTCGAATATAAGCTGAGGTTTGAAATTATGACCACTACTGCCTTCTGATTTAGTATTATTTTGAGGCTAGTTGCCCTTTTAATGGACAGCAGAATTCCCATACAGATGTTTTGAAAACTACAACCTCCAGCAACTAAAGCATGCTGGGAGTTGTATGTTCCAAACATCTTTATGGGAATTATGCTGTCCATTTAAAGGGCAACTTAAGCCTCAAAACATACAGAATCAAAGGAAATCTTTCAACAATAGATATCATCCTCCTTCTAATTCTTTGTTTTAGCCTTAGGTTGCCCTTTAATTGCGCAGCAGAATTCCCATACTTTAGTTGCTGGGATTTGTAGTTTCCAAAAATCTGTAGGGGAATTCGCTGTTAAGTTAAAAGGCAGCTTAGCCTGCAGTGGAGAGTCCAGTCATTTTTAAATGCTAAACTCTTGAATAATTCCTAAACATCACTTTTAGCACACACTGACACCTCCAAGAAGTTTTCAAATAAACCTTACAAATTACCTTAGAAAGAGTAAATCCATTAACAGATTGATTTCCCATTTTATCTGTCTACTAATGTATTAAAAGATAAGTACACTCAAAATAACAATGAAGTTTAAATAGAATTACGGCCAAAAATATGGCTGTGTGGGGCGGGCGACCGACCTCGATCGTCCGTCAGTCCGGATCAGACGTGGGGCGAAATCACAATCAATCGTGCGGTTCCCTATGGAGTGAGCGATCGGTCAGGACGATTGTCCCTCCATGTGTACCCAGCCTTACTCACCTTGGTCCTTTTTTTGTTTTTTCTTCTAGGTGCCTTCAGAGCCTTACTGTGCCTCAGTAAATTGCTGGCCATCTTGAGTTATGTTTGCAGTCAGGTAGCTCCTCCCCTTGAAATTGGTGGACCTCGTTCCAGGCTTGGGTCCATAAATCATGTAGCAGTTACCTCAATGCTTGCGTGTGCCACCCGCCGAACGAGGTCCACCAATTCTCGAGGGGAGGAGCTTACCTGACTGCAGACTAACCCAAGATGGCCAGCACTTTACTGAGGCACAGTAAGGCTCTGAAGGCACTAGAAAAAAAAATAGGGACAAGGAAGTTAGGCATACAGCTTCCATTTAAACTCATGTTATTTTGAGTGTAAACCCTTTTGGAATAAAAACAACAAAAGTGGTATAAGGTGATACCTTTTATTAGCTAACTAAGATACATAGCAAGCTTTCAGAGCATTCTAGTCCTTTTTCAAGCTGAATACAATGAAGCGTGGTGCTCTCTGATATTATAACAACAGAGAGCACCACAGCTTCATTGTATTCAGCTTGAAAAGGAACTAGAATGAAAGCCTATGATCTTAGTTAGCCAATAAGTGTCCTTTACCACTTGTTTTAAACTATTTTTTTTATACACGGTACACCACCTTCCCTGCATAGTAACATAGTTTGAGGTATAAAGACACTTCCATCTGGTCCAACATGTATACCCCCTCTTTAACCCTACCTAACAGTTCTAGAGGAAGGCAAAAAAACACCCCTGCTAAAAGGGTGGGGAAATTCTGACTCCAAATGGCAATTGGAAAGTATCCCTGACAACCAGAACTACAGTATATGTATTAATACCAGCAATTCCAATGGTATATAGTATCCCTGTACCAACCAGAACTACCGTATATGTAATAATACCAGTAATTCTCAATATTATATATTATCCCTGTACCAACCAGAACACAGTATATGTATTAATACCAGTAATTCATAATATTATATAGTATCCCTGTACCAACCAGACTACAGTATATTATTTATACCAGTAATTCCCAATATTATATATTATCCCTGTACCAACCAGAACTACAGTATATGTTATATCCAGTAATTCTCAATATTAATAAGTATCCCTGTACCAACCAACTACACGTATGTAATAATACAGTAATTCTCAATATATATAGTATCCCTGTACCAACCAAACTACAGTATATGTATTAACCCCAGTAATTCTCAATATTATATAGTATCCCCGTACCACCCAGAACTACGGTATAGTTAATAATACCAGTAATTCTCAATATATATAGTATTCCTGTACCAACCAGAACTACAGTATATGTATATACCAGTAATTCTCATATATTAGTTCCCTGTACCAACCAGAACTACAGTATATGTATTAATACCAGTATTCTCCAATATTATATCTATCCCTGTACCAACCAGAACTACAGTATATGTATTAATACCAGTAATTCTCAATATTATATAGTATCCCTGTACCAACCAGAACTACACTGTATGTAATAATACCAGTAATTCTCAATATTTTTAAAGGGTATGTTCAGATATTTTTTTTTAGCAAACATTCCCCCTGTCCCCACAGCCCCAACCGCTATGTTTGTAATATCAGAAAATGCCCAGAACTTTACTTACCTTCTCTCTTGCTGCCGGCCCTCTGCTTGCGAAAATCAACAAGGGGGACGGACCGGCAGCGCGTCTGTGATTGGCTGAGCGCAGCCAATCACGGACTCGGCTGCCGGAGTTCAGTGCGCCGGAGGCAGAGGGAAGGTAGTATGTTCTGGGCATTTTCTGATATTACAAACATAGCGGTTGGGCTGGGGGGACAGGGGCAATGTTTGCTTAAAAGGGTTTTACACTGGGGGAGGGAATCCAAATCGAGAGGGAGGGGGAGAGGGCTGCAGTACGCATGCAAAACTTCTCCCGGAGGCCGGTAGAGGGCAGAGTCCTATATGGACTCTGCTATCCTCCTGGTGGGCAGTTTTTGGGACTTGGGGGGGGGGGGGACTACAGGATACTACTAATGGAGCTGGGATGTGAGTAGGATTAAACTACACTACATGATGGGGCCAGTAGTGGGAGGATTATAGTTTTGGGGGTGGACATGCCCTTTAAGCTTTAGAAACTTATCTAGCCCACTTTTAAAACTATTCAATGAACTTGCCATTACCCCATCTGCTGGAAGAGAGTTGCACCGTTCTCACTGTAAAGAAACCTTTCCTAACTTGAAGATGAAACTTCTCTTCTTCCAATCTAAGACATCCCACCCTGCCCCTTCAGGCTTCCGGGCAGGGGTGGGAAAGGGTGCGTGGCGCCAGTGTGCTAGGGTGGTGGGAGGCGGAGTTAGGGAGGGTTGGGCGTTCCGTGGCTTAGCCTTAAAAAGTGGGAGTGACTTGGGGAGACTCAAGTCTCCTCTTAAGTCCGGGAGTCTGAGGTGGTCTCGCGGGAGTGCGGGAGACCACCCAAATGAGGGAGACTCCCGACGATCGGGAGGTGTGGGATACTGCAATCCTAAAGAATATCCATGAGTCCCCTGATATGAACTATTTGGCCCATTTGGATTTAATGTTTATGTTTTATATACATCTAGTGATTGGATGGGCTGCAGATGTGGGAGTCTGTCTGTAGCTGATGCGGTTAGTTTCAATGGCGTAAGGAAGTATCACAGGGGACGGAATAATCACGTGAAGCACATTTCCAAGAGAAGAGAGAAAAGGAGGGTAAGAAAGGGAGGAAAAAGACAGGGGCAGGAAAAAGGGAAAAAACGGCAAAAAGTGCTAAGAACATGAAGAAAAGAGAAAAAAGCTGCACAAAGATGTAAAAACATGGATCAGACACCGAAAGGTCCACTGTTTCCAACATGAAAAATGCTGAATTTAGCTCACATTAATTCCACAGGACTCATAGTCAGTTTTTCCATAACTGAGAGTTTCCCCATTGTTGTCGATAAAAGATTAAATCTGACCGTTTATATAGTTTATTTTACTTAACACACGCTTGTTGTTATGTCAGCCATCCTATACACATATACACTCCCCTTTTTGCAGACTCATGTTTCTCTGGAGCAGCCGGGATTCCAATGTGAATACGAGGAGTCCAGACTGCCAGAGGATACCGAATGACGTGTCACCAGTTTGTACAGTACCATAGAGATTTGTGTATTCGGAATGTAGTCAAGAAAGAAGGTAACTGATATAAAAGACACATGTTTTGGGGATTATGTATATGTTCTGCATTTACAACAAATAGGCAATCATAGAAAGTACAACTGTTAAATCAATAAGGCTTTCATATCTTGTATGTCCAAAAGGGTCCATAATAACAGAGTATATGGCTTATGCTGGGTGCTGTTAGGTTTGTATAGCTCCAGAGAGAACATTTCAAGTAATTTCTGTTTGCCTGATTGACAGGAGACCACAGTTACCCTTTAAGGCATGTCCACCCCCAAAACTAAAATTTAACCCACTACTGGCCCCACTGTGTAGTGGTTTAAAAAAAAAAAAAAAATTCTTACATACTGCTCTTTATGGTTCTCCTGCATGCCTGTCCAAAGTTCAAAAAGTGAAGAGTAGGAGCTGCCTGTGAGTCATCCGGTCCCTGCTATTCCTTGTCCTCTGAAGGTCTCTGGTACGCGCAGGGAGCTCTTCCCCCAACCCCAAACTCCCCCCCTCCCTCTGGATCCATCTTGGCTGCTTGTGTCCCTACCTTTTTTGTAGTGTAGGGAAACCTTGCCCATCCCAAAAGCAGCAAAATGTGCTTACTCTCCTTCGTTCCCTCGGCACTCTGCATTGCCGGCAGCCATGTCTGTAATTAGCTGCCTCTCAGCAATTACAGACGGAGCTGCTGGTCCAGCCCCTGCCTGTAACTTCTGGCAAGCAGAGTACATTTCTGCGCTGCTTTTACAAACGAACTTGGCGGTTGGGGTTGGGCTACACTACAAAAAAGTTTATTTTTATGGGTGGAGAGACCCTGTAAGAATTTCGGAAGTCAATGTGCAGACGGTACTGCTCTGCTACATTCTTCAATTATGTAGTAAATCTGTGGCATTTTTTGGGGCAACCATTTAAACTGCAATTCCCAGGATGAAATTGGAAAGTTATCGCCCAGAATCAATCATAGAAAGTATTTGTCAGTGGAACATGTAAACAGGTAAAAAAAATCATTATTTCAATATGACCATTTTGTCAAAGTAAAGGAGGATGATAATATAAGTTATTAGTTATTGTAGGAACGAATGTCTAATCCGCTTTAACATCTAACTAGTGTATGGCCAAGATAAAGTCTCAAATTTGTAAATGTACCCTTATCGCATACCCAGGAGCCATCTACACCTTGCCGTTACCCGGCAAATCGCATCAGATAAGTTTCGACTATAAGCCACTCTGATTGCCTCTCTATTAAATAAGCCTGTATTTTTTCTAGACATTATCCTGGTTTCAAAAAAGAGATATTACATTACACACCTTAGCTCAGTTATTACAGACACCAAACTTCCCCCCCTACTTTTGCCCCCCTTTATGTACATTTTAATGTTGCCCTTCCCTTAACATTAAACATACCCGTTCCTCTGCTTTACTAACAACCTGTCATGCTGTCTTTCCTGTCTTCCTCTCTGTTATTCTCAACCTGCTGATCAATTTCAGTGATGGTCCCAGAATGAAAGAACATAAGGGTGAATCATTCCTTGAAATGCAGGTGTGGTACAAGGACTTCCCCTGGAGTGTTCTATGGTTCTGAACTGGTGAGTTGGCTTGTTGAGTTGGACTTGCTCCAGATCGAGGTGAAGCTGTCGTCTATGGGGAAGGCTGCGTAGGAGGCGTTATTCAACACATAACAGATGAATAGAATTTAAGATGAAACCTCTACTATCGCATGCTGAAGAAAAAAAATTCTCCCACAAACAGCTGATAGAGACTGGAAGGTTTTCCAATATCCTCATTAAATTAAGGGTTGATTGTTACCCTGGTAGCTTTGCAGCCTGGCTTGTGTGAGCTTTGTATTCGCCTATGCAAAACCATCCATGCACTCTATTTACAAAGCTTGGTGCATCAAGTTTTAATTTATTTTTCAGACAGTATGTAAATTTGTAATCGATGGTCGGTAATGATAGGACATTTTATACTTGAAAAATACTGGTTCATAGTGCAAAGATGACATATAGTCAGCAGATTTATTCAGAATTTCTTTTATGCACTTTTTGTGTACATGTTTTAAAGCACTCCTACAAACTGACTCAGGTTACATTTTAGTCTGACAAAATATAATAAATATCATGGACATCCTAATCCATAGTTGCCCTTCCAGGGACGTTGGATACTTCTTTAACTTATTTGGCATATAAAGTCCAATACATTTAAAATACATTTTAACTGAGGAGAACTGAAGGGTCAAGATGAAATCCCATCATAGGATTTCCTTGTACTCATACTGTGTTAATATTGTTCACAAAATGTTTGGCCTGCACTTAACTGACAATATTGGTTTTTCATCTCTACAGCAGATAAAGGTCCTAACCTAAGGCCTGGTAACACTGAAAAATGTTGTACCTTTCTTTCAGGCCGGCAGTCTACCGCTCAATAAACTGATCGTTAGTCTGCTGGTCAGAAGAAAAGGTAACACAGCTGACTATTCAGAACAACTGTGGTGCAAGCATTGAAGCCATATGAGCGGGCAAATATACTTCGACCTGTCCAATTGAAATTGTATCTGATTGATGAAAGTACAATTGAGATCTGTCTGATGGGACAAAAATTTTCATTGTATTTTGACCTGTTCGACTGAAAATCATGGCAGATGGTTGATTGGGATGAAATACCTGGAAGAATGGCAATACCCTAAATGATGGACTTGTAGAGTACAGAAAAATGTGATGTACAGTCTATTATATATATATATATATTTATTTGTTTGTTTGTTTAAAGGACAACTCCATCCTCCATAATGATTTTTTTTAGAAAGAATGGCCAATTTAAATATGTTGATATATCCTACCTTGTCCTCTAGAATCAATAGCGTATGCCTGCTAGGCTCCTTGATTCCTCTAAGGGGTCTGTGTGTTTTAACGGCTATATTTGTTCACCTCCCTTCAGCACTTTAGTGAGCTGGTTATGAACTTGAGCATGCTCAGAGGAGACAGCTAGAGAAATAGCATTCATGTCATTGGCTGTGATGTCAACAGTCAAATTTATGCCATGAATGACACAACAAACATTTCCATTTTTTTCCCTCTTTACTATCAGATATTAAAGGGAGTTTACTGCCGTTTCAAAGTTATTGATTGTCTAGTATTTGGATTTTATGTTTTTTACTTAGTTTATGTACCTGATGCTATTAAAGTAACCTTGTATATGGGTGAATTATATATAATATATAACTACGAATATGATGTCCCTATAGCAGAATACATTCAGTAATATTCTATGTTCTCGCTAATACTTTAGGACTCTCAACATCCAGCATTCTCAGCTAAACACAAATGATAACAATAATAACGTGTCATCATTTCTGTGGGGAAGTCCCTTTATAATAATGAAAAAAAAGTAAGGAAATATGACAATTCTTCAACAGTGTTTTTCTGCTTTTATGTATAAAGAATGACTACAGGCTATGGCCAAGTGTTTCTAACCATCCATATTTTTGTGCGCGTAAACCTGCCCACTTTATTTCAATCAACAGTCTGACTGGTTATGCATTAAACTTGGACTATGGCGGTTTAACTTGTTGTTTGTTTTACTCTTCTCAAGAAAAATTGATCTAAAGTAGAAACAATTAATTGGGAAAGTCACCATAAAGCTTGTTTTCTCTTGTAATTCATTACCAACCTTTCATACTTTTCCGTATTTAAAAGTGTAACTGTGGTCTCCAAACAGTTGAGTTAAAATTAAAGTCCATTTCCTACCTTTTAAAACAGCCATCACCCACCTCTCTACGTGCTCCACTGCCCAAGATTAAAGAAATGACTGACCAGAAAGTTAATGGGTGGGAGGCTGACATGTGCATTCCTAAGGCTCTCCGCACGTGCCGCCGGCAAGCACAGCCTCAGACTCCCTCAGTGTGTGAGGGAGACAGGAAGTCCCTCCTGTCGCTGTGTGAAGTCCTGAAAGAGTAGGTAAGGGAATCTACAGCCTTCTTTCCCACTATGTAAAACAGCCGAAACAGAGTTCTCACTCTGTAGGGGGGGGTGGTGTCTGAGTGGCCCACAGCACCTGCGAGTGGGGGGCTTGTGCACCTGTGGGTGGGGCCACATGGGGCTGGAAAAGAATTGCCAAGGGGGCCTGCAATGGGAGGGACCATGGGTCCATGAGTGGGAGGGACCAGGGGGGCTGCAAAGGGAGGAGGAGACACTACAGTTTTTAGACGAAGTGCAGGGGACCTGGTGATGCTGCTGCCATATCACACACAAAAATGTAAACAATGAAAAGCTGTAACAGTATAACTGGGACCCCAGTATCCAGGCCAATCCACCATTATTTGTATCATGTGATGTGGCTGTAACAGTATAACTGGGACCCCAGTATCCAGGCCAATCCACCATTATTTGTATCATGTGATGTGGCTGTAACAGTATAACTGGGACCCCAGTATCCAGCCAATCCACCTTTTATTGTTATCATGTGATGTGGCTGTAACAGTATAACTGGGACCCCAGTATCCAGGCCAATCCACCATCATTTATATCATGTGATGTGGCTGTAACAGTATAACTGGGACCCCAGTATCCAGGCCAATCCACCATCATTTATATCCTGCAATGTGGCTGTAACAGTATAACTGGGACCCCAGTATCCAGGCCAATCCCCATTATTTGTACCATGTGATGTGGCTGTAACAGTATAACTGGGACCCCAGTATCCAGGCCAATCCACCATTATTTGTATCATGTGATGTGGCTGTAACAGTATAACTGGGACCCCAGTATCCAGGCCAATCCACCATTATTTGTACCATGTGATGTGGCTGTAACAGTATATCTGGACCAGCCGTATCCAGGCCAATCCACCATTTTTGTACCATGTGATGTGGCTATAACAGTATAACGGGGACCCCAGTTCTCCAGGCCAATCCACCATTATTTGTACCATGTGATGTGGCTGTAACAGTATATCTGGAATCCCAGTATCCAGGCCAATCCACCATTATTTGTATCATGTGATGTGGCTGTAACAGTATAACTGGGACCCCAGTATCCAGGCCAATCCACCATTATTTGTATCATGTGATGTGGCTGTAACAGTATAACTGGACCGCGTTATCCAGGCCAATCCACCATTATTTGTACCATGTGATGTGGCTGTAACAGTATATCTATCCCAGTATCCCCCCCAAATCACCCTGAATTGTACCAGTGATGTGGCTGTAACAGTATATCTGGAATTCCAGTATCCACCCCAATCACCCTGAATTGTACCATGTGATGTGGCTGTAACATTATATCTGGAAACCCAGTATCCCCCCATATCACCCTGAATTGTACCATGTGATGTGGCTGTAACAGTATATCTGGAAACCCAGTATCCACCCCATATCACCCTGAATTGTACCATGTGATGTGGCTGTAGCAGTATATCTGGAAACCCAGTATCCACCCCAAATCACCCTGAATTGTACCATGTGATGTGGCTGTAGCGGTATATCTGGAATCCCAGTATCCAGGTTAATTCACCCTGAATTGTACCATGATGTGGCTGTAACAGTATATCTGGAAACCCAGTATCCAGACCAAATCACCCTGAATTTCTGTGAGATCTGGTCTTTTTTAACATTTGTTTGAAATTGTATCTTTCAGATATGTCTAGCTGTTTCTGGTGGCTTTTTAAACATGGAACCAGGAAGACTGTATGTTGAGCTTCAATTCTTTTGTGCTGTTTTCAATTTTGGTCAGGTATGTGGATTTCTGAGCATCTAATAGATATGTACAGTAACTTACACAAGGTTATATAGCCAATTGCACATACCGTATATACTTGAGTATAAGCCACGGTACCTATTTTACCTGAAAAATTAGGAAAGACTAATTCCCTCGAATATAAGCTGAGGGTTGAAATTATGACCACTACTGCCTTCTGATTTAGTATTATTTTGAGGCTTAAGTTGCCCTTTTAATGGACAGCAGAATTCCCATACAGATGTTTGAAAACTACAACTCCCAGCAACTAAAGCATGCTGGGAGTTGTAGTTTCCAAACATCTGTATGGGAATTATGCTGTCCATTTAAAGGGCAACTTAAGCCTCAAAACAGTACAGAATCAGAAGGAAATCTTTCAACAATAGATATCATCCTCCTTCTAATTCTTTGTTTTGAGCCTTAGGTTGCCCTTTAATTGCGCAGCAGAATTCCCATACTTTAGTTGCTGGGAGTTGTAGTTTCCAAAAATCTGTATGGGAATTCTGCTGTTAAGTTAAAAGGCAGCTTAAGCCTGCAGTGGAGAGTCCAGTCATTTTTAAATGCTAAACTCGTGAATAATTCCTAAACATCAGCTTTTAGACACACTGACACCTCCAAGAAGTTTTCAAATAAACCTTACAAATTACCTTAGAAAGATGTAGAATTCCATTAACAGATTGAATTCCCATTTTATCTGTCTACTAATGTATTAAAAGATAAGTACACTCAAAATAACAATGAAGTTTAAATAGAATTACGGCACTTTCGGTCGATCAGCCAAAAATATTGGCTGGTGTGGGGCGGGCGACCGACCTCGATCGTCCGTCAGTCCGGATCAGACGTGGCGGAAAATCACAATCAATCGTGCGGTTCCCTATGGAGTGAGCGATCGGTCAGGACAGATTGTCCCTCCATGTGTACCCAGCCTTACTCACCTTGGTCCTTTTTTTTGTTTTCTTCTAGGTGCCTTCAGAGCCTTACTGTGCCTCAGTAAAGTGCTGGCCATCTTGAGTTATGTTTGCAGTCAGGTAAGCTCCTCCCCTTGAGAATTGGTGGACCTCGTTCCAGGCTTGGGTCCATAAATCATGTAGCAGTTACCTCAATGCTTGCGTGTGCCACCCGCCGAACGAGGTCCACCAATTCTCGAGGGGGGAGCTTACCTGACTGCAGACATAACCCAAGATGGCCAGCACTTTACTGAGGCACAGTAAGGCTCTGAAGGCACCTAGAAAAAAAAATAGGGACAAGGTAATTAGGCATAACATCTTCCTTTAAACTTCATTGTTATTTTGAGTGTAAACCCTTTTGGAATAAAAAACAACAAAAGTGGTATAAAGGTGATACCTTTTATTAGCTAACTAAGATAATCATAGCAAGCTTTCAGAGCATTCTAGGTCCTTTTTCAAGCTGAATACAATGAAGCTGTGGTGCTCTCTGATATTTATACAACAGAGAGCACCACAGCTTCATTGTATTTAGCTTGAAAAAGGAACTAGAATGAAAGCTTGCTATGATCTTAGTTAGCCAATAAAGGTATCACCTTTATACCACTTTTGTTATTTAAACATTTTGATCACGGTACACCACCTTTCCCTGCATAGTAACATAGTAATTGAGGTTAAATAAAGACATTCTTCCATCTGGTCCAACATGTATACCCTCCTCTTTAACCCTACCTAACAGTTCTAGAGGAAGGCAAAAAAACACCCCTGCTAAAAAGGGTGGGGAAATTCTGACTCCAAATGGCAATTGGAAAGTATCCCTGGATCAACCAGAACTACAGTATATGTATTAATACCAGCAATTCTCAATGGTATATAGTATCCCTGTACCAACCAGAACTACCGTATATGTAATAATACCAGTAATTCTCAATATTATATATTATCCCTGTACCAACCAGAACTACAGTATATGTATTAATACCAGTAATTCATAATATTATATAGTATCCCTGTACCAACCAGAACTACAGTATATATATTAATACCAGTAATTCTCAATATTATATAGTATCAACTGTACCAACCAGAACTACCAGATAGTATTAATACCAGTAATTCAATATTATATAATCCCTGTACCAACCAGAACTACACTGTATGTAATATACCAGTAATTCTCAATATTATATAGTATCCTGTACCAACCAGAACTACAGTATATGTATTATACCAGTAATTCTCAATATTATAATATCCCTGTACCAACCAGAACTACAGTATAGTATAATACCGTAATTCCAATATTATATAGTATCCCTGTACCACAAGAACTACGGTATATGTAATAATACCAGTAATTCTCATATTATATATAGTATCCTGTACCAACCAGAACTACAGTATATGTAATAATACCAGTAATTCTCAATATTATATAGTATCCCTGTATACAACCAGCAACTACAGTATATGTATTAATACCAGTAATTCTCAATATATACTATCCTGTACAACCAGAACTACAGTATATGATTAATACCAGTAATTCTCAATATTATATAGTATCCCTGTACCAACCAGAACTACACTGTAGGTATATTACCAGTAATTCTCAATATTTTTAAAGGGTATGTTCAGATATTTTTTTTAGCAAAACATTCCCCCTGTCCCCACAGCCCCAACGCTATGTTTGTAATATCAGAAAATGCCCAGAACTTTACTTCCTTCTTCTTGCTGCCGGCCCTCTGCTTGCGAGAAAATGCAAGCAGAGGGACGGGACCGGCAGTCGCGTCTGTGATTGGCTGAGCGGCAGCCAATCACGGACTCGGCTGCCGGGAGTTCAGTGCGCCGGAGGCAATGATGTTCTGGGCATTTTCTGATATTACAAACATAGCGGTTGGGGCTGGGGGACAGGGCAATGTTTGCTTAAAAGGGTTTTACACTAGGGGGAGGGAATCCAAATCGAGAGGGAGGGGGAGAAGGGCTTCAGTAGCATGCCAAACTTCTCCCGGAGGCCAGGTAGGAGGCAGAGTCCTATATGGACTCTGCTATCCTCCTGGTGGGAGTTTTGGTGATTGGGGGGGGGGGGGACTACAGGATAACTATATGGAGCTGGGATGTGAGTAAGGATTAAACTACACTACTGATGGGGCCAGTAGTGGGAGGATTTAGTTTTGGGGGTGGACATGCCCTTTAAGCTTTAGAAACTTATCTAGCCCACTTAAAACTATTCAATGAACTTGCCATTACCCCATCTGGAAGAGAGTTGCACCGTTCTCACTGTAAAGAAACCTTTCCTAACTGAAGATGAAACTTCTCTTTCCAATCTAAGACATCCCACCCTGCCCCTTCGGCTTCCGGGCAGGGTGGGGAAAGGGTGCGTGGCGCCAGTGTGCTAGGGTGGTGGGAGGCGGAGTTAGGGAGGGGTTGGGCGTTTCGTGGCGTAGCCTAAAAGTGGGAGTGACTTGGGAGGAGACTCAAGTCTCCTCTAAGTCCGGGAGTCTGAGGTGGTCTCGCGGGAGTGCGGGGAGCACCCCAGAATGAGGGAGACTCCCGGACGATCCGGAGGTGTGGGATACCTGCAATCCTAAAGAATATCCATGAGTCCCCTGATATGAACTATTTGGCCCATTTGGATTTAATGTTTTAGTTTTATATACATTCTAGTGATTTGATGGGCTGCAGATTGTGTTAGCCAATCAATGCATAGAGTGTTTATTTATTTGTTTTCTGTTTATAGGGTTTAATATCATTTGCTATTTGGACTGGACAAACACTTGATCATTCTTCCCTGCAAGAAGAGGTATGTATGTTTTATAGTGTGTTTAGGGTAAAGGGTCCTTTTTAAGTGGTTTCCTTATATTGTCTACGTGCATAAAACTGTGTGTACATAATCATCCGGTCAATTAACATAGTGACACCATGTTATTTTTAAAAAAAAATCAGACTGCCAATGAATCTGTTAGAATAATGATTATTTTCTACTGGTAGTCTTTCCATTAATGCTGGATCAGCTGGAAAGTTGGATACACAAAGGGGCGGTGTGTTTTTTCTGCTTAACAAGAGGCATGTGGAGGAAAAACATGGTGATCAGACACCGAAAGGTGTCTCCACTGTTTCCAAACAGTGAAAAATGCTTAGAATTTAGCTCACATAGATGGTTCCACGGGAATCTCAATAGTCAGTTTTTCCATAAACTGAGAGTTTCCCCATTGTTGTCGATAAAAAGAGATTTATAATTCTGACCTGTTTATATAGTTTATTTTACTTTAACAAGCAGCTTGTTGTTATGTCAGCCATCCTATACACATATACACTCCCCTTTTTGCAGACTCATGTTTCTCTGGAGCAGCGGGATTCCAATGTGAATACGGAGGAGTCCGACGCCAGAGGATATCCGAATGACGTGTCACCAGTTTGTACAGTACCATAGAGATTTGTGTATTCGGAATGTAGTCAAGGAAAGAAGGTAACTGAGATATAAAGAAAGACACATTTTTGGGGATATGTATATGTTCTGCATTTACAATCAAATAGGCAATCATAGAAAGATACAACTGTTAAATCAATAAGGCTTTCATATCTTGTATGTCCAAAAGGGTCCATATAACGAGTAATGGCTTCTGTGGTGCTGTTAGGTTTGTTAGCTTCAGAGAGGAACATTTCAAGTAATTTCTGTTTGCTGATTGACAGGAGACCACAGTTACCCTTTAAAGGGCATGTCCCACCCCCAAAACAAAATTTAACCCACTACTGGCCCCACTGTGTAGTGGTTTAAAAAAAAAAAAAAAATTCTTACTATCTGCTCTTATGGTTCTTGAATCTATTCCTCTCTTTATACAAGACAATATCTTGCTAGCTCTAGCTGTTGCTACCTGGCATTGTTTGCTATGGCTAAGTCTGTTATCTACCAGAACCCCCAAATCTTTTTCCATTACAGATGCACTTAACACAGAGTTATTTATGGTGTAGGTGGCACAGGGATTATTAAATCCCAAATGCATCACCTTACATTTATCAACTCTATCCCTGTACCATCCCTGTACCATCCAGAACTACAGTATATGTATTAATACCAGTAATTCTCAATATTATATAGTATTCCTGTACCAACCAGAACTACAGTATATGTAATAATACCAGTAATTCACAATATTATATAGTATCCCTGTACCAACCAGAACTACAGTATTTGTATTAATACCAGTAATTCTCAATATTATATAGTATCCCTGTACCAACCAGAACTACAGTATATGTAATAATACCAGTAATTCACAATAATCTATAGTATCCCTGTACCAACCAGAACTACAGTATTTGTATTAATACCAGTAGTAATTCTCAATATTATATAGTATCCCTGTACCCCAGAATACACTGTATGAATAATACACAGTAATTCTCAATATTTTTAAAGGGTATGTTCAGATATTTTTTTTAGCAAACATTCCCCTGTCCCCACAGCCCCAACCGCTATGTTTGTAATATCAGAAAATGCCCAGAACTTTACTTACCTTCTCTCTTGCTGCCGGCCCTCTGCTTGCGAGAAAATGCAAGCAGAGGGACGGGACCGGCAGTCGCGTCTGTGATTGGCTGAGCGGCAGCCAATCACGGACTCGGCTGCCGGGAGTTCAGTGCGCCGGAGGCAAGAGGGAAGGTAAGTAATGTTCTGGGCATTTTCTGATATTACAAACATAGCGGTTGGGGCTGGGGGGACAGGGGCAATGTTTGCTTAAAAGGGTTTTACACTAGGGGGAGGGAATCCAAATCGAGAGGGAGGGGGAGAAGGGCTGCAGTACGCATGCCAAACTTCTCCCGGAGGCCAGGTAGGAGGCAGAGTCCTATATGGACTCTGCTATCCTCCTGGTGGGCAGTTTTTGGGACTTTGGGGGGGGACTACAGGATAACTATATGGAGCTGGGATGTGAGGTAAGGATTAAACTACACTACATGATGGGGCCAGTAGTGGGAGGATTATAGTTTTGGGGGTGGACATGCCCTTTAAGCTTTAGAAACTTATCTAGCCCACTTTTAAAACTATTCAATGAACTTGCCATTACCCCATCTGCTGGAAGAGAGTTGCACCGTTCTCACTGTAAAGAAACCTTTCCTAACTTGAAGATGAAACTTCTCTTCTTCCAATCTAAGACATCCCACCCTGCCCCTTCAGGCTTCCGGGCAGGGTGGGGAAAGGGTGCGTGGCGCCAGTGTGCTAGGGTGGTGGGAGGCGGAGTTAGGGAGGGGTTGGGCGTTCCGTGGCGTAGCCTTAGAAAGTGGGAGTGACTTGGGAGGAGACTCAAGTCTCCTCTTAAGTCCGGGAGTCTGAGGTGGTCTCGCGGGAGTGCGGGAGACCACCCCAGAATGAGGGAGACTCCCGGACGATCCGGGAGGTGTGGGATACCTGCAATCCTAAAGAATATCCATGAGTCCCCTGATATGAACTATTTGGCCCATTTGGATTTAATGTTTATGTTTTATATACATTCTAGTGATTTGATGGGCTGCAGATTGTGTTAGCCAATCAATGCATAGAGTTGTTTATTTTATCTGTTTTCTGTTCTTATAGGGTTTAATATCATTTGCTATTTTTGGACTGGACAAACACTTGATCATTCTTCCCTGCAAGAAGAGGTATGTATGTTTTATAGTCGTGTTTAGGGTAAAGGGTCCTTTTTAAGTGGTTTCCTTATATTGTCTACGTGCATAAAACTGTGTGTACATAATCATCCGGTCAATTAACATAGTGACACCATGTTATTTTTAAAAAAAAATCAGACTGCCAATGAATCTGTTAGAATAATGATTATTTTCTACTGGTAGTCTTTCCATTAATGCTGGATCAGCCTGGAAAGTTGGATACACAAAGGGGCGGTGTGTTTTTTCTGCTTAACAAGAGGCATGTGGAGGAAAAACATGGTGATCAGACACCGAAAGGTGTCTCCACTGTTTCCAAACAGTGAAAAATGCTTAGAATTTAGCTCACATTAGATGGTTCCACAGGGAATCTCAATAGTCAGTTTTTCCATAAACTGAGAGTTTCCCCATTGTTGTCGATAAAAAGAGATTTATAATTCTGACCTGTTTATATAGTTTATTTTACTTTAACAAGCAGCTTGTTGTTATGTCAGCCATCCTATACACATATACACTCCCCTTTTTGCAGACTCATGTTTCTCTGGAGCAGCCGGGATTCCAATGTGAATACGGAGGAGTCCAGACTGCCAGAGGATATCCGAATGACGTGTCACCAGTTTGTACAGTACCATAGAGATTTGTGTATTCGGAATGTAGTCAAGGAAAGAAGGTAACTGATATAAAGAAAGACACATGTTTTGGGGATTATGTATATGTTCTGCATTTACAATCAAATAGGCAATCATAGAAAGATACAACTGTTAAATCAATAAGGCTTTCATATCTTGTATGTCCAAAAGGGTCCATAATAACAGAGTATATGGCTTATGCTGGGTGCTGTTAGGTTTGTATAGCTCCAGAGAGGAACATTTCAAGTAATTTCTGTTTGCCTGATTGACAGGAGACCACAGTTACCCTTTAAAGGGCATGTCCACCCCCAAAACTAAAATTTAACCCACTACTGGCCCCACTGTGTAGTGGTTAAAAAAAAAAAAAAAAATTCTTACATATCTGCTCTTTATGGTTCTCCTGCAGTGCCTGTCCAAAGTTCCAAAAAGTGAAGAGTAGGAGCTGCCTGTGAGTCATCCGGTCCCTGCTTATTCCTTGTCCTCTGAGAGGTCTCTGGTACGCGCAGGGGAGCTCTTCCCCCAACCCCAAACTCCCCTCCATCCCTCTGGATCCATCTTGGCTGCTTGGTTCCCTACCTTTTTCTGTAGTGTAGGGAAACCTTGCCCATCCCAAAAGCAGCAGAAATGTGCTTACTCTCCTTCGTTCCCTCGGCACTCTGCATTGCCGGCAGCCATGTCTGTAATTAGCTGCCTCTCAGCAATTACAGACGGAGCTGCTGGTCCAGCCCCTGCCTGTAACTTCTGGCAAGCAGAGTACATTTCTGCTGCTGCTTTTACAAAACGAACTTGGCGGTTGGGGTTGGGCTACACTACAAAAAAAGTTTTTTTTATGGGTGGAGAGACCCTGTAAGAATTTCGGAAGTCAATGTGCAGACGGTACTGCTCTGCTACATTCTTCTAATTATGTAGTAAATCTGTGGCATTTTTGGGGCAACCATTTAAACTGCAATTCCCAGGATGAAATTGGAAAGTTATCGCCCAGATAGCAATCATAAAGTATTTGTCAGTGGAACATGTAAACAGGTAAAAAAAATCATTATTTCAATATGACAATTTGTCAAAGTAAAGGAGGATGATAATATAAGTTATTAGTTATTGTAGGAACGAATGTCTAATCCGCTTTAACATCTAACTAGTGTATGGCCAAGATAAAGTCTCAAATTTGTAAATGTAACCTTATTCGCACATACCCAGGAGCCATCTACACCTTGCCGTTACCTGGCAAATCGCATCAGATAAGTTCGACTATAAGCCACTCTGATTGCCTCTCTTATTAAATAAGCCTGTATTTTTTCTAGACATTATTCCTGGTTTCAAAAAAAGAGATATTACATTACACACCTTAGCTCAGTTATTACAGACACCAAACTTCCCCCCCCTACTTTTGCCCCCCTTTATGTACATTTTAATGTTGCCCTTCCCTTAACATTAAACATACCCGTTCCTGCTTTACTAACAAACCTGTCATGCTGTCTTTCCTGTCTTCCTCTCTGTTATTCTCAACCTGCTGATCAATTTCAGTGATGGTCCCAGAATGAAAGAACATAAGGGTGAATCATTCCTTTGAAATGCAGGTGTGGTACAAGGACTTCCCCTGGAGTGTTCTATGGTTCTGAACTGGTGAGTTGGCTTGTTGAGTTGGGACTTGCTCCAGATCGAGGTGAAGCTGTCGTCTATGGGGAAAGGCTGCGTAAAGGAGGCGTTATTCAACACATAACAGATGAATATGAATTTAAGGATGAAAACCTCTACTATCGCATGCTGAAGAAGAAAAAATTCTCCCACTAAACAGCTGATAGAGACTGGAAAGGTTTTCCAATATCCTCATTAAATTAAGGGTTTGATTGTTACCCTGGTAGCTTTGCAGCCTGGCTTGTGTGAGCTTTGTATTCGCCTATGCAAAACCATCCATGCACTCTTATTTACAAAGCTTGGTGCATCAAGTGTTAATTTATTTTTCAGACAGTATGTAAATTTTGTAATCGATGGTCGGTAATGATTAGGACAATTTATACTTGAAAAATACTGGTTCATAGTGCAAAGATGACATATAGTCATGCAGATTTTATTCAGAATTTCTTTTTATGCACTTTTTGTGTACATGTTTTAAAGCACTCCTACAAACTGACTCAGGTTACATTTTTAGCTGACAAAATATAATAAATATCATGGACATCCTAATCCATAGTTGCCCTTCCAGGGACGTTGGATACTTCTATTAACTTATTTGGCATTATAAAGTCCAAATACATTTAAAATACATTTTAACTGAGGAGAACTGAAGGGTCAAGATGATAATCCCATCATAGGATTTCCTTGTACTGCATACTGTGTTAATATTGTTCACAAAATGTTTGGCCTGCACTTAACTGACAATATTGGTTTTTCATCTCTACAGCAGATAAAGGTCCTAACCTAAGGCCTGGTACACACTGAAAAATGTTGTACCTTTCTTTCAGGCCGGCAGTCTACCGCTCAATAAACTGATCGTTAGTCTGCTGGTCAGAAGAAAAGGTAACACAGCTGACTATTCAGAACAACTGATGGTGCAAGCATTGAAGCCCATATGAGCGGGCAAATATTACTGACCTGTCCAATTGAAATTGTATCTGATTTGATGAAAGTACAATTGAGATCTGTCTGATGGGACAAAAATTTTCATTGTATTTTGACCTGTTCGACTGAAATATCATGGCAGATGGTTGATTGGGATGAAATACCTGGAAGAATGGCAATACCCTAAATGATGGGACTTGTAGAGTACAGAAAAAATTGTGATGTACAGTCTATTATATATATATATATATTTATTTGTTTGTTTGTTTAAAGGACAACTCCATCCTCCATAATGAATTTTTTTTAGAAAGAATGGCCAATTTAAAATATGTTGATATATCCTACCTTGTCCTCTAGAATCAATAGCGTATGCCTGCTAGGCTCCTTGATTCCTCTAAGGGGTCGTGTGTGTGTTAACGGCTATATTTGTTCACCTCCCTTCAGCACTTTAGTGAGCTGGTTATGAACTTGAGCATGCTCAGAGGAGACAGCTAGAGAAATAGCATTCAGTCATTGGCTGTGATGTCAACAGTCAAATTTATGCCATGAATGACAAGCAACAAACAATTCCATTTTTTTCCCTCTTTACTATCAGATATTAAAGGGAGTTTACTGCCGTTTCAAAAGTTATTGATTGTCTAGTATTTGGATTTTATGTTTTTAACTTAGTTTATGTACCTGATGCTATTAAAGTAACCTGTATATGGGTGAATTATATATAAATATATAACTACGAATATGATGTCCCTATAGCAGAATACATTCAGTAATATTCTATGTTCTCGCTAATACTTTAGGACTCTCAAACATCCAGCATTCTCAGCTAAACACAAATGATAACATAATTAAAACGTGTCATCATTTCTGTGGGGAAGTCCCTTTATAATAATGACAAAAAGTAATGAAATATGACAATTCTTCAAACAGTGTTTCTGCTTTTTATGTATAAAGAATGACTACAGGCTATGGCCAAGTGTTTCTAACCATCCATATTTTTGTGCTGCGTAAACCTGCCCACTTTATTTTCATCAAACAGTCTGACTGGTTATGCATTAAACTTGGACTATGGCGGTTTACTTGTTGTTTGTTTTACTCTTCTCAAGAAAAATTGATCTAAAGTAGAAACAAATTTAATTGGGAAAGTCACCATAAAGCTTGTTTACTCTTGTAATTCATTACCAACCTTTCATACTTTTCCGTATTTAAAAGTGTAACTGTGGTCTCCAAACAAGTTGAGTTAAAATTAAAGTCCAGTTTCCTACCTTTTAAAACGAGCCATCAACCACCTCTCTACGTGCTCCACTGCCCAAGATATAAAGAAATGACTGACCAGAAAGTTAATGGGTGGGAGGCTGACATGTGACATTCCTAAGGCTTCTCCTGCACAGTGCCGCCGGCAAGCACAGCCTCAGACTCCCTCAGTGTGTGAGGGAGACAGGAAGTCCCTCCTGTCTGCTGTGTGAAGTCCTGAAAGAGTAGGTAAGGGAATCTACAGCCCTTCTTTCCCACTATGTAAAAACAGCCTGAAACAGAGTTCTCACTCTGTAGGGGGGGGTGGTGTCTGAGTGGCCCACAGCACCTGCGAGTGGGTGGGGCTTATGCACCTGCGAGTGGGTGGGGCTTGTGCACCTGTGGGTGGGGCCACATGGGGCTGGAAAAGAATTGGCCAAGGGGGCCTGCAATGGGAGGGACCATGGGGTCCATGAGTGGGAGGGACCAGGGGGGCTGCAAAGGGGAGGAGGAGACACTACAGTTTTTAGAGCAGGAAGTGCAGGGGACCTGGTGATGCTGCTGCCATATCACACACAAAAATGTAAACAATGAAAAAAAATTGCAACATTTCTCAGGAGAGCAATTCCTATCAATTTACCTAAAGTCATTTTTGGACCACAGATCCCCTTTAATTTAATAATCGAATGTTAGTCTGGCACCATCTTGGCCATTCATCTGTGTGAAGAAACACACAAATTACCCCTCACCACATCATTGTAGTGTACACCATTGTTGTAATTTGTTTTTGGTTTTTTTCCTCACCACCCTCTTTCCCATGCATTGTCTCATTGTTCCCTCATTCCCGCATACAATTTATTTTCTATTACATTAAAAAATACATTTAAGCACATTGCTTTAGTTATTTTACACAGGTATTAAAAACAGGCACGTGAAGTGCATTTTAATGCAGTGCGTGTTGATTGGTTTACTGGGTGTTTGCTTAAAGTTTAAATCCACATACCTTATCAGATGCCTGGTCATATGACTTATCACTGCGAACTGCTTTTAGCTGAACATTTATCTGTAACACAAAACAGTCCAGGTCACACTCTAGCACACTGTTGGCTCAATGCCATGCAATTCCATAGGTGCAGTCCCCCTGCCCTCCACTCCTAAGGCCAGACACTTCTTTAGCACTAGAATATATAGGGGAACACACTACAAATGGTGAATCCAAAGTTTGATTGTGAAAAACAACAATGTTGTGTTGTTTTTCACAATAAAACTTTGTGAACCATCGCAAATGAAACATAGGGGCATATTTATAAAGGTTCGTTAAATATTCACCACCGTTATCGCCTCCATATTTGGACTTACCGCAATTTATAAAGCGGCAATAACCTGTGGCAAAAAGTCATTAACGTCACTTTTCGCCATATCGCTCTTCACCATACATCGCTGCGGTAACCGATTGATCATATTTATAAAATGGCGAAAAGGGTTTTATTGCGTAAAGTTCAGCCATCCAAATTCCCCAAGTCTGAGGTGGCCATTTATCTAGCCTGCCATATGATGGTAAATGGATTAAACTCCCTGGTGGCTTTTCAAAGTAGTGTCAAATTGGTTAATACACACTGAACACCTATCTTTGTTATTTAAAGGGGAAGTTCAGTGCAAATACATGTACTTTTCAGAAAAAAGAGCAGTATTTTCCCAATGAACTTATCCTGCCCATTCAGCATTTTCTCTGTGTATAAATAACTGCAACCAAAATACTGTCTTCCTGTTTGCAGGACCCCTAATAGATACCGTTATGGTCTTGCCCTTGACCCAGCGCCTGGGTTGATTCAGTTGCTTAGTAGAGATCTGAGCATGTTTGTCCCATCCAACAACCAATCAGTAGAAATTACTGTTAGGAACATTCCAAGGATGTGGTGCATTCTGGGAAGAAGAAGGACCGTTAGAACCTGAAATGTCAGCTCACTTAATGTCAACAGCTGGGAACAGCAAAGGGTATGAAATCAACTGATTTTTCAAAATGGGAGAGAATATGTAGAATAAATAAGAAGGCATTATACAAACGAACAATTAAACAAATATTGATAATTTCCACTGAACTGTCCCTTTAAAAATAGCCTAACACATGAGGTGGTTTTTTTCAGCAAAAGACATGACAATTAGTGTAAAACTCACCCAGGCGAATGTTCTCATTTTTATTAATAGGACTAGTTTTTTTATTGTTGCTCATTTTCAGCAAATGCCAGCTAATTATCCAACCAGTTCCATTAATATGGGAACATACCATAGTGCTGTGTAAGAAATAGTCATGTTAATGGAACAATCCAGTAAGTTAAAAAATGCCTTAACGATGTTTGATGAAAATTCTGGTAAAACTGCCAAAAATTCAACAAAAGGCAGAAAAGGGGCAAAAGGGCGAAATTTCACCTATTTATAAATAGCTTTAATACACAATGTAAAAATAGCTCTGAGATATCACCTTCTCTGCTTTATTAATATGCCTCTAAATTAAACATATACATTAGTGTTTATTTTGCTAAAGACCTCCCTTTAATGTCGGCAAGTTTTTGCTTGCAGCCCTGGCATGGTAATGGCCGATGCTAAATTTCTCTTTTCTCCGCGATACCAGACTAAATGCAATCAATATGGTGATGTTGTCAGTGCACATCGGCGATACTAACGTCACACATCTCTGAATCAAAAACAAGCGGTTTTATAGAAAATAACACTGTCATTGTGACATCCTGCGATAGCAAAATGACGAAAATATTGATCGTTTATAAATATGCCCCTAAGGCTGAGGCCACACTGTAACACGCTTCCGCAGGTTAATGTTCGAAATTGTACGTGTTCCCAGTGCGCGCAATTGCGATCTCCTTCACAATCGTAACGTGTGCCATAGCGCAAAAAATGCGGATCACAAGCTCTCCGATTATCGTATAGCAAGAGTAGCACACTAGTGTGGCCACATCAATTGGCTTTCGGGTTGCATTTAAAAGTGCTTCAGTGTGGCCTAACCCTAAGTGTTAAATTTAATTAATTTTACTGACATACTGTTAAACAACACCCATACTTAGCAAGCTTTAAACAGAACATTAAAGGGCATGTCCACCCCCAAAACTATAATCCCCCCAACTACTGGCCCCACCATGTAGTGTAGTTTAATCCTTACCTCACATCCCAGCTCCATGATCAATCAAATAAAATGTAATTCAAAAAAAAAAACAAACTCAACACCACTTCTGCATCCATCCACCATCACTCACATATTAATAACATGGAAACAGGAGCATTACAATAACTATATGGCATATCTGTGATATTTCCTTGATAAATTACCCAAATGCAAAAATGGAGTCCGATATTACATTGTTTTTCTTTGTTTTTAGAGGATAACTAAGGATAACTAAAAACCAAAAATGAACTTTTGAAAAATGGAAAGTAACTTGAGGAGCTACAGCACGTACAGTTTTAATTTGCCAGGTTAGTCTGTATTAAAGATAGTGCGGGAGAAAGGCTGGCAGAGGATAGTGAAGCCAGGAGGAAGGCTTGCAAATCCTTTTTCTATGGGCTGGTGCTCCTCATAGAAATAATAAAAGAGGTAGGGTTACCAGTCCTATATCCCTGTCCAAGTTCTTTCATTTAAATTATTTAATTAAAAAAAATGTATACACACTATAGTTCCCCTTTAAGGCTATGTCCACCCTGGAAAAAATTTTTTAATATATGGTCCCCCCTGGGCTCCCAGCCCCAACCGCTACAATTTTTTTTTTAAAGCCCCCCAAACTCTACTTACCTCCCCTCGATCCTCCCGCCGCGCTCCCGGCCTCCTGCTTGCAAGGAATGCAAGCAAGGGGCGGACGCGCAGCCGCGCGTCTGTGATGGCTGAGCGCAGCCAATCAAGACGCGGCTGCCGGCAGCTCATTTCGCCGGAGAGAAAGAGGAAGGTAAGTAAGAGTTGGGGAGCTTTCTAAAAAAAAAAAATATGCGTTGGGGCTGGGAGACATGGGGACACAATAATAGAGGGGATTTGAGCTAGGGGAGGGATAGATAGAACGGGGAGGGAGAGGAAGGGAGGGGGGGAGGGAGAAGGCTGCAGTACGCATGGCAAAAATCTACCTGAGGCCAGCTAGCAGGCGTGCCTATATGGACTCTGCTAGCCTCCTGGTGTCATTTTTGGGACTTTGGGGGGGGACTACAGGAGAACCTATGAGCTGGGGATGTGAGGTAAGGATTAAACTACACTACATGGTGGGGACTGGTGGGCCAGTAGTTGGGTGTGATTATCGTGGGAGGAAATCGATGTGCATCTTACTCCATCAGCCTTAGCTCTGCCCCCAACCCCCAAATCTTTTACCAACAAAGATTCACTTTGCACAGAGCCATTTATGGTGTAGGTAGCACAAGGATTGTTAAACCTCAAATGCATCACCTTACATTTATCAACATTGAATTATATGAACTCTCCTACATTCTGTTTTTTTCTGATATAGTAACATAGAAAGATGGGACGACTCATCAATCGATGTGCAGAACATTGAGTTTATTATACGATTAGTGCATAAAAACCAAGGGGAGATGATGATTTTTGTATGACTATCGTGGCTAAAAGTGGGGATCTATTGAAATGGCCATATTTCCATGGCATCCCTTTAGTAAATGTCACACTCCCTGAAGTTTCCTATGAGATAATAAACAGTGCATAGGGGAATATGACTTTTAAATGATTTTACAAACCTATGATCATATAAATGTATTCTCACACCCTTCTGCATCCACCATCAAATTTAATACATGGAAACAGGAGCATTTACATATATAGGCATATCTGTGATTTCCTTGATAAATTACCCAAATGCAGGAAAATGGAGTGCGATATTACAGTTTTCTTTTTGTTTTTAGAGGATAACTAGGATAACTAAAAACCAAAATGAACTTTTGAAAATGGAAAGGAAAGTAACTTGAGGGCTACAGCACGTACAGTTTTAATTTGCCAGGTTAGTCTGTATTAAAGATGTGCGGGGAGAAAGGTGGCAGAGGATGTGAAGCCAGGAAGGCTTGCAGAATCCTTTTCTATGGGCTGTGCTCCTCATAGAAAATATAAAAGGAGGTAGGGATTACCAGTCCTATATCCCTGTCCAAGTTCTTTTCATTTTAAATTATTTAATTAAAAAAAATGTATACACACATAGTTCCCCTTAAAGGCTATGTCCACCCTGGAAAAATTTTTAATATATGGTCCCCCGGGCTCCCAGCCCCAACCGCTACAATTTTTTTTTTAGAAAGCCCCCCAAACTCTACTTACCTCCCTCGATCCTCCGCCGCGCTCCCGGCCCTCTGCTTGCAAGGAAATGCAAGCAGAGGGGCGGGACCGGCAGCGCCGTCTGTTTTGGCTGAGCGGCAGCCAATCACAAGACGCGGCTGCCGGCAGCTCAGTTCGCCGGAGGAAAGAGGAGAGGTAAGTAAGAGTTTGGGAGACTTTCTAAAAAAAAAAAATATGCGGTTGGGGCTGGGGGACATGGGGGAGCACAATATTAAGGGGGATTTGAGCTAGGGGGAGGGATAGTAGAACGGGAGGGAGAGGGGGAGGGGGAGGGAGAAGGGCTGCAGTACGCATGGCAAAATCTACCTGAGGCCAGCTAGCAGGCAGTGTCCTATATGGAATCTGCTAGCCTCCTGGTAGTCATTTTTGGGACTTTGGGGGGGGACTACAGGAGAACCCTATGGAGCTGGGTGTGAGGTAAGGATTAAACTACACTACATGGTGGGGCCAGTAGTTGGGGGGATTAGTTTTGGGGTGGACATGCCTTAATGTTCTGTTTTAAAGCTTGCTAAGTATGGGTGTTGTTTACAGTATGTCAGAAAATTAATTAAATTTAACACTTAGGGTTAGGCCACACTGAAGCATTTAAATGCAACCCGAAAGCCAATTGATGTGGCCACACTAGTGTGTACTCTTGCTATACGATAATCGGAGAGCTTGTGATCCGCTCTTTTGCGCTATGGCACACGTTACGATTGTGAAAGAGTCGCAATTGCGCGCACTGGGAACACGTACAATTTCGAACATTAACCTGCGGAAGCGTGTTACAGTGTGGCCTCAGCCTTAGGGGCATATTTAAACGATCAATATTTTGTCATTTGTGCTACGCAGGATGTCACATGACAGTGTTATTTTCTATAAAACCGCTTGTTTTTGATTCAGCGATGTGTGACGTTAGTATCGCCGATGTGCACTGACAACATCACCATATTGATTGCATTTAGTCTGGTATCGCGGAGAAAGAGAAATTTAGCATCGGCCATTACATGCAGGGCTGCAAGCAAAAACTTGCCGCATTAAAGGGAGGGTCTTTAGCAAAATAACACTAATGTATATGTTTAATTAGAGGCATATTATAAAGCAGAGAAGGTGATATCTCAGAGCTATTTTTACATTGTGTATTAAAGCTATTTATAAATAGGTGATTTCGCCCTTTTGCCCCTTTTCTGCCTTTTGTTGAATTTTGGCAGCGTTTTACAGAATTTTCATAAAAATCGTTAAGGCATTTTTTACTTACTGGATTGTTCATTAACATGACTATTTCTTACACAGCACTATGGTATGTTCCCATATTAATGGAACTGGTTGGATAATTAGCTGGCATTTGCTGAAAATGAGCAACATAAAAAAAACTAGTCCTATAATAAAAATGAGAACATTCGCTGGGTGAGTTTTACACTAATTGTCATGTCTTTTGCTGAAAAAAACCACCCTGTGTTAGGCTATTTTTAAAGGGACAGTTCAGTGGAAATTATCAATATTTGTTTAATTGTTCGTTTGTATAATGCCTTCTTATTTATTCTACATATTCTCTCCCATTTTGAAAATCAGTTGATTCATACCCTTTGCTGTCCCAGCTGTTGACATTAAGTGAGCTGACATTTAAGGTTCCAATGGTCCTTCGTCTTCCCAGAATGCACCACATCCTTGGAATGTTCCTAACAGTAATTTCTACTGATTGGTTGTTGGAGTGACAAACATGCTCAGATCTCTACTAAGCAAAAGAATCAACCCAGGCGCTGGGTCAAGGGCAAAACCATAACGGTATCTATTAGGGGTCCTGCAAACAGGAAGCAGTATTTTGGTTGCAGTTATATACACAGAGAAATGCTGAATGGGCAGGATAAGTTCATTGGGAAAATACTGCTCTTTTTTCTGAAAAGTACATGTATTTGCACTGAACTTCCCCTTTAAATAACAAAGATAGGTGTTCAGTGTGTATTAACCAATTTGACACTACTTTGAAAAGCCACCCAGGGAGTTTAATCCATTTACCATCATATGGCAGGCTAGATAAATGGGCACCTCAGACTTGGGGAATTTGGATGGCTGAACTTTACGCAATAAAACCCTTTTCGCCATTTTATAAATTGATCAATCGGTTACCGCAGCGATGTATGGTGAAGAGCGATATGGCGAAAAGTGACGTTAATGACTTTTGCCGCAGTTATTGCCGCTATAAATTGCGGTAAGTCCAAATATGGGGCGATACGGTGGTGAATATTTAACGAACCTTTATAAATATGCCCCTATGTTTCATTTGCGATGGTTCACAAAGTTTATTGTGAAAAACAAAACACAACATTGTTGTTTTTCACAATCAAACTTTGGATTCAACATTTGTAGTGTGTTCCCCATATATTCTAGTGCGTAAAGAAGTGTCTTCTTAGGAGTGGAGGGCAGGGGGACTGCACCTATGGAATTGCATGGCATTGAGCCAACAGTGTGCTAGAGTGTGACCTGGACTGTTTTTGTGTTACAGATAAATGTTCAGCTAAAAGCAGTTGCAGTGATAAGTCATATGACCAGGCATCTGATAAGGTATGTGGATTTAAACTTTAAGCAAACACCCAGTAAACCAATCAACACGCACTGCATTAAAAGACTTCACGTGCCTGTTTTTAATACCTGTGTAAAATAACTAAAGCAATGTGCTTAAAGTATTTTTATATGTAATAGAAAATAAATTGTATGCGGGAATGAGGGAACAATGAGACAATGCATGGGAAAGAGGGTGGTGAGGAAAAAAAACAAAAACAAATTACAACAATGGTGTACACTACAATGATGTGGGTGAGGGGTAATTTGTGTGTTTCTTCACACAGATGAATGGCCAAGATGGTGCCAGACTAACATTGATTATTAAATTAAAGGGGATCTGTGGTCCAAAAAGACTTTAGGTAAATTGATAGGAATTGCTCTCCTGAGAAATGTTGCAATTTTTTTTCATTGTTACATTTTTGTGTGTGATATGGCGCAGCATCACCAGGTCCCCTGCACTTCCTGCTCTAAAAACTGTAGTGTCTCCTCCTCCCTTTGCAGCCCCCTGGTCCCTCCCACTCATGGACCCCATGGTCCCTCCCATTGAGGCCCCCTTGGCCAATTCTTTTCCAGCCCCATGTGGCCCCACCCACAGGTGCACAAGCCCCACCCACTCGCAGGTGCTGTGGGCCACTCAGACACCACCCCCCCCTACAGAGTGAGAACTCTGTTTCAGGCTGTTTTACATGTGGGAAAGAAGGGCTGTAGATTCCCTTACCTACTCTTCAGGACTTCACACAGCAGACAGGGGACTTCCTGTCTCCCTCACACACTGAGGGATCTGAGGCTGTGCTTGCGGCGGCACTGTGCAGGAGAAGCCTTAGGAATGTCACATGTCAGCCTCCCACCCATTAACTTTCTGGTCAGTCATTTCTTTATATCTTGGGCAGTGGAGCACGTAGAGAGGTGGTTGATGGCTCGTTTAAAAGGTGGAAACTGGGCTTTAATTAACTCAAATTGTTTGGAGACCACAGTTACACTTTTAAATACGGAAAAGTATGAAAGGTTGGTAATGAATTACAAGAGTAAACAAGCTTTATGGTGACTCCCAATTAAATTTGTTTCTACTTTAGATCAATTTTCTTGAGAAGAGTAAAACAAACAACAAGTAAACCGCCATAGTCCAAGTTTAATGCATAACCAGTCAGACTGTTTGATGAAAATAAAGTGGGCAGGTTTACGCAGCACAAAAATATGGATGGTTAGAAACACTTGGCCATAGCCTGTAGTCATTCTTTATACATTAAAAAGCAGAAACAACTGTTTGAAGAATTGTCATATTTCATTACTTTTTGTCATTATTATAAAGGGACTTCCCCACAGAAATGATGACACGTTTTAATTATGTTATCATTTGTGTTTAGCTGGAGAATGCTGGATGTTTGAGAGTCCTAAAGTATTTGCGAGAACATAGAATATTACTGAATGTATTCTGCTATAGGGACATCATATTCGTAGTTATTATTTATATATAATTCACCCATATACAGGTTACTTTATAGCATCAGGTACATAAACTAAGTTAAAAACATAAAATCCAAATACTAGGCAATCAATAACTTTTGAAACGGCAGTAAACTCCCTTTAATATTGATAGTAAAGAGGGAAAAAAATGGAATTGTTGTTGCTTGTCATTCATGGCATAAATTTGACTGTTGACATCACAGCCAATGACTGAATGCTATTTCTCTAGCTGTCCCCTCTGAGCATGCTCAAGTTCATAACCAGCTCACTAAAGTGCTGAGGGAGGTGAACAAATATAGCCGTTACACACCACACGAACCCTTAGAGGAATCAAGGAGCCTAGCAGGCATACGCTATTGATTCTAGAGGAAAAGGTAGGATATATCAACATATTTTAAATTGGCCATTCTTTCTAAAAAAAATTATATGGAGGATGGAGTTGTCCTTTAAACAAACAAACAATAAATATATATATATATATAAATAGACTGTACATCACAATTTTTTCTTGTACTCTACAAGTCCCATCATTAGGGTATTGCCATCTTCCAGGTATTTCATTCAATCAACCATCTGCCATGATATTTCAGTCGAACAGGTCAAAATACAATGAAAATTTTTGTCCCATCAGACAGATCTCAATTGTACTTTCATCAAATCAGATACAATTTCAATTGGACAGGTCAGTAATATTTGCCCGCTCATATGGGCTTCAATGCTTGCACCATCAGTTGTTCTGAATAGTCAGCTGTGTTACCTTTTCTTCTGACAGCAGACTAACGATCAGTTTATTGAGCGGTAGACTGCCGGCCTGAAAGAAAGGTACAACATTTTCAGTGTGTACCAGGCCTTAGGTTAGGACCTTATCTGCTGTAGAGATGAAAAACCAATATGTCAGTTAAGTGCAGGCCAAACATTTGTGAACAATATTAACACAGTATGCAGTACAAGGAAATCCTATGATGGGATTATCATCTTGACCCTTCAGTTCTCCTCAGTTAAAATGTATTTAAATGTATTTGGACTTTATAATGCCAAATAGTTAATAGAAGTATCCAACGTCCCTGGAAGGGCAAATAGGATTAGGATGTCCATGATATTTATTATATTTTGTCAGCTAAAAATGTAACCTGAGTCAGTTTGTAGGAGTGCTTTAAAACATGTACCAAAAAGTGCATAAAAAAAATTCTGAATAAAATCTGCATGACTATATGTCATCTTTGCACTATGAACCAGTATTTTTCAAGTATAAATTGTCCTAATCATACCGACCATCGATTACAAAATTTACATACTGTCTTGAAAAATAATTAACACTTGATGCACCAAGCTTTGTAAATAAGAGTGCATGGATGGTTTTGCATAGGCGAATACAAAGCTCACACAAGCCAGGCTGCAAAGCTACCAGGGTAACAATCAAACCCTTAATTAATGAGGATATGGAAAACCTTTCCAGTTCTATCAGCTGTTTAGTGGGAGAATTTTTTCTTCTTCAGCATGCGATAGTAGAGGTTTCATCTAAATTCATATCATCTGTTATGTGTTGAATAACGCCTCCTACGCAGCCTTTCCCCATAGACGACAGCTTCACCTCGATCTGGAGAAGTCCCAACTCAACAAGCCAACTCACCAGTTCAGAAAATAGAACACTCCAGGGGAAGTCCTTGTACCACCCCTGCATTTCAAAGGAATGATTCACCCTTATGTTTTTCATTCTGGGAACATCACTGAAATGATCAGCAGGTTGAGAATAACAGAGAGGAAGACAGGAAAGACAGCATGAGCAGGTTTGTTAGTAAAGCAGGAAGGGTATGTTTAGTAAGGGAAGGGCAACATTAAAATGACATAAAGGGGGGCAAAAGTAGGGGGGGGAAGTTTGGGGTCTGTAATAACTGAGCTAAGGTGTGTAATGTAATATCTTTTTTTTGAAACCAGGAATAATGTCTAGAAAAAATACAGGCTTATTTAATAAGAGAGGCAATACGGTGGCTTATAGTCGAATTATCTGTGCGTTTGCCGGGTAACGGCAAGGTGTAGATGGCTCCGGGTATGTGCGAATAAGGTTACATTTACAAATTTGAGACTTTATCTGGCATACACTAGTTAGATGTTAAAGCGGATTAGACATTGTTCCTACAAAACTATAACTTATATTATCATCCTCCTTACTTTGACAAATTGTCATATTGAAATAATGATTTTTTTACACTGTTTACATGTTCCAATGAACATACTTTATGATTGCTATCTGGGCGATAACTTTCCAATTTCATCCTGGGAATTGCAGTTTAAATGGTTGCCCCAAAAATGCCACAGATTTACTACATAATTAGAAGAATGTAGCAGAGCAGTACCGTCTGCACATTGACTTCCGAAATTCTTAAGGGTCTCTCCACCATAAAAATAAACTTTTTTTGTAGTGTAGCCAACCCCAACCGCCAAGTTCGTTTTGTAAAAGCAGCAGCAGAATGTACTCTGCTTGCCAGAAGTTACAGGCAGGGGCTGGACCAGCAGCTCCGTCTGTAATTGCTGAGAGGCAGCTAATTACAGACATGGCTGCCGGAAGCAGAGTGCCGAGGGAACGAAGGAGAGTAAGCACATTTCTGCTGCTTTTGGGATGGGCAAGGTTTCCCTACACTACAGAAAAAGTGTAGGGAACCAAGCAGCCAAGATGGATCCAGAGGGATGGAGGGGAGTTTGGGGTTGGGGGAAGAGCTCCCCTGCGCGTACCAGAGACCTCTCAGAGGACAAGGAATAAGCAGGGACCGGATGACTCACAGGCAGCTCCTACTCTTCACTTTTTGGAAACTTTGGACAGGCAATGCAGGAGAACCATAAAGAGCAGATATGTAAGAATTTTTTTTTTTTTTTTAAACCACTACACAGTGGGGCCAGTAGTGGTTAAATTTAGTTTTGGGGGTGGACATGCCCTTTAAAGGGTAACGTGGGTCTCCTGTCAATCAGGCAAACAGAAATTACTTGAAATGTTCCTCTCTGGAGCTATACAAACCTAACAGCACCCAGCATAAGCCATTTACTCTGTTAATGGACCCTTTTGGACATACAAGATATGAAAGCCTTTTGATTTAACAGTTGTATCTTTCTATGATTGCCTATTTGATTGTAAATGCAGAACATATACATAATCCCAAAACATGTGTCTTTCTTTATATCAGTTACCTTCTTTCCTTGACTACATTCCGAATACACAAATCTCTATGGTACTGTACAAAATGGTGACACGTCATTCGGATATCCTCTGGCAGTTGGACTCCTCCGTATTCACATTGGAATCCCGGCTGCTCCAGAGAAACATGAGTCTGCAAAAAGGGGAGTGTATATGTGTATAGGATGGCTGACATAACAACAAGCTGCTGTGAAGTAAAATAAACTATATAAACAGGTCAGAATTATAAATCTCTTTTTTCGACAACAATGGGGAAACTCTCAGTTTATGGAAAAACTGACTATTGAGATTCCCTGTGGAACCATCTAAGTGAGCTAAATTCTAAGCATTTTTCACTGTTGTGGAAACAGTGGAGACACTTCGGTGTCTGATCACCATGTTTTTCCTCCACATGCCTCTTGTTAAGCAGAAAAAACACACCGCCCTTTGTGTATTCAACTTTCCAGGCTGATCCAGCATAATGGAAAGACTACCAGTAGAAAATAAAATTATTCTAACAGATTCATTGGCAGTCTGATTTTTTTTTAAAAATAACATGTGTGTCACTATGTTAATTGACCGGATGATTATGTACACACAGTTTTATGCACGTAGACAATATAAGGAAACCACTTAAAAAGGACCCTTTACCCTAAACACGACTATAAAACATACATACCTCTTCTTGCAGGGAAGAATGATCAAGTGTTTGTCCAGTCCAAAAATAGCAAAGATATAAACCCTATAAGAACAGGAAACAGATAAATAAACAACTCTATGCATTGATTGGCTAACACAATCTGCAGCCCATCAAATCACTAGAATGTATATAAAACATAAACATTAAATCCAAATGGGCCAAATAGTTCATTCAGGGGAATCATGGATATTCTTTAGGATTGCAGGTATCCCACACCCGGCTGTCCGGGAGTCTCCTCATTCTGGGGTGTCTCCCGCACTCCCGCGAGACCACCTCAGAATCCCGGACTTAAGAGGAGACTTGAGTCTCCTCCAAGTCACTCCCACTTTTAAGGCTACGCCACGGAACGCCCAACCCCTCCCTAACTCCGCCCTCCACCACCCTAGCACACTGGCGCCACGCACCCTTTCCCCACCCGCCCGAAGCCTGAAGGGGCAGGGTGGGATGTCTTAGATTGGAAGAAGAGAAGTTTCATCTTCAAGTTAGGAAAGGTTTCTTTACAGTGAGAACGGTGTGCAACTCCTTCCAGAGATGGGGTAATGGCAAGTTCATTGAATAGTTTTAAAAGTGGGCTAGATAAGTTTCTAAAGCTTTAAGGGCATGTCCACCCCCAAAACTATAATCCTCCCACTACTGGCCCCATCATGTAGTGTAGTTTAATCCTTACCTCACATCCCAGCTCCTATAGTTATCCTGTAGTCCCCCCCCCCCCCCAAAGTCCCAAAAACTGCCCCCCAGGAGGATAGCAGAGTCCATATAGGACTCTGCCTCTACCTGGCCTCCGGGAGAAGTTTGGCATGCGTACTGCAGCCCTTCTCCCCTCCCTCTCGATTTGGATTCCTCCCCCTAGTGTAAACCCTTTTAAGCAAACATTGCCCCTGTCCCCCCAGCCCCACCGCTATGTTTGTAATATCAGAAAATGCCCAGAACATTACTTACCTTCCTCTTGCCTCCGGGACTGAACTCCCGGCAGCCGAGTCCGTGATTGGCTGCCGCTCAGCCAATCACGACGCGACTGCGGTCCCGTCCTCTGCTTGCATTTTCTCGCAAGCAGAGGCCGGCAGCAAGAGAGAAGGTAAGTAAAGTTCTGGGCATTTTCTGATATTACAAAACTAGCGTTTGGGGCTGTGGGGACAGGGGGAATGTTGCTAAAAAAAAATATCTGAACATACCCTTTAAAAATATTGAGAATTACTGGTATATTACATACAGTGTAGTTCTGGTGGTGGTACAGGGATACTATAATATTGAGAATTACTGGTATTTATACATATACTGTAGTTCTGGTTGGTACAGGGATAGTATATAATATTGAGAATTACTGGTATTAATATTTACGTAGCTGGTTGGTACAGGGATACTATATAATATGAGAATTACTGGTATTATTACATATACTGTATTCTGGTTGGTACAGGAATATATATATAATTTGAGAATTACTGGTATTATACATATACCGTAGTTCTGGGTGGTACGGGGATACTATATAATATTGAGAATTACTGGTATTAATACATATACTGTAGTTTTGGTTGGTACAGGGATACTATATAATATTGAGAGAATTACTGGTATTATTACATACAGTGTAGTTCTGGTTGGTACAGGGATACTATATAATATTGAGAATTACTGGTGATTAATACATATACTGTAGTTCTGGTGGTACAGGGATAATATAAATATTGAGAATTACTGGTATTAATATATATACTGTAGTTCTGGTTGGTACCGGGAACTATATAATATTATGAATTACTGGTATTAATACATATACTGTAGTTCTGGTTGGTACGGTACGGATAATATATAATATGAGAATTACTGGTATTATTACATAACGGTAGTTCTGGTTGGTACAGGATACTATATACCATTGAGAATGCTGGTATTAATACATATACTGTAGTTCTGGTTGATCCAGGGATACTTTCCAATTGCCATTTGGAGTCAGAATTCCCCACCCTTTTTAGCAGGGGGTTTTTTTGCCTTCCTCTAGAACTGTTAGGTAGGGTTAAGAGGAGGGTATACATGTTGGACCAGATGGAAGAATGTCTTTATTTAACCTCAATTACTATGTTACTATGCAGGGAAAGGTGGTGTACCGTGATCAAAATGTTTAAATAACAAAAGTGGTATAAAGGTGATACCTTATGGCTAACTAAGATCATAGCAAGCTTTCATTCTAGTTCCTTTTTCAAGTGAATACAATGAAGCTGTGGTGCTCTCTGTGTATAAATATCAGAGAGCCCACAGCTTCATTGTATTCAGCTTGAAAAAGGACCTAGAATGCTCTGAAAGCTTGCTATGATTATCTTAGTTAGCTAATAAAAGGTATCACCTTTATACCACTTTGGTTTTTTATTCCAAAGGGTTTACACTCAAAATAACAATGAGTTTAAATGGAAGCTGTATGCCTAACTTACCTTGTCCCTATTTTTTTTCTAGGTGCTTCAGAGCCTTACTGTGCCTCAGTAAAGTGCTGGCCATCTTGGGTTATGTCTGCAGTCAGGTAAGCTCCTCCCCTCGAGAATTGGTGGACCTCGTTCGGCGGGTGGCACACGCAAGCATTGAGGTAACTGCTACATGATTTATGGACCCAAGCCTGGAACGAGGTCCACCAATTTCAAGGGGAGGAGCTTACCTGACTGCAAACATAACTCAAGATGGCCAGCACTTTACTGAGGCACAGCTAAGCTTGAAGGCACCTAGAAGAAAAAACAAAAAAAAGGACCAAGGTGAGTAAGGCTGGGTACACATGAGGGACAATCTGGCCTGACCGATCGTCACTCCATAGGGAACGCACGATTGATGTGATTTTCCGCCCAGTCTGATCCGGACTGAGGACGATCGAGGTCGGTCGCCCCGCCCACACCAGCCAATATTTTTTGGCCGTAATTCTATTTAAACTTCATTGTTATTTGAGTGGACTTATCTTTTAATACATTAGTAGACAGATAAAATGGGAATTCAATCTGTTAATGGAATTCACATCTTTCTAAGGTAATTTGTAGGTTTATTTGAAAACTTCCTGGAGGTGTCAGTGTGTCTAAAAGGATGTTTAGGAATTATTCACGAGTTTAGCATTTAAAATGACTGGACTCTCCACTGCAGGCTTAAGCTGCCTTTAAACTTAACAGCAGAATTCCCATACACGATTTTTGGAAAAATACAACTCCAGCAACTAAAGTATGGGAATTCTGCTGCGCAATTAAAGGGCAAACCTAAGGCTCAAACAAAGAATTAGAAGGAGGATGATATCTATTGTTGAAAGATTTCCTTCTGATTCTGTACTGTTTTGAGGCTTAAGTTGCCCTTTAAATGGACAGCATAACCCATAAAGATGTTTGGAAACTACACTCCCACCTGCTTTAGTTGCTGGGAGTTGTAGTTTTCAAAACATCGTATGGGAATTCTGCTGTCCATTAAAGGGCAACTTAAGCCTCAAAATAATACTAAATCAGAAGAGTAGTGGTCATAATTTCAACCCTCAGCTTATATTCGAGGGAATAGTCTTTCCTAATTTTTCAGGTAAATAGGTACCGTGGCTTATACTCAAGTATATAGGTATGTGCAATGGCTATTATAACCTTGTGTAAGTTACTGTACATATCTATTAGATGCTCAGAAATCCACATACCTGACCAAAATTGAAAACCACAAAAAGAATTGAAGCTCAACATACAGTCTTCCTGGTTCCATGTTAAAAAGCCACCAGAAACGCATAGACATATTCTGAGAAGATACATTATCAAACAAATGTAAAAAAAGACCAGATCTCCACAGAAATTCAGGGTGATTTGGTCTGGATACTGGGTTTCCAGATTATGTTACAGCCACATCATATGGTACAATTCAGGGTGAATTAACCTGGATACTGGGATTCCAGAATACCGCTACAGCCACATCACATGGTACAATCAGGGTGATTTGGGGGGGATACTGGGTTTCCAGATATACTGCTACAGCCATCACATGGTACAATTCAGGGTGATATGGGGTGGATACTGGGTTTTCCAGATTATACTGCTACAGCAACATCACATGGTACAATTCAGGGTGATATGGGGTGGATACTGGGTTTCCAGATTACTGTTACAGCACACATCACATGGTACAATTAGGGTGATAGGTGGGGTGGATACTGGAATTCCAGTATACTGTTACAGCCACATCACATGGTACCATTCAGGGTGATTTGGGTGGGTACGGGCGATACTGGGATTCACAGATATACTGTTACAGCCACATCACATGTACAAATAATGGTGGATTGGCCTGGATACGCGGTCCCAGTTATACTGGTACAGCCACATACATGATACAATAATGGTGGATTGGCCTGGTATACTGGGGTCCAATACTGTTACAGCCACATCACATGATACAAATAATGGTGGATTGCCTGGATACTGGGGGATTCCCAGATATACTGTTAAAGCCACATCACATGGTACAAATAAGGTGGATTGGCCTGGTACTGGGGTCCAGTATACTGTTAAGCACATACATGGTACAAATAATGGTGGATGGGTGGATACTGGGTTCCGCTATACTGTTACAGCCAATCACAGGTACAAATAAACCCCAGTTATTATTCCAACCAAGGCTAATACTGTAAAAACTGTGCCCTATTACTGGTGCCTACAACTAAGACACTGTCATGACAGCCCAAAAACCAAAAGGGCGCGACCCCCACAAGCAACTTCTCGGGGCAATTCAGGACTCTAAAAGGGCCCTAATGTCAGTACTGGACGAAGTTAAAACGGACATTAAAACTAACATTTTACTTCTCCACCAGGAACTCTCCAAAACAAGAAAAATAATGGGGGAAGCAGAGTCTCGCATCTCAACTCTAGAAGACACTGTCAACCCCCAAGCGCAAACTATCGCACTTCTCCAGAAAGAACTTGTAGGAACAAATTAGACGACCTAGAAAATAGGTCACAAAGGCAAAATATCCGCTTCATCGGCTTTCCCAAAGGTGCAGAAGGACAACACCCTGCACAATTCCTAGAGGGATGGATCCACTCACACTTCGATGTAGCCAACCTCTCAATGCAACTCGCCATAGAGAGAGCACATTTGAGTTCCGACAAGAACCCCAATTCCAGGTGGACCCCCAGAGATAGCCTACTGCATATGGCCCAAGAAAAAGACTTTGAAAATAACCCCATCTGGCTCTTCCCAGACTTCTCTTTGGAGTTGCAGAAAAAACGCAACACATTTCTCGATATCAAAAAATCCGAAGGCAGGGTAAGGTTCTTGCATCTGCACCCTGCAGATGCATGCGCTTGGCTAGACGCCTAATAACAACCATCCCCAATACCAATGGAAGAGTAAGATACATTGAAAGTCTTATTTTTAAAAGCTGGATTGGCCCATTCTCCCCTTGACTGGATCCCCGACCCCGCTGAACTCTTGGCGCTACCTACCCCACCTCGCCCAACAGGGCAAATCCCCCTATGAGAAGAGACTATAACAACTCAACCCAACCCAGCTGACCACCATAAATACCTAATTCAGACCTGGGACTCAATTGATCCCGAAATACTATATCGAACCCAATTCCATACTGCAGCCCCACTCGGGGACCCCTCCCATTGCAGAGGCATTAGGGCTGTGCTGTTCTCCCCACCCTCCTCCTACCCTTCAGTCATGCACTGAGCATGTGCAACTGCAGATTAGAGGAGGAAATAGTATATCTGACCGCAGATTCAGAACCACCCACTCCCTAACTTTCTCATCAGTGATTTCTTCATATTTTGGGCTGTGCAGCACGTAGGAGGTGGTTGATGGCAGTTTGAACCTGGCCTTTCATTTAAAATAAACCACAGAGACCACAGTTCCCCTTTAATTAGCTAAATTTTTAGATGAATGTAAACTGCAAAAAAAAAATGTCCACAAAATCCTAACTCGGCAGCAAGTAAATTAGTTGGGGTACCCGCAGAGAAGGCTGGCCGTAGGGAGGGTGGGGAGAAGTAACCTAGAACTATCTAACGGAAACTATAAGGTATAGATCTAGATTTTGAAAACAAGTATAAATCAAGGCTGAGTACTCTACTTGACTATATACTTACCCTTTCCATAGCGATAAATATTACTAATACTTTAGCTCTGTTATAATTTGTAGTAATACGAGAGTAATCTACTAAGTTAGCTTCCCTCTGCAGAACCTTCACCTCAATGCAACCCCCATTTTTGTTATGGATACACTAGAAAGTAGTTAACCTAGTTTAACATGTCTACTAAAACTACTTCCATGCAATTACTATAGTGTTATGTTTTAATGTTATTATTAAACTATATGTTCAATTGGGAGCCTCAAAATTTACAGGTATTAACCGAATTAAAGCATCAACATATGAAATCTACAATACCCCCCTCCCCAACCCCCTTCCTTTTCCTTATGGATGACAAACAAGCAGCCACTCTAAATAATGAAACCAATTTTTAAGTCACTGTCATGGAATGTTCGGGGTCTAAATAACCCACAAAAACGCCTATCAGTATTTACACAACTACAGTCATACCAAGCAGATGTAATCTGTCTGCAAGAAACTCACCTCCTACCAGCCACTAACCAATATATACATCGCCCATGGATAGGTTGGGCTGCCCATAGCACCTTTTCCTCCTACTCCAGTGGAGTCTCTATCCTACTACATAAAAGATTAAAATTTACTATTCACGAGGTACAATCGGATAAAAAGGTAAATTCCTGTGTGTAGCTTTATCTATTGACTCAACACTATACTTCATTTTAGGTATCTATGACCCACCCCCAGCCAAACAACAACCATTAAAGGAAGCACTACCATTTATACTAAAATACCCACAAGCCGCCATTATCTGTATGAGAGACTTCAATGCCCTAATGAACCCCTCAATTGACAAATTTCAAGCCAATAAAATTTCCACCTCAACCTCCCTAACCCACCTAATACTGCAACTAAAATGGACAAATGTATGGCATCTCAAACACCCCCACATAAAAGAATACACTTGCTTATCAACTACCTACAACACCCTATCACGCATTGATTACATATTCACAAACAAAACACTTGAAACAGATATAGTCACAGTATCCCATCTCCCCAGGGGTATCTCAGATCACTCACCCATACTCCTTACTCTTAGCCTACCTACACAAACAAACCATAGCAAGACCTGCCGCCTTCCCCCCCTTTTGGCTCACACTATTCCCAAACCCGGACCCCTTTAATGACCACCTAGAAATGTTTTTTTCTAACAAACCAAACTGAAACATCCGCTTCAACAAGATGGGAAACTCTCAAGGCAGTCCTCCGAGGACATTTACAACAAACTATGACACATAAACAAGATCAACGAGACAAAACAAAACCCAACTAACATCCTCCGTTCAATTCACAGAATCGGCTTATATAAACAACCCTTCCCCAAGCTCCAAATCAGCCTGGCAAATCGCCCAATCCTATGATGCCATGATCACAGAAAAACTATCTAGAAGAGGATTCTTTATAAAACAGAAATATTTCGAACATGGTCATCAATCGGCCAAATTACTTGCCAGACTAGCACATGGGCCCATCGATCAAAACCTAATAACTAGTATCCAAGACCCAGAAAAAAGAACCTACACTAAGACCACAGAAATCCTAGACTGTTTCACAAAATGCTATACTAACCTATATAAATCCCAAATTAATTCCACAACACCCAATATCCCATTGAAACTAGACCAATTTACATTCCCTAAACTCTCCACAGACAAAAGATGCAGAGATCTCACTTCCCGAACTCAAGGAAGCACTTGGCGGTATGTCAAATGGCAAATCTCCTGGACCAGACAGCATTCCTACCGACATTTACAAGAGATACAAAGAACACATCCTACAACCCCTATTAGAGGTATATAACTCTGCATTCCAAATTGAAACACTCCCTGAAACCATGTATAATGCACATATTGTTCTCATCCCTAATCCAGGGAAAACCCAGTTAACTGTGCCTCATATCGCCTGATCTCTTTATTAAGTACAGACTACAAAATATTAGCGAAAATCCTAGCCAATCGCCTACAACAAATAATCACATCCATCATACATCCAGATCAAACCTTTATAAGCTTTATACCTGGCAAATCCACATCCATAAACATTAGAACAACACTAATTAACACCTAAGTGAACCATGATAACTCCGTCTCCCGTATAATACGGTTCCTTGATGCTGCAAAAGCATTTGACTCAATAGAATGGCCCTTCTTAAGGGAATGCATGCATCAGTTTGGCATAGGTCTGATCTTCCAAAAGTGGGTCCAAATCCTTTATGCCCACCCAACTGCCACCATTAAGATCAATGGAACAATATCCACTCTTTTTCCCTTAGCTAGGGGAACCAGACAAGGCTGTCCCCTATCCCCCTATCTCTTCACCCTAGCAATTGAACCCCTTGCGATTTAACTCCGGACATCACAGGCCTAACACTGGGACAACACACGGCCCTATTAAGCCTCTACACTGATGAACTAATCCTGTATCTAGGAGACCCTCATAGATCTCCTCACAGCGTATAACATCATCACCCAATTCGGACCAATATCTGGCCTATATATCAATTGGACTAAATCTGCACTCTTCTCTATCGACAAAACAGTAGACCTACCAACATTCGCATCCAATGTTTTACCCAAGTAGACAACTTCAAATACCTAGGAATTCACATCACCCAATCCCCAAAAAATTTCTATGAGTCTATGAGATAACCAACAAAGTCAAAGCCTGGCAAAATCTACCTTGATAAACTTGATAGTCAGAATAAATTTGATTAAGATCATTATACTACCAAAACTACTCTACACACTCCAACACAGCATGACATACATACCAGACACCTTTTTCCAAAAAATTCAAAGCCTTCTACTCCCCTTTGTGTGTGGGGGAGGCAGACCCAGAGTCAAATTCAAATCACTACAAAGACCCAAAACACAAGCAGGACTAGCCCTCCCAAACTTCCTATTATACTATCTAGTGGGCCAACTTAAATATTTCTACTATTGGATAAACCCAGAACCTGAGAGAAAAGAAGACTCAGCCCCACAAATATACGATATGGAAAACATGCTACTAGCATACCTACCAACACATCCCCGAGTCTTTCTATATAGCCCCACATACACACTCAGAGCTGGCGGCACTGACTTGCATTTACAACAGTACAAAGTCTGGAACAAAGCACAACGACTGATTGGTCATTCTGAAATACCAGGAGAAACTTAGGTATCACCAAATTTCATCATATAATCCAAGACAAACAATCACATTTTCAGAGTTCAAACAGAGATACCAGATACAAGACAACTTCCTGTTCAAATACCTCCAGCTGAGATACTCCCTAATAGTGCAATTCCAAAGCTCTACAATACCAGACACCCATTAATTAAACTAATACTGCAAGAAGACTCGAAACACATATATATACCTATTAAACTCACAATTATCAAGAGACAACTCTTATACTGAGGAAATGGACCCGCAACATCCCAACATTAACTACATAAAATTGGGATGACCTAGCTGAATCCTACTTCAGAGCATCCCCCTCTGCAGCAAATAGACCTATGCAATTTTATATTCTTCACCAAGCATATATTACCCCCCTCAGAAAATCTCATATGAACTCCATATTCAAACCCGAATGCCATAAATGCAAAGCTGAAACTGCTGATTTCTGGCATATGATTTGGACTTCTGGGTAAAGGTCCTCCATTACCTCTCAGGTATCCTTCCGTTCCCAATCCCATGAGATCCCGGATTCTGCCTTCTGGGGATCCCAGACGTAGATATATGGAATAAGAATCAGCTAGACCTACTAAGAGAAACCCTATTTATGGCCAGGAAAACAATAATCCTACTATGGATGGCCCCTAATACCCCTAAGATAAACACATGGAAATCACTAGTCACTAATATGCTTCCAATGATTAGATTAATATATGTGAGTCGTGGCTGCTCGGATTAATTTAATAAAATTTGGAATACATGGTATGATAACTTATAACTGCAAAGTGAACCCAGAACTACAAATGACAAATTAACCCACAACACCATGGAATCTGATAGCATTGTCTCTATCTGTATGTCATACAACCCATAACCTACCCTCCCAAACCCTACCTCCCCTGATGTATGTCAACCAATATAAAACAACATGCAACTATATGAGGCATGCCCACCTTTAATTGTATCCAAGTTATACCCCACCCTTTACCTATTGTTCTTATTTGCAAATTGGACTAATGTATATGTATAAGAATGTCTTTATTGGCCATTTATGTAATGTACCATATTTGCATAACCATCTGAGGCACTCTATATACCCTTTGTGAAATGCATAACTAATTGTGTTCCAATTTATAAATAAATAAATGAGTTTAAAAAAAAAAAAAAAAAGATTTGGGGGTTCTATTAGATAACCGACTTAGTTATAGAAAAACTGTGCCAGACAGCAATATGCCGTTTTGGAATCATTTCTATAAAAGTGTCATATTAGAATTGGAAAGAGTTCAAACAAGGGTTTGACAAGTTAATAAGGTAGGCAAATAGAGAGGTTTGATTATGCAGACAGATTAGACAAGCTAAGGCTTTTTCTTACATTTGCTTTATTAAAGTCATTCCTTGTGATCTTTCCATTTGGGTGTTCTGAGTCTAAATAAACATCTTTAAATAATGTACATTGATCTATATGCTGCACAGGGCTGAATGAAAGGCATTGAGAAAGCGCAATAATTCCTCTTTATGAGCCAGCTGTGTACCTCGAAGAACATTGCAGGACGTGTAATCAATGCTGTTCTTATTCATGTGGACAGAAAACAAAAGGGCAAAACAGAGCACTCCTTAAATTCCTGAAAATAAAACAAGATCTAGGAAAGCTTAACAGGATATAGTTACGGTAAGTATAATTACGATGCTCAGCAACCACGGGGCATTTAGTGGACATTCTTTGCATGATCTACTGTCACTGCCCACTTTCTATCTTTCCCCGGCATAAAAATGATTATTATTACAGGCAGGAGGGTCCACAGCAATAAGAAGTGTGAAGTAAGTTGATATAATGTGTAGGAGTTAGAAGTCCGAAAGAAATACTGGGAAGAGACAGGAAAGGAAGTGCAGGTAAGGGGTTTTAAGTTTTTAGACTGGTGGTTACATTTACTAAAGGTTGAACCATTAGCCAGGTTATTTTTTGTTCTGTTTTAAATGGAATTCAGCAGATATATTTCTCTTTCATTTTGTAAATTTGACCTTAAAATTTGCATGTAATGTCGTATAGGAAAGTTTCCACTGCTTTTTGTATGTTAAGAAAACATACAAAATGTATTCTGATGACACTGCCGTTCGAAAACTACAAAAATACACTCTTTTTATATGTGCTAAGGATTTGCTATACACAGTGTCGAACACATCACTACGATGATTATCATGCTAAAACAAAGGATTGAATTTATTTTATGTCAATAGTTTTAGCTAAGTAAAGTCATTTTGCAGAGTAAACCAAACAGTACAAATTCTGCAGTTTTAACAAAAGTTTCCAGCAGGGATTAGGCTATTATTCTATATTGGCAGGTGTGGTCTATGCTTGGTAAATCGTTATCTCATCTTCCACACAGTCATTAAATAACGGGGCCAATACTGCTTGATCCACACTGCCGCTCTTCAGGATGATTTCTACTTCTTCAAGCTTCTGCTTTTCAAGATTCTTCATCTTTTTCACCATCTCCTTTCCCTGTAAGAGTTCAGTGACATCATGAAAATTCTATAAAATATATTATTATTGCATGAGGTCATTGGCTTGTTTCAAGATTTGTTTGGTAGGGTATATGGACTGAAAGTGTGGAATTTCACAATAAATTTGACTAAATACACAATTCCTAGTATATTAATATATAGAGATGTTTTGTCCTGCAGTCATTTTAATTTTAAAGGACAACTAAAGCCACAGAACAACACTGAACCAGATGGCAGAACACCTTAATATAAAACCAGTAATCTGTGTCTTACCTCTCATTTTGATACGAGTGCTGGGAAATTTACCTAAATAACATATGGTTTGTGCTTTACTTCACAGCATTCTAGTATCACACAGTTTGGTCAATGACCATTATGTTCTGCACATGCTCAGTCCTTAGCTATGGCAGAAACAGTTGGTCACACCCATTAGTAAGCTGTAGCCAATCCTTTTACAGGACAGATAAAGCAAGGAAGCATGTGACTGAGGTCAGGAGGAGTGGTCTGACAATGCACATACACACAGATACTTCATCCAGTTCTTAACAGGCTTACATTTACTTGTGAAGGTTCTCATTCATCCAGGTCATGGTATATCTGTTGTATTCAATTAGATCAACTGGACTTGAAATGTAGTTCTTGAAGACGTTTCGCTAGTCATCCGACTGGCTTTTCCTTCAGAAGACTTGACAAGAATCTGTGGCAATTATGTACCCTGGAAAATCCCAATTAGCATATCACTTAACACCTGGCTGTGATATGCTAATTGCCACAGATTCTTGTACAAGTCATTCTGAATTGAGAAAGCCAGTCGGATGACTAGCGAAACGTCTTCAAGAACTACATTTCAAGTCCAGTTGATCTAATTGAATACAACAGATATAGGCTTACATTTAGTTTAACACAATTTACTGAATTGGTATTTTAAAGTTTATTGGTGTTTTTAGGGGGGTTGTTTTCAGATTCTGGAGTATAAAAATTGGGTTTAGTTCTCCTTTAAATGTAAAATAGCCTTTTTTATTTATTAAATATATATATTAAAGGGCATGTAAGAATACTGCACTGTACATTACAGACTTCTGATGGCTTGCACTCTTTATTAAAGGAGAACTAAACTCAAATTTTTTAAAACCTAATGTGAAAGTTTTTCTCCCCAGAACTACTATACATTGTAAGATTCTTCTCTAGTAAGTTGCATTTAGTACATGTGAGAAATAGATTCTGTAAATAAGAAGGCATCCATATTGTTGCTAGTACAACCCACAAAGTCATCAAAGAACCACACACCCCAACCCCAGTATTCACCGTCTCTATGTACAGAGTGTTTTCTATACATTTGTCACCACACCAATATGGAATCCCTAAAAAGACTTTGAAAGCTGCTTGTTACCCTGCAATTTATTTACCAGTCAGTGTGAGTTGATGGAAAATAAACTGCAGGGTAACGAGCAGCTTCTAAATTCTTATCAGGGACTTCCATTTTTTTTTATTATGCTTTTCCTAGCAAAAGATAAAGCTTCCAAAAATACATGGATTCTCTGCTTATTCAGTGTTGGCGCACCGGGGTAAGGCCCAGTTTAAAAAATACACAGTTCAGAAGGTCACAAGTTCAATACCCCACACATACCTTTTTTGTTTCTATTATGTTCCATGCAAAAGATAGAGCTTATAAATTTACATTGATTTTCAGCTTATTTAGTGGTGGCTCACCATGCAAGACACCAGGTTTAGACACATAGTTCAGAAGGTCATGAGTCAGAATCCACAAACTTACCTTTATTTGTGTTCCACTATGTTTCTAGTACAATATTCTACATGTACCAATGATTTTATAGTATCTATCATAGCCTAGAGGTAAGAACTCTGCTTTTAGCAAGACAGAGTAAATGTACAAGTTGCAGGTTCTATTCCCCAGACTTTTATTTTTGCTGAAATGTAAGTATTCGGTTTCTTACATCCATGCTATCTATGAAATACACTGCAAAGATTACTTTTCTTTTTTTATTAAAAGTAAGTAAATTATATCATTTTTAGGACAGAAGCCTTGAATGTGTTTCAATACAAAAAACTGAAATCCCTGTTCTGTGTCAGGGAGAGGGAGGATCTCTGTGTTATAATGTGATTGGCTGTCCGTTTCTAGGAAGCACGGCTGCAACTTGATCTGTTGAGCTCTACAGAGCATGTGCCTGTACACAGACACTAAGCTGGGGGTTTACCCAGCTTAGGTGGATTGTGGGAGCTGACCACTAGTACTCACAGGTTATTTTCATAAATCACCCAGTGGCCACAGCAAAGGGAGAGGTGAGACACAGCTTTTTGTATGTTTGTGAATGTGCTCTGTGTATTGGGACAATGTTGTCTGGAGACTTCAGTTCCCCTTTAAATAAAGTTACAGCTGCACAAGGGGATTATACCAGTTATTTAAAATAAAGGTTTACCTACATTTGGCACACACAAAAGTGTTTTATTGGATCATTTTCACCAATAAATAAAAGACTCCCTTATACTACAGTACAGGGAGCTGACCGACCCCATCCAAGGGAAATTTCAAGATCACAATGACTGTTCTGATGCTAACGCCAAACGTTTGGTACCAACGTGGTTGGCCCTTTATTGTTAGTTATTGTGAGTGCCCAGCTCAAAGATGTCATTTTATGGCGTGGTTGTAAAATAATAGTGTGGGGGCGTAAAATACCTGCACTGATTTTACGACCACATAAAATTATGTTATACATGTTATACAAAGTCATACTTATTACATACACAGGTTTATACATAATATTAGTAAACAGAGTGTGGAGTTTCTTACAGCATTACTGTAATACAATAGGAGAGAGGACCCTGCCAAAAGAGCTTACAAATAAGAGGATATAGGGGTGAGACATAAGGTGACAGGAATCAGTAGTCTGTAAATAGATTGGCAGTGGAGCGTGAAAGGCGGGTTGGACTATATTGGGTAGTAAGAGGGGTAATGTTTAGGCCAGGTTATATGCTATCTTAAAGAGATGGATTTTAAGGTTACGTTTGAAGGTGTTAAGGGACGGTGAGTGACGGACAGATGCAGGCATGGGAAGGTGACCAGGGTGGATGAGAGGAGGGTATCATTTGCGGAGCGGAGGTTGCGCCTGGGATGGTGTCGCTGGATCAGCTCTGAGATATATGGATGGGCTGTGTTGGATAGTGCTTTATAGGTAAGTAGTTTGAACTGGATGCTTTGTGTGATTGGCAACCAGTGAAGGGACTGACAGAGAGGAGAGGCATTAGAGAAACGAGAAGAAAAATGAATGAGCTGGGCAGCAGAGTTGAGAATGGATTGAAGCGGTCCCAGGCGGTTGTTTTGTAAACCACACAGGAGTGTGTTGCAGTAGTCTAGCAGGGATACGATTAGGGCATGGACTAGGATTTTTGTAGCTTCCTTCGCGAGGAAGGGTCGAATGCGGGCAAAGTTTTTGAGTTGGAGCCGACAGGAGTTGGCAAGCGAATTGACATGAGGTTTGAAGGAAAGATCGGAATCTAGCGTTAATCTCAGGCAGCGGACATGAGGAGATGGGGATATGGGTGTGTTATTAATATTAATAGTAAGGCTAGGGAGGGGAACAGATCGTGAGGGTGGGAAAAGGACAAGTTCAGACTTGTTCAGACTAGTTTGAGGAAGCAGGAAGACATGAAGGCAAAGATGGCACTAAGGCAGTCGGGGACCTGGGATGTCAGTGTGGGGAGATCTAGGGCAGAGAAGTAAATTTGGGTATCGTCCGCATACAGGTGATACTGGAACCCAAATGAACTAATGAGTTGTCCAAGGCCATAGGTGTAGATGGAGAAACGAAGAGGACCGAGTACCGAGCCTTGCGGGACCCCCACAGGGAGGGGACGTCGAGTGGAGCCAATTCCAGAGTGGAAAACACTAAAGGTCCTACCAGAGAGATAGGAGGATAGAAAAGAAAGTGCAGTGTCCTGGATACCTTTTGCAATCATTTGTGCAGAAATAGAAAAAAATTCAAGAGTATGCCAGGCCCACTTTAAAAATAGTAACCATGATGGCGGCAGTTACTGAGAGAGCTGATAATAAACAGTGTGCTTTAAGATATGATGTCAATTGTTGCACAGAGAAAGGTGTCTCAAGATGGCAGCTGCATTTGGTAGTCCAGCAAGGACTAGAAGAAGCAATGAGGTAACCATTTAGATTATGAAAAATAAGGAGGGAGTTTAGCAGATGGTTGTGTGTCCACCCCAAGAACCAAATGCTAAAAAAGCCCCAATTTCTTATTTTGTTTAGACATCATTTCATTATTTAATAAAGGAAAATAAAGAATAAAAAAAAATTATGATTTTGTTTAGTGAATGGTATTTTTCTTACCATGGTTTTCAGGGCAGTCTCATGATCCTGTATAGTTGGTGCTTTCGTCAGGCTTAGTTTTGGAACCGTGGAATTTGTCTGACTGGGTCATCTGAACCAAAGTTGGGGGAGGCAGTTTTTAGAAGCTGCTGGATCTGAGGTACAAAAACGAATGGCTTGAAAACAGATCTAGGTAAAAAAGTAAAATCCTTGTTATTTCTTTTCTTAATAAACCACTTTTTTGTGTTATGTATCAAAATGAAGGTTATTTTTACTTCTAAATTTAACATTATTTCATACTTTGAGAACTCCAAATTCCGTACCCTGAAGTGAAACCTTGGTCAAGGACTGACAACCTCCCTTACTTACAGAAATATCTTAACTAGAAACCAGTAAAGCAATCAAGCCACAGGTCAATAATATAATGTGGCTTGTCCCTTAAGCTGGATACACAGAAAGGGATTTCTTTATGACCGACAGTTTTCTACTAATGAAGAACTGTTGGTTGCAGCAATAGTATGGTTTTTCAGTGCGTCCGATTTGGACAGTTGGACAGCGCCCCCCCTCCCAAAAAAAAACAATCCAAAATATCTGGTCGATCAACCGTTACATTGAAATGTAGGTCGGTTGGCCTGAAATATTGAATGGTGTGTACCCGGCCTTAGCCTGGTAGTTTCTTCACAAGTGATTAAAGGGTATGTCCACCAATTTTGTAACTATGTTTTGTTCAGTTTAACTGAAGAACAGGAGGCAAATGAGCTATGTCTTACCTCGTCAGTAGAACTTACAGAAGAGAAGAAAGAACTTACAGCAGATCACTCCACCCTCTAAATAGTTTCTCTATATAATGTAGGGAACCCCTGCCCACCCCCAAACTCTGTGTTAGATTGCTAAAAAAGGAACCAGAACTCTAATTACAGCGCCTCGCTCCTGTGGCGCTCTGATCTGGCCCACAGGAGGGAAGGGCTATAACTATAGTTCTGATTTTTTTTTTTTTATCTAACATAGTGGTTGGGGGTGGGCAGGATGCCCTACATTATATAATAAACTCTCTACGCTAGGTGAAGGGCAGCCATGGAGCAATCAGGAGCGCATATCACTGTCCTCTCAGAGAACAAGAAGGAGGCAGAAACCTTTTCCACAGAAAGACAAATGCGACTATTCAGTTTTCTGCACTTTGGACAAGCACTGCAGGAGAACCATTTGGAGCAAGGTAAGGTAAGGATTTTTTTTAACTACACAGTGGGGCCAGTAGTGGGTTAAATTTTTGTTTTGGGGGTGGACATGCCCTTTAAACTTTACAAAATGTATTATTATGACACATATAAGACAAAGAATTTTCCATCTTTTTTTCTACTAATAAATGTCCACTCTAATTTCTCACTACCACTATTCACTATTTTGTTAAATCACTGTCACCTGGAAGGATCTGGTGTTCCAGTAAAGAAGTGACAGCATGGTTGGTTGAGATCCAGTGGCAGAATGGACACCATGCTTCCTGTTGTCCTGAATGACCCTTCCATGTTATCCCGCTCCTCTTGTCAGAAAGGATTTCTATCATTGTTTCAGCTGTCAGATTTCCTAAAAACAATTATAACCATTAAGCCACACTTGCATTAAGAGTTCATAAGCAAAGGCTCATATGTATATGTACCGTATATACTCGAGTATAAACCGAGGTTTTCAGACTTTAAAAAAGCCTGAAAATCTTACCTCGGTTTATACTCGAGTCAATGTTTCCCATACCTTGTCCGGCGGGCCGCGGATCCGCATCCTCGCTCCACAGCCTCTGGGCATCCGAATGATTATCACTACCCGCCGCCGCAAAGTGAGAGGCGCCGGGTAGTGACATCCATCCGGATGCGCAGAGGCTGTGGAGCGAGGATGCGGATCGCGCGGCCGCAGACAAGGTAGGAGAAACATTTACTTTATTTACACAGGGACACACTTAAGTGGCAAATACATACAAATAGGAGTAGAACCTTCTTTATTGTATGCACAAATATAGGAGGATTTACCCCTATTTGCAAGTATTTGCCACTTAAGATGTTTGAAAACTACAACTCCCAGCATGCTTTATTGGTGGGAGTTGTAGTTTTCAAACATCTTAAGTGGCAAATACTTGCAAATAGGGGTAAATCCTGCTATATTTGTGCATACAGTATGCACAATAAAGAAGGTTTTACTCTTATTTGTAAGTATTTGCAACTTAAGATGTTTGAAACTACAACTCCCAGCAATAAAGCATGCTGGGAGTTGTAGTTTCCAAACATCTTTAGTGGCAAATACTACCCCCTCGGTTATTACTCGAGTCAGTGTGGTTTTCCTCCTTCTTTACCTAAAACTAGGTACCTCAGTTTATACTCGGGACGGTTTATACTCGAGTATATACGGTAATTTACAAAAGATGTTCCCAGGAGAATTAATAAAACAAAGGCCATATAGCACCTGAACATGTTAATATATGCTAGGTCTTCATTTGTTTCTTGGTTTCTATCTTCTTCTACTAATAAACTACCCTTTTATCAATGAGTACAGAATACCTATTACAATGTATTAAATGTTATATCTGTACATATCTACAACAGGTTATCCTAAGAATAAAATAGAATTAGGATAGCATTTAAAACGGGTGTCCCCCTTTTTTTCCAGGTTTATGGCAATGAATAGACCGTATTTCCACAAGAACCATTGTCACCTGGAATAAGGTTTGTCCAAACTAGGATTAAATACCTTTATGTTTCTGGAGTAGTTTATAGCCTTCACAGAATCTGTCTCCGTGGGATGATGACTTGGAGGGGTAGTGCCACGAATAAGCGCCTGCAAAGGTAAACTCTTGAACTCCATCCCACCAACCTTTATCACTAGCATATTCTCTCATTTGGGGGTGTTCACGATCAATCTTGGTGGTTATGGACAGGCTGTTAGATATATTCTTTATGCCTTCTGTTGGGTAAGGGGTAAAACAAAGTAGTATAAATATCTGCTGAGATCTGCTGACTGAGGCATTACACTAAAGTGAAAACAATGAAAGAGAAGGAAGACCCTTTAAAGGGAAAGTTCAGTGGAAAATATGAATATTTTAAAAATTATTAGTTTATATTATACATACCTAATTATTCTAGATATTCTCTCCCATTTTGGGATCAGTTGAATTTCTACCCCTTGCTGTTCCCTGCTGTTGACACTAGTGAGGTGGCATTTCAGGTTCTAACGGTCCTTCTCCTTCCCAGGATGCACCACTTCCTTGGAATGTTCCTAACAGTAATTTCTACTGATTGGCTGTTGGATGGGTAAAACATGCTCAGATCTCATACTCCAGCAACTGAATCAACCCAAGCACTGGGTCAAGGGTAAAACCATAACGGTCCTACAAACAGGAAGTTAGTATTCAAAGTATTTCAGACACAATGCTGAATGAGCAGGTTAATCATTGGATGGAAAATACTGCTCTTTTTTCTTAAAAGCATTTGCATTTCCACTGAACTTCCCCTTTAACTATTACCCACCCAGATTTGTTAAGCCATTATACAATAAATGGCATAAAGGGGTGCTGACTGACTGCTACAGTTTGTGTCACACCTTAAGTGAGTGTCCAGGACAGCACAGTGTGTGGATTATGTTAAATTAATGATATTTATTTAGAACATTAGTTCATTGTTGTTTTCTATCACCTTGAACTTTTTCGGCAGCCCAAATCGAACCTGCAGTTTCTAATATCCAAGCTTCCTTTCGGTCGGCTATTAGGAAGCTATTATGATAATCAAATGGCGTTTTGTCCTCCATGCAGTTCCCTCCTTGGCCATACTTTTCTAACAAGCTAACATGACATCCAGTGCTTCCTCAGCTGTTGAAGCTCTTTCCAGTCCCAACCTAATAAAGAATAAAAACCTTCCAGTCACTGCTTAGTACTTACTTTCAGATAATAACACCCAAGATACTGAAAAAAAGTAGGTACAGAAAACCATGGAAAAAATATTCCTGGTAAGATTAGATCACAAAATTGGTCCAGGTTCATGGGCACAAGGCCCCATGCGATTGTTAACAAGAGCAGAAATATAAAATGCTAACACATGCCACATTTTACCAGGTGATGTGTCACAACTAGAAAAATATGTTAGGGCACTAGTCAAAAATTAGAAAGTATTGAAGGTGCTCTACAGGTATTAGGAACATATATACAAATATACAAAGAAAAGAAAAACCTGTGGCAATCAAAAAAGGTCAAAATGATTTAAATATAAGAACCCTTTATTGTATATATCCATGGGCAAACCACCAATAAAAACACTTAAAAACATGAAACACACCCCCCATACACAAAACCATACTGGCACCACACCCTCTCTCAGCTGATAGAGTGACCAGATTGCAAGGTTCAAAAAATATAAAAAAGTGTATATGAGTGCAGCATAAGTAACAGCTATCAATAAATCATATAAAGTGTATACAAGTGCAGCATAGATAGCAGCTATTAATAATTGTAAAGTGTACACTTTACAATTCACATCAGTGAATAAAACATGTCTGGTATCTGGTGCTGGCCTCCCCTCCGTCGCTGTTTACCTTGATTGGGTCTCTCCTTAGTCCTGTATGGGTCTGCTATAATGGTTGAACACTGCATTTGTACCTGTTAGATAAGTATACTTTTCAGTTAATATTACATTCTAATGGTACACTTTATACTATGTAGGTACTCTATTAGGACTGATTGGCCTATGATATACCCTATATCTATTATGTATAATTGCAGGTTTAGACTGTTTCTTTTCCTAGTGTAGCGCCTTTTTGTGTATTAGACTTATGTACATATTGTTTGTTTGCTGCATTTATTTTATATTGCAGCTGCTATCTGGGATACTGTGTAATTTATAGCTGCTATCTGTATTGCACTTGTGTACACTTTACAATTATTAATAGCTGCTATCCATGTATACACTTTATTGATAGCTGTTACTTATGCTGCACTCATATACACTATATTTTTTGAACCTTGCAATTTGGTTACTCTATATCAGCTGAGAGAGGATGTGGTGCCAGTATGGTTTTGTGTATGGGGGGTGTGTGTCATGTTTTTAAGTGTTTTTATTGTTGGTTTGCCCATGGAAACAAGGAATGTTGCAAGTTACTGGTATTGATACATAAAGTAGAGTTGATCCAGGGAAATTTCCGATTGCCACTTGGAGTCAGGAAGGAATTTTTTCCCCCTTCATAAATTTGGTGGAGGTTTTTTGCCTTCCACTGGATCAATGCAGGAAATGAGGATATTGCTAGATGGGTTGAACTGGATGGACGTATGTCTTTATTCAACCTCAAATACTATACTAATATATACAATAAAGGGTTCTTATATTTAAATCATTTTGACCTTTTTTGAGTGCCACACGTTTTTCTTTTCTTTGGTTATTTTTATATATGTTACCAAGTGATGAATAGATTTTAATTTCATAGTTTGCTCTGTTTTTTTCTTTTACTGAGCGCACTTTATTTTTACACTGTTAGTATATTAATGTTAATGTATATTTACTGATCATATCCATAACCTGACAAGATCCATTCCAAGAAGGGCCTCTTCATCATTTGTTTCCTCCTTTCCCCACACTGCTTCATTTCCAATACAGACACCAAACTCATTTGCTCCCATCTCAGCACCCCATAACCAGGATGGGCGACTTAAAATCACTGCATGCGTCTTTTCGACTTGCTCTATTTTAATGTAGGTGCACTGGCAATAAAGAAGAGATAACAGAGTTCCATGTTTACAAATATTTACAGCTGTTCATATTAATTTTCTTCTAAATAGGAACGGTTGTCATTTTTTAAGTGTAGTTTATTGAATTTCCCCACTGGCAACATCAAATAGATTATTAGATATTGTAGATCCATGTTACGTTCCAATCCTCCTGTAATAACCTTCATGTGAAACAAAACATCTGTGGTACACATTTAAATGAATGGATCAGTATGCAAAAATCCAACCTTATTGATGCCAATAATCTGTATTTTTCGGTCAGTTTGAACCTGTGTGTACCTAGCATTACTCCTTTGATTTGTTTGGTATTTCTATTTCATAGTATTAGTATGTAAAGTACTTTCTTACCTCTAGCATCTCCCCACCATCATAACATTTCTCTGGATAGTAAACAATCTCCTGCACTTCATTATGTGGTCGATCTGAATTCTTTCCAAAAATAATTCTATTGCCAACTGTTGCAGGTGGAAGAGCAACAAATGTGTCACATGAGCAGGGTTCCATATTGAATTGTAGGGATCTGCTAAGATATTCAAGCTGTAAGATTCACTAGTAAAAAAACTTTTAGTAACATTCAGGCTGAGGCAACACAAATGAAAGCCACACGTTTCACTTTTGTTACTGTCCGTTTGCGCTAAGATCTGCTTAACTTTACATAATCGCAATTCGCAAAAACATGGTGATAGCATGCACCCCGAAAACAGACATGCACTGTGCTGCGATTGTCATGGGACATGCGAGGTAGCATAATTGTGATTATTAGTGCATTCAAAAACACAACAGTGTGGCCTAGCCCTTAGTCCTGAGCAAAAAAATTGCCTCCAACAAGTGGTGTTATTTCCCACACAAATTGCAATCAAAATACTCCTATATCTGATTAAGTGCATGCCTTAATTGTGTTAGTTCAATGGCTTTTAACAATAAAATCCTAACAAGAGTGTAATTGTAAATCAATTATTTCTGCCTGATCAACTAATATTTAATTCACTGCATTTACTCAAAATAGTGAACAATTTAGCCATGACCAAGCTTTTCGTCCAATTTCAGATTTATTAAAACTTCCCAGGGTAAGTTGTCATAAAAGCATTGTACACCTCAAACAATTGGTGTTGAACCCTTTTACCTCTATCAAAGCTTGGTTTCTTTATTATGACATAAATGGCCTCCTTGACACCTCTTTTGGACCAATCTTGTTTGTTGGCTAAAATGTTGAAGTTACAAACATATGTCCTTTTTCCTTAAAGGATAACTATACTTAAAAATTTAACTTTTTAAAAATGGAAAGTGCCTAGGGAAGGGAGGTAGGATTGATTATTCCCACCTCACAATATATTTTCTTTAAGTAGTGTTGATGCCAGGAGGGCTGATGCTCCTCACAGAAACAATACTGGGAGGTAAGAATTACCAGGCCTATATCCCCGTCCCAAGTACTTTTCATTTTAACTGTATTTTTAAAAAAAAGAATAAAACACACAATAGTTATCCTTTAAAGGGTATGTCCAGTGACTTTCTGAACGTTCTTTTTTTCTGTTTAACTGAAGAACGGGAGGTAAATGAGCGGTGTCTTACCTCCCCTGTTCTTCAGTAAAACTTGTGGAGGATGAAACTTACCATGGATTGATCTAGTGACGCTGATCTCCGACGCCACTGACATTCTCCGACGCATACCCAGTCCCTTGCATTGTGTGCACATGTGCAAGGGAGTGCAAGGGAGTGTAGACACGTTGGAGACTGTCAGAGACAGGAGCGATCCACGATAAGTTCTTCCTCCTCTCCTTCAAATTTTACTGAAGAGCAGGAGTAAGGTAAGACACAGTTTATTTCCCGTTCTTCAGTTAAACAGAAAAATAGTTTTTAAAAAAATCGTTGGATATAACCTTTAAAATGCAGGTACACGGCTGAGTCCTGATCTGAGGAATTGGCTATTCTGTGATGGGACATATCTTGGTGTAGCTGTTTCCCCCACATATAAATCAGAGCACTCTTCACTGCACCGCAATTCTTATTTTTTAGTATTGGATCTTTTGGATGCACCAGTTGCTGCCTTGATGCCTACTTTCTCCAGTCTTGCTTCAAACCTTCACAGATGGTATTCATGTTCTTTTCTTTCCTTCATTTAGTTATGAAAAAGGCCCAGTCTAGATTTCCACAAGTTTTAAGGGCTCCTCTAAGGTGTTTAATTTCCTTAGCCTCTGTGCTAGTGGGGATGCTTTCTGCTTTGTTTTGTAGGGTTCTGATCACACCCACCGTGATCTACCGTAAATGGTGGTCGGAGTCAAACATCAAATCCTGCTCTGTGTGGATTGGTTTTCTGTAAGCCTCTACTTTAAGTTTATCAATCTCCCTGACTTCTACCAAGCAGTCAAAGAAGGCCAGTGTGTTGTTTTGTACCTCTTGCCGTGTAAATCTGATGTTTTGGTCCACAGTGTTGATGCTCTGCGAAGGCTTGTACTTCTTTTTGGTGTTTTTTAACCCAGGTGTCATCTACCTATCTGATCTTCCTGGTTGCAACGCCCTTGAAGGTATTAAGAGCCTGTGTTTCCACTTCCTCCAGGAAAAGGTTTTGCCACGATGGGTGAAACTGGAGATCCGATAAAACATCCATGTTTTTGCTTGTAGAATGTATCATTATATTTAAAACAGATGGTTTTACGGCACAAGTCCAGTACTAAACACACCTGTTCTGTTTTGCTGTTCATTTCAACAGCCCCTGTGGTGGGTATAATGGTAAAGAGGGATGTCACATCATAGGACACCATAGTTTCTTCTGCACCAATACATCTTGAATCTTGTTAGTGAAATCCTCGGAGTTCTGGAGTCCTAAGATGTTGATCCTCATATGTTCCAAGACAACACCCTCACCAGCAGAACAGAACTTAACCTAGAATAGATTTTGTTCCCTACTGGACTTATTCCTGAATATCAACTATTTCAAATATAAGGATAAGTTCTATAAGAAAGAAACTTCAAGTCCAGTTGATGTTACTGAATAAACTTGAAGAAAAATCGGCACCCAGAGTTTGGACAAGAGTGCACCTCACAACTTAACTTCTTGCTGTATTGATGTTACTGAATACCATGATATACCATGACCTGGATGATTGAGAACCTTAACAAGCTTATAATGTTTATTTGTTGCAGTCTAAAAAAGGGCATTCCCCCAAAACATTGCTTTATATGACCCCAAGTACTAAATAAAATACAAGTCTGCATGATTAGGTGTGCTGTGAATTTGGAGACCTAATATATATTACAATGTTCGTGCAATGTTACAAAATAAAAACATTGGGAATTTAGGGAATATACATGTAATGTAGGTCTAAGCCACATTAGTACATTTCTCACGCGCTTATGACAGTGTTTTGTGAAATGCAGAACAGTGCACGTCAATATAGGTGGACAGATTGCATGTGCTGTGGTTCATTTCGGAGAGCATGTGATAATATTTTTGCAGATGGCATTTGCTCCGAAGATTACTGTCCAAACTGCCTGTATCGTGTGCATTGCCGCCTGTCAGTGTGGCTTCAGCCTTATTGTCTAACTTAGCAGTCAGATGTCTGCAAGTTGCATGTGTAATCCTAACATGTCTACAGTAAAGATATATTCTTTTATTTTATAGCATAAAACGTGTCTCCAGCATATTTTCCCTCAGAACAACCAAAATGTAATAGACTAAAATTCTTTCTATGGAAAACTAACATTTGTAAAACTGCTTTTTATATATATGTGTGGAATATAATAACCTTCCCTTTACCATATACAGAAGAATTACCTATCTGACCTATTTTACCTATAGATTTCCCTCTTCCTGCTTTGTGGGTTATTTTAATATGCAGTTAATAAGCTTCACATGCAGAAGTTCATTTAATTATAACTACAAGTGAGGTTAATACTATTAAAGGGGAAGTTCTGTGCAAATACATATGCTTAAACTAAAAAAGAAACAATATTTTTCCATCCCATTCAGCATTGTGTCTGTGTATAAATAAATGCAACCGAAATACTGACTTCCTGTTTGCAGGACCCCTAATAGAGACCGTTATGGTTTTGCCCTTGAAAGACACCTGGGTTGATTCAGTTGCTCGGTAGAGATCTGAGCATCTTTGACCCATCCAACAGCTAATCAGTAGAAATTACTGTTAGGAACATTCCAAGGAAGAGGTGCATTCTGGGAAGAAGGACCATTAGAACCTGAAATGTCAGCTCACTAATTTCAACAGCAGGGAACAGCAAAGGTTATGAAATCAACTGATTTTCCCAACGGGAGAGAATATGTAGAATAACTAGGTATGTGTAATATAAACTAAATTTAAAAAATGTTTTCCACTGAACTTTCCCTTTAATGGAAACAGTACACATCTCTCGAAGCAATGGACTGACAATGATGCTAAAGCCTCTCACAATGTTTCTTCCACTGCTCAGCTTGACAGCAGTTCACTCTGACTAGACTTCCGCCTGCAACACCACACCCGCCATAGCCAATACCGTAAATGATGTTGATTTGACTCCCCTACTTTGACAGAAACCCGGATGTCGTAACTACTACAAGGCTGCGCCTGGCACGCTGCGTGACGTGCAACTCTTATCCGGCCAAGCCGGAAGTAGACCTTGTTTTGGAATCGCTTGGAACGCAGGTTTTGGTGGTACCAGTGTGTGGGGCTGAGGTGTCAGATTCCCGAGTGGCTGAGTGGAGCTTTGAGAGAAAATGGGGAAGTCATTCGCCAACTTCATGTGTAAAAAGGATTTCCATCCTGCTTCTAAATCCAACATTAAGAAGGTGAGTGGGTCAGTGTTAAAGGGCAAGTGAATCCCTCAATTTAAACATATACAGGTAAATCACACACACACACACACTATATACCCCTAATATCAGGGATTTCCTGGCTGTGGGTCCCCAGATATTTCAAAACTACAACTCCCAGCATTCTTTGTTAGCAAATACAAATACCTGGGCTGCCAAGGTTCAACATCACTGCTGCATGGTAATAACTTCTTCACCTCTTATTAGGTCATTTATATCAGGAGTTTCCTATTTGTGGGTTCCCAGATATTTCAAAACTACAACTCCCAGTATTCCAGCAGAACACGGAAAGTTTGGAGATCCCTATCTTTTTTTTAAAAAAATAATTATAATCATTATCTTATATGGTGTTTTTTGGTCCATGGAGGCATATGTAAAATAAAATGGTATAGGGTAAATTAGAAATAGCTTACTGTAGCACGGTGGTGGCGTTCCAGAGGTGGCACTTGGAGCCCTCTCTGTGGGCATTAATGCACAGCAGAGTTGTTACCAGAAAGCCAAAGAGAAAGTGTAGCAGAGAGGTCACGTGCTGTAAATAAAGGTGGCCATACATATATTTGATTTTGCTAATCCGACCAAGCTCTCCCACGACATTCGATCAATTCTGCTGGAACTGCCTCTCCCGTTCTTCTATGCGATCGACATGCGCAAAATAAATGTGATTTTGTGATTGCATGTCGGTTGCATAGAAGAACGGGAGAGGCGGTTCCGGCAGGATTGATCGAATGTCGCAGGAGCGCTCGGTCAGGTAAGTAAAATTGTATATATTTATGGCCACCTTAACATTCAGCTCTGCTTGATTCCCTGTTTTGGATCTCAAACTCCTGTCTAATAATGTAGGGGTTAATGTTCACCTTTTTAGATCTCAAACTCCTGTGTGGTAATATAGAGGTTAATAGGTAATCTAGAATCCATTCTATCTACTGTATTGGTCTGTGTCTGTTTGAGTTGTTTTTTCTAAAGTAAAAACTCTGTATACAGGTTAAATTCTCATGTTGGCTGTATGCAATAAAAAGTGGGTTTTTGGGTTGCAGTTTGGGCACTCGGCCTCTAAAAGGTTTGAGAATATTAACAAGTCAACGTTTATGAAGTAGTGGCAACCCCACAACCAGTAACATTTGGTAATTACACATTTTGCATCACAAATGTTAAGAATTTTGTTAAAGAAATATTGCAGTGTCAGTAAGGGATATCAGTCTCTCAAAGGTGGTTGCTGTGTGCAGTTCTCATACACACTTTGTTTGACAGCTCTCACAAGAAAATTCAAAACAATATTCTCAATCAACTAAAACATTAGGGTGGAATATCCTTTAATGATCATTTTCTATATACTCTGCCTGATGTTGATCTTTTACCTTAAAGGGCTAAAGATAAAATATAGGCACATCTTAAATTAAATGAGCAGCACTGTGGATAAACCATCTATAAGTGGCTTTATCTGGGCCCTGCAGCTTTTCTTCCCAGTAAATAATATTTTTTTCTGACTGGTCTTGTTTTTAGAGGTCACAGGCAGGGATTCAAGTAGATACTTGGCAGCTCTGGCTGGATAGGATAATACCCCCTTCAGTGTAAGTAGCATAGTGTATATATCTTTAAATATAAATTGATGGTTTCCAGAGATTCATACTCAGATGCCTTAAAAGTCTCTCAGAATAGCTTTTAAGAACAATTTAACCAGCCAACAAAATGTTTAACTTGTTTGTTTGAATGCTGCTAAGCTGTTGTCATAGGTAATCACCCCCAAATAATTGGGGACCTGCTGAAATCAGCCTTTCTATAATGATGTAACATTCTTGTGCTAAGCAACACCAATTAATCATAATTTCAGAAAGGTACATTTTTACAGCAATTTTTTTTTTCTGTCAAGGTTTGGATGGCAGAGCAAAAAATATCATATGACAAGAAAAAACAAGAGGATTTAATGCAACAGTATTTAAAAGAACAAGATTCCTACAACAACAGGTAAGTGCAAATCTTTTGTCCCAGACTGGTCAGGAATATTAGGATTCTAGTGTGAGATCAAAATTGAAGTTGTTTAGAATCTTTAAAGATTAAAGGTCAACAATACTGCCCCCCTCCTTTCAAAGAAAGTACCCAGGATTAGTAGTTAAACCACTAGGTCCTCACCCCTTTACCTTATTTCAGCTGTACAATGCTTTTAAAGATGCCCTCATGGTCTTGCTTCCCTTCTAGTACCAGGGACTGAAAAATAGTAAGACACACAAGAACTTTTGTACTACTGTAATTTAAATGTTTCTTACACCTCTGGGTACTTTACAGATCATCCAATACTTACTTATATTTTCCCCTGCCGGCTGGCTTTGCCCAGAATAGTCTGGTTGGTGAAGTGAAATTATAAAAATATATATAAAAAAGAATTTTAAAAAAATGTAACTGAAAATTGGCACGTACATATATATTCAGCCCCTTTGCCATGAAGCCCCAAAAAAGTCCTGGTATAACCAATTACCTTCAAAAGGCACATAATTAGTGAAATGAAGTCCACCTGTGTGCAATCCAAGTGTCAGTATACCACACCTTTTCTGAAAGGCCCCAGAAGCTTCAACACCACTAAGCAAGAGGCATCACACCATGGAGACCAAGGAGCTTTTCATGCAAGTGAGGGACAAAGTTGCTGAGAAGTACAAGTCAGAGTTGTGTTATTAAAAAAAAAAACAAAAATCCAATTTTTCGATGATCCCCCGGAGCACCATCAAATCCATCATCTTCATATGGAAGAAGAAAAAAAGCCATTAAGGTTATAAATAAGAGAACATCTTTTGGGTCTGCCAAAAGGCATTTGGGAGACTCTCCAAATGTATGGAGGAAGGAGCTCTGGTCCTTTTGTCCACCAAGGTTAACCCTGTATCTGGCACAAGCCCAACACCCCAAGAACACCATTGCCACAGTGATATATGGTGGTGGCAGCATCATGCTGTGTGGAAGTTTTTCAGCAGCAGGGGTTGGTAAATTGGTCAAAGTTGAGGGAAAGATGGATGATGTTATATACAGGGATATTCTTGAGCAAAACTGTGTCGGTCTGCCTGATTTGAGACTGTGATTGGGATGGAGGTTCACCTTCCAGCAGGACAATGACCTAATGCATACTGCTAAAGCAACAATTAAGTGGATAAAAGGGAAGAATATAAATATTTAGAAATGGCCTAGTCAAAGTCCAGACCTCAATCCAATTAAGAATCTGTGGTCAGACTTGAAGATTGCTGTAGTGTAAAACCATTCAACATGAACGAGCTGAAGCAGTTTTGCCTTGGCGAATGGGCAAAAATCCCCGTGGCAAGCTCATTGACTTATCCAAAGTGACTTGCAGTTGTAATTCCTACACAAGGTGGCTCTACAAAGTACTGACTTTAGGAGGGGTGAGCATTTGTGCACCCAGAAATGCACTGTTATTTTGGATTTGGAATGCTCCCATTTCTAAAATAAAGCAGTTATTATTACTAGTGCACTTCTACCCTTTCCTTTGTGTTTGTATTTTACCCACCTAATTAGATTTAGCTCTACAGGACAGGGACCTTTTTCCTTATGTTACATGTATCAAGCACTTGTATAATTCATGATGCACATAATTACTTATATATTTATGTCCCCCATGTACGGCTTTTAATGTACAGAGCTGCATTCCCAAGCGGTGTTATATTAACATATACATACATACATACATACATACATATTAATGATTGTTTAACATGTCCACATGGTATATTACAGTACAAGAAGTTTCTTGAAAGTTACCTAAATAGTTTTCTGTTAGGTTCCCCAACTTAAAGCAATATTTTCATTTTAAAATGTCCTCCTTTCCACATTAAATACTTTTAATGGGATAACAGGATTATTCAATAAAAGTTCTCATTGTTAAAAATGGTGCTAATTTTGCCCCAACCAATCAGATGTTAACGTTCAAATGTTAAATAAGATCTGATTGGTTTGGGCAAAATTAGCACCATTTTCAACGATAAGAACTTTTATTGAATCTCCCTGTTAGAATCCATCGAGTACACACACTCCTCTCTTTTTCTATTGATTTGAGAGGTTGTTAAAGTTCAAAACTAAAATAATGAGGTTCAGATTCACACACTTTTTAAAGCCGCTCTTATTTGTTATTTAGATTGCATAGACTTTTTTTTTTTTATTCAGCTTATTTTGCCTTTTGGTAACATGAGGGGAGCGTATTATTCTACTGCCCTTTAAGCTTACGCAATTTGGATTGTGTTTTGTGATCCAATCGTATTTCCTGTTCATATTCCCAGCTCAATGCAATCATAGTGGTTGCATTTTGTGCGCTGTTCTCTAGTCTGTTATTGGAACACATACGTACATGATTTTTCCAATAATATTTCTATGCATTGGAGCGCAGCACACATAGCACGTACACAGCATCGCATTACAGAAAGTGGGACCTAGCCTTTAAGATACGTTGTGCTAGTAACATCAGTGTACTACTTAGTTCCTTGGTTTATTAGGGCTCATTACAGCTACCAGTGGCCATGGACTACAGCTTGCAGCTTTTATGTGCAATACTGTGTCTTGCAATCCGATTTTAATTTAAGAAATTGTTTTAACTTTTGACAAATACATGTATCCCAAAAACAGGTTAAAGTATTTTCTTTATATTATGTTTATAGATTGCTTTTAGGAGATGAACGAGTAAAGAATGGACTAAATTTTATGTATGAAGCACCACCTGGAGCTGAAAAAGGTATTTTCACATAATTAAATTCTATATATTGCTCTGTATCCACCTGCTTATCAATATGTCAGGAACTTTGCACAGATCTTGGTCTTGTAGCAGTTTACAGGACAAGTGCACCATAAAAATGTTTCATTTTCAGCCTCACCCTTTCCTGGATACCTTATTACTGTGGTGGAAAAAACAACTTTGTAATGTTTTTCTACATTTAAAATGTTTATCCATTATGCATATTAACAGTTCCATAAAGCTGTAGTTGTGACAAATGGCCACACTTTAGCTGTATGAAACATAGCCCTATGCCACAATCTTGCTTCTGTTCTAATATAGTATATACCATATGTCTAGGGAACAGGTTACATTTTGTGTTGGTAAAATAGAAATCTGCAAATAAATTGACTGATTTGATCAATGTAATTACTTATGTAACCAATCCTTAAGCTAACAAGGGGCATGAACCACGACCCGGCAGATCAACAACCATGCCCGACCGAGCGCCCATAAACTTATCAAAAGTTGTCCGAAATGACCCATCGATCCCACATGTGTACAGACCTTTAGAAAATATGGTCAGCATTATGCTGTTGTATAGTATGGTATTTGAGGTTGAATAAAGACATGCGTCCATCCAGTCCAACCCATCTAGCAATATCCTCATTTCCTGCCTAACTGTTGATCCAGAGGAAGGCAAATAAAAACCACCAAATTTTATGAAGGGGGAAAAAATTCCTTCCTGACTCCAAGTGGCAATCAGAAATTTCCCTGGATCAACTCTACTTTATGTATCAATACCAGTAACTTGCAACATTCCTTGTTTGCAGAAACTCATTCAGCTTTATTTTGAAACTGGCCAATGAACCTGCCATAACGTCCACTGGAAGACGGTTCCATAGCTTTACCGTTCTCACAGTTAAAAACCCTTTCCGAACTTGAAGCCTAAACCTTTTTTCTTCATGTCTTAAAGGACAATTATACTCACCTTCCCTCCGCTCCTCTTCTTTGTGTATAAGCTGTGTTCGCGTAACTTTCTTCAGCGTCTCAGAGCAACGCTGCTCTGGTAGGCTCCGCCCCCTCCTCCCCGTCGGCGACGAGGCCAATAGGAAGGCACGCTAGCGGTTCAGGTCCTCACCCTGAGTAAAATCTAATACACAAAGAAGAGGAGTGGAGGGAAGGTGAGTATAATTGTCCTTTAAGGGATGTCCACGTGTCCTCTGACACGCTCTATTGGTGAACAATGCCCCAGATTATTGTATGGCCCATTAATGTATTTATACACAATAATCATATCCCCACGCAAGCGCCTTTTCTCCAGCATACATAATTGTAACTTATGTTAGCTACTTTTGCCTGTTTTTTCATAACATTTCAGATTTCTCTAATATTTATTTTTCTTGTTTTTCTCCCTGATCTTTCATATTAAGAGATAAAAGAGGTAAGTCGAACATTGTTGACATTTGTATGGGATTGGGTTATCCAAACAGTGTTTCTTATGTTTAGTTTTGTTATAACAAGGGTGGAACTTTTACGTAAACTTTGCTTTACTTTCTGTGAGCATTCATTTCCTGTATAGTTCAGTTATGTCTGCCTCTTTTGGAGCCTGGGTGAAATGCTGACATACAAGGTGGAAGTAATTAAATAGCAGATCTATAGTAGATTAATATCGCTTTACGTATACCATTTGTTGAGTTAAATCCAGAGAGCATTATAAATACAATTGTGTATAACAAAAAAGCGATTCATTGTAATTGTAGACTGGAGAATATATAAAACTGCTTGCAAAACTGTACTTGTTCTTAACGTAAAGAGGAACTAAAGTCACCAGATAACATTGTCTCAATAGACAGAGCACATTCACAAAGATACAAGCTGTGCCTTACCTCTCCCTTTGCTGTGACTTGGTTAATTTATAAAATATATCTGTGGGTATTGGGGTCAGCTCCCATAAAGATGGTTATGTATGAGGTGTATTCATATATCTTGTTTTATTAACACAACATGCATTGTTTGTAAAAAGCTTTTTGATATATTATAACGAATTTTAATGTATTATGTTATATCTTATTATTCTATATATATGGTAATGCATGTGATCTTAGAAGGAATAGATCGTTGGAGAAATAATCCCCTTCCTCTATCTTTTTCTGTTACTTAAAAGGAGGATCTAAAGGGTTAATTTGGGGAACAGACATTGTTTAAAATTTACTCGGAGGTCACGTGGGATAGCATTTTGTATATAGGGATTGTCGGCAGAGGGAACTGCTGTGCCTATGATTAAGGACGGGTGTGTCCGAAACGCGTAAGGCGTCCAGACAATAAAGGCATTTTAATTGCAAAATTTCATGGTGGAGCGTCTTGTGTGATCTCGGTCAGTGCGGATTCCAATGTTTTAGTGATCCTAGCAGCTCCCATAAACCACCTCTTTGTTTTGGTGTAAGTCTAAGTATTCATGCTTTCTACACATGCTATCTAGTACATAGCAGATCTAAACAAGGAAGCTGCAGTCTTGCCCCCTAGAAGCTGACAGACAATCATATTACAGCACAGAGGCCTGCCTCTGTCAGGCACAGATCTTGTTAAAGTAGATCTTGCCACTCGGATACAGAAAGGAGATTTAACAGTGTAACCTAAAAGTAGAGCGTTAGGCTTTTGTGTTTGTAAAAGTAGAGTACAAGTCCACTATCAAACCAGACTTAACACAAAGAAAACAGCAGCTTTCAAAGTACTTTCAGGGACTTCCATGTTAGTATAGAAAATGTGCATAAAGACTGTTTGGATGATACTGGGTTCAGGGGGCATGATTAATAGGTGGATATGCTCACAAGGCTCCTTGAAGACTACCTAGGCTATGAATTGTACAGGCAACAACATGGAAACCTTCATAGATAAAGAATTTACATGTACGTAAAAAATGCAACTTACCAGAGAAGTGTCTTACAATGTATAGGTGTACTATTGAAAAAAAAGCTTTCACATAAAGGGTAAAGAAAAATAGGTTTAGTTCTCTTTTAATTATAGAACAACCTGATAATCTTTATGTTCTGTAAATATTAATTTTTAATGAAGTCCTTAGCAGACAAGGATAAGTTAAATGACTCTCTAGCTGTTAGTAAAAACAAAAGATAAAGGGACATTTTATTGGCCAGATATAAAGGTATATTATCAGTTTGTACAATATCTAACAGGGGCGTTGCTAGATATCACAGGGCCCCCAAGGAAAGATTTTAGAGGGGGGGGGGGGGGCATTACATAAACAGTTTGGTGCAGTTCAACATAAAGTGCCCAAACTGCAGCCAGGTTTTTTAAAAGGGCATGTCCACCCTTCTAAGAAAAAAAAATTACCTCACGTAGTTCAGCCCCAAAAAGCCTGTTTTTATTTTACTTAAACCTGGGAGTATCTTTGAAAGGTTTAAGTAAAATGAAAGTGGGGTATGTGAGGTAAAATTTTTCTAAGACTAGTGGACATGCCTGCCGGGGACCAGAGGTTATTTGTTAACTACTAGTAAGATGAGGACTACTTGGTCAAAGCTACCGTGGAAGAATAAAGCTACCCGTGTAGAATAAACAATGTTATTATGTTTATTACACCTATAAAAGCCAAAAGTTAATAATAACTTTAAACTGTAGGAAAATAACTTGGTTATTAAGTGTAATACTTCCTATGGTGGAGGTTTGGGGTTTTTGCATTTTATTTAGTGCCTGTTGAAGCCACAGTTGATGTACTCCAAATAGCAGCCACGTTTAGATTGCAACAGAATGAAGGGGTTTAGTATATGTAAGCATGTTCTATATTTTTTTCTAGAATGAGGGAGAAACTGAGTACAAGTTTGAGTGGCAGAAAATGGCTCCTAGAGAAAAGTAAGTCTGTTCCTGCAATGTTTAATTGATAACATATATTAGAATAATATCAAATATTGACTATTTTGTTGCACTTAAATGGACTATGCTGAATAATAAAATAAAACGCTAACACAATTGATACAATTGTTTGTTTTACATTAAAGAGGAGGGAGAGCTTAGTTTAACCCTACAATAAATAACTTCCCCTTAAATCTTTAAATGTAGATGATTTCCTCTTGTTCTGCAACTATGAAAAACTTTAGGACAACTTTTTAGCATTGTGACTCTTGGTGAATTGCCTCCTTAGTATTTTAAGTGTTCTGGTCCATGATTCTACAGCTCTTCTATACCTTAATGAACTATTGGTACTTAGCCAAAGAAAATAAACTCCATTTTGTACAGTTGTTTATCTGGCCCAGTCCATTATGTGGAGAGCTGTGAATTGTACAGGGTCTGTGCTGCATATTACCAATAAAATGTTATTTTTAGAGCTTATTTTACATGTTGAAGTAGAGAAATTGCATGTGCCGGGTAGGGCATCATTTTATCCAAACATTGGTTTCTGCATTTATTTCTAAAGATCTGTTTGATGTTATAAAGGATAACATTGATATTTAGCCTTTTTAGCTGTAGAAAAGCAATGGATTGCTGCTATTAATCTTGCATATATTTTTTGTGGCAGATATGCTAAGGATGACATGAATATCCGAGATCAGCCTTTTGGTATACAGGTATGTAAGTGTGTAACAGGAAAGCTGATTACAGTTTTGTTTTTCAGATATCTTCTTTGTAGGGATTTTTTTGGATTAGCCAGGTCTAGATTGATTAATAATGTTCATTTAGCTGTTATGTAGCTTTTATACATATTTTGCCACATAACATTTCTTGACATCACATTTAAAGGGCTTGTCATTAAATTCTAAATTTAGGTTCAACATCCCCCAAACCCCATTTTCACTTTACTCAATTTTCACAAAGATGCCCCTGAAGAGACTTACCAGACCTGATCCCTCGCCTCTCTACTGCGCTTCTTTTTTCTGCTATCTGGTTGTAGGTGTCAGTCAAACGTAACACTCCCAATACCTGAAAGCCAGGACCAGGAAGCACCTCTCTGCTGATACTTGTGCTTGAAGCAGGGTTGCAACAGCAGCAGGAGGCGGCACCCAGTCAGCAAGGGACTGGCTCTGGTAAGTTTCTTCAGGGGCATCTTTGTTTTTTGTGGAGTAAAGCGAAAAAGGGGTTTGGGAGGGTGCTGACCCTAAAGCTACAACTATATTTTATGGCTGGTAATGCTCCTTAAATGTGACATCGAGAAATCCTATGTGGCAAAATATAGCTACATATTCAAGATATAGCTAAAAAGCTACACTGGGATTAATTAAGATGCTGTTCACTTGTTTCTTGCGTGTTGCTGGAATCTATCATTCTTCCCAACTATCACTGTACCATTTTTTTTGTAGATCTGTCCCATATTTCTTTAGAAACACCTTATATTTCAGCTGTCAATCATGTGCTTTATTATCATAAACTCTTATGATTTGTGTATAAATTGCGACAGTTGAGAAGTGTGTGGATTGCATGGTTTGTAATTACCTCTCTCGGGGATTACTGAGCATGCTTGACTTCTCAAAGTCATGTCTGATAAGAGTGGTAGGGGAATACTTAGGCTGAGCAAAACGAGTACTGCATTAAAGGCATGCAGCAACACACACAGGGTGCTACTTACATGTATATATATATTTTTTATAGATGAAGATGAGGCAAAGACATTTTTATAGTATAGTTTCCCTTTAATTAAATAATGCAGAATGAAAAAATCATTTATGTTTTTTTACATTTTACTAACAAAAATATTTCAAAAGGGTACTTCTGCTGGTTTAAAGATATTTTCCATCGAAGTTTACTGAGAATTTAGCAGTACCCTGTCTCTGAATATAATAGTCTTTAAAGGGGAACGGTGGTCTCCAAACAAGTTAAGTTTAAATTAAAGGCCAGTTTCCTACCTTTAAAACGAGCCATCAACCACCTCTCTACGTGCTCCACAGCCCAAGATATACAGAAATGACTGGCCAGAAAGTTAATGGGTGGGAATGGAAAAATGGTATGTAGGTAATTCCAGACTAAGAAGACTCCAAAGGATATCTTTTGGTGCTTTATTGACACGACATGTTTCGGAAATGAAGTCCTTTATCAAGATTGATAAAGGACTTCACGTCCGAAACATGTCGTGTAATAAAGCACCAAAAGAATCCTTTGGAGTCTTCTTAGTGAAGCACCTGCATACCATTTTTCCATTTTATACTTAGCTAAGGTGTTGGGACAGTGCACAGCAGGATCCAGCAGCTAGAGGTGTTCGGGACACTACTCATTGTGTGTTAATGGGTGGGAGGCTGACTTGTGACATTCCTGAGGCTTCTTCTGCACAGTGCCGCCGGCGAGCACAGCCTCAGATTCCCTCAGTGTGTGAGGGAGACAGGAAGTCCCTCCTCCTCTCTGCTGTGTGAAGTCCTGACAGAGAAGGTAAAGGAATGTACAGCCTTGTTTCACTGTGTGTTTTCACTGAGTTCTTACTCTGCCTGAAAAGCCTGATTCCACAGAGTTTTCTGTAGGATGGAGGTCTGAGTAACCCACGGCACCCGCAAGTGGGCGGGGCTTAGGCACCCACGAGTGTGCAGGGCCACGTGGGGCTGTAAGATAATGGGCCATGGGGGGCCTGCAACTGGAGGGACCATGGGGTTCATGAGTGGGAAGGACCAGGGGGGCTGCAAATGGGAGGAGGAGACACAGGACAGATTGACTGACAGTTTCAAAGCAGGAAGTGTAGGGGACCTGGTGATGCTGCTGTTGCCATATCACACACAAAAATGTAAATATCTTCAAAATTATGCAAAATAAACAATGGAAATAAATTGCAAAAATTCTCAGGGGAGCAATTTACCTCAATTTACCTTAAGTCATTTTTGGACCACAGTTCCCCTTTAACCAGATGCATTGCCTTATAATTGAGCAAAAAATTATTTTAAATCCTAAAATTTTTATTCTGTTGCCTAAACATGTCCATAGGTTCGCAATGTTCGGTGTATAAAATGCCACAAGTGGGGTCATGTGAACACAGACCGAGAATGTCCATTGTTTGGACTTTCAGGGATTAATGCTAGCTCAGTCAACACAGATGGATCAGGTAAGCAAAATAGTTTAATGTAGTTCAAATATTAGGGATTGATTTTTTTTTTTTTTAATGTTATTTGAGTTACACATTAAAACATATCTTATTAAAAAGATTCATTATTTGTTTTTCTAGCTGCTTTGTACAACTATTAAAGGGCATGTCCACCCCCAAAACTAAAATTTAACCCCATACTGGCCCCACTAACTGTAGTTTAATAAAATCCTTACCTTACATCCCTGCTCCAAATGGTTCTCCTGCTATGCCCCTCCAAAGTCCAGGAAACTGCAGTATAGGATCTGTCCTGCTCCTGCGTCTGCCTCAACCTCGACAAGGTTTGAGGCATGCACAGGAGAGCCCTCCCTCTCCCACCCGCTTTGGTCTCCCTCCCCCTAGCGTAAATCCGTTTTTATATAATATAGTTCGTGTTCCCCCAGCCCCAACCACTATAATTATATCATCAGAAAGTCCCCCGAAAATTACTTACCTTACCTCTCTCCTTCGCCGTTGTGAGCAGCCTCTCAGCCAATCACAGACGCAGCTGCTGGTCCCGCCCCCTGCTTGCAGTTCCGTGCAAGCAGAGGGCCGGGCAGTGCGGCGAAGGACCGCCCCCCTGTTTCATTCATACGTGCGATCAGCTGTTTAAAAAGGGGAAAGGCCCTGCAGTTACGCCCCTGGTTATGGGTTTGGGGAATGTGGTAAAGATAAAAAAACTAATAAAATATGTTAAGGGGGATCTATAGTGAAAATATTAAATTCCTTCAATGCAACACTAAAGTTAATACACACTGCCTTTCTCCTACCTTTATCTGTGGCTCCATTTTCACAGAAATGCAGACTTCACTAACATGGCTGCCCACTCCCCCTCCCTTCTCTGTCCTCTCCCCTGTGCCTGAAATCTGGCTGTTAAGCAAGCCGCTCATGCGTACTGATTTATGTCTTTACAAGGCTAAGCTTACTAGGCACACCTCAGCACATTAGCCAATAGGAATCAAGTGTCTCCTTTGTCCTGGAGACACTTGTAATGTGGTAAGTGCTGAGTGAGGCGGGGGCAGTGTCTGTTTGCAGCTCTTTACTTCCCAAGCTCCCTCCCTCTCTCTGCTTCTGTTATTTATTGCAAGGTGAGAGAGTATTTAGCAGTGTCGGTTTGCTGATTGACCGCACAAGCAGGCAATACAATGTGTATTGTAATTACAGTTTGTTATAACTTGTATATCTCTGGACGGGGGGGGGGGGGGGGGGGATCTGAGGAATGTAAATGTACTCTGGGGTTGGGACCTTGGGGGGAATTATTAAAGACATGGAAAGGAGAAGAAAAAAAAACATTTTCCCACTATAGATGCCCTTTAAAATGATACCTCCATGTAGAATTTATTCCGTGATTGCTTGGTCTCTATAGCCCCCAAACCCCTCTGTTGAAGAACTGCTGGATATCATTTATCTGGTCAGGGGTTATTCTATGTAACCATGGTAACAGTCCCCCGAACAGGTCACTTTTCCCTTTGTTTTGGCTATGATAATAAGCAGAGTATTTACAAAGCAATGATATTAAGTATAATATCACATAAACAGCTATTTTTGTAAATGTAAAATTTGTTTATAATTGTTACTCTTGTTTTGGAACTCCAGAGTGTCTTCTAATATTCTTATATATTTAATGTAGAAGTGCGTTATTTGCATGTATCGGCATGTCTCATGACAATGATAACAAAGATATCCACCAACAGTAACTGATGGCATAAAAACTTACTGTTTTATAAGGATATAATTTACAGGATGTTCATGGTCCTTGTGTTTTTTACATTTACGTAGCCAGTGCAATAGAAAACCCCATAAGAAGTTAGTTGCCTGATGTAAATTTCTAGGCATATTTGCAACTGTTTTATAAGGAAATAATTTATGGGATATTTTATGTCCTTGTTTTTTGTGTGGAAATAAACCATACCTTTAACATTAATAAACAGTCAGATAACTTTAGGAGAAAATTTACTTTTTTCAGGATTCAAAAGAAACCCATTTTAAAAGTTAGTTGCCAGGTATAAATTTCTAGGCACATTGATTACCTGGCTCCTTGAATTTTACCAACCCTGCATCCATCGGATAAAAAAAATAAGTAGGACCTGTTGGCTGATCACATGGTATATTGATTGGTAGTCTGTAGGTCCAATTGTCCAATGTGTCCAGTAAATAATATATATACAAAAAATTTAATTTATAACTCAATAGGAGGTAGGACTAAGTATTCTTCTTCCTAAGACAAGCAATTGATAGTTAAAGTTAACTTCTGACTGCTCCCCAGTCTCCCAGCCTTCGCTATTTGCACATAAGCACCCACACAAAATATAAAATGCAAAGTTTGGGGGGCAAATAGGAGTGATGTCAGCCATTAATGGCATAATACAACTTGAACAGGAGGTAGAAACTCTTGGCCCTACCTCCCAAAGAATTACAGGTTAAAGGTGCAAGGGTTTTTTTTGTTGGTTTTTTTTTTTTTTAATTAATTTGCTAGTTTGGTGTCCCTTAAAGCCTCTTGTTCCTATCAATTTAATTTCTACCTCTTTATTAAGTTGTCTGGAAACCTTGGTTGTACTTGGTATCGGGCTGGTCTTACAGAACAACTGCAAAGTATGGTAGTTTTAAAACAACTTTTGGCAAACTGCTCCTTTAGATTATATAAAATGCAGTAGAGAATGGTTTTCTGAACACAATAGCGAATGACTAAAAATAAACCCATATAAGACTAATGTCTTGGCCTAACAGTAAGAAAAAGTCAACGTAGAGTCCCTCTTGATAGAGCTTATTGTGAATCCTTAGAGAAACAAAACGTACAAATATCAAATGATGAAAAAGATTCTTTGGGAAGCTCTGTATTGTGGTTTCACCATAGAAAAGTTCTGATACAAAAGAGAAGGCAGGGTTATTGTCATCTTTTAAGAGCTAGGGCATATATAGTATCTTGTGTTCCTGCCTTGTGTGATAGATGTCAAGCAACACAGGTAGAGTAAGATGGAATCCCCAGGAAATAATCGCAAGACAAATGCAGCTGCTAAAGAGTAAAAACTGAGCCAGGTATTTCAAAGAGCGCTGACCTGGATATTTCAATAAGCATTGACCCGTGCTCTGTTTTTGATCCATGCTGTTCGTGGTAGATCAGCTTTGCAACTGAAATTGATTTGTAACTATAGGAAAAATGTATCTTCAGCAAGATACATGTAACGATTTTTTTTTTTTTTTTGCCAATTGTCAGTAATTACCTAAGAAGCATTATATATGAATTTAGCACCTCCATTGTTTGCTTCACTAACCTTTGGACAATCAAAGCGATTTCATATACCATGAAAGAAAGGGTGTGTACGTGAAATAGATCCCTCTGTTTAAAGAAACGGTAAAAAAAGAGAATCCTGAAAAAAGAGAAAGTAACAAAAAAATGTAATGTAGTTTGATTTTGTGTTGACTAAGAAGATTAAGTGCTTGTTTATAACGAAGTATCAATACTGTTTCTTGTTGGTCAGATTCATTGCTTCTGCACTAGAATTTGACTTAAGCAGTTAAGACATACATGAGAGAATATTTTTAAATTAAATCAGCTGGAAATATTGATCCACAAAGATCATTAGAATGCTGATTGGAAAACAAACCCATCAGCTGCCACATAATCTTAAGTTGACTTGGTGTAGTTCTTTTGGTGCTTCCTTATTGTGTTTTTCGACTAAGAAGTATTGCCATCTACTGATGTATGGACTGCTCTGTTCAGGATCCTTATTAGAGAACTAGTGGATTCCTACTCTGCAATTCAAGATTGCAATAGGGTCTGGTCATTCAAACATATGTGATACCAAAGCCTTGTTTTACTCAATCAATCAAGGGGCCAAAATCAAAAAGACAGGTTAAGTGGTGGGCCAAATTTTTTTTTTAAATATACATAGCAGGTGCAGGATTGTGCCTAGTGCAGGGTCTTGGCAGAGAAAGGGTGTGAAGCACACTGTTTTGGACTGGTACTTCTGCCTATAGCAGGATCATGTGCTAATGTGGAACGCCCACATTACGCTTCTGGCGCAGTAATGGGATAGCCCGCTCCAATGGAAGACCTTTTGATATACCTCCCTCCCCAGTGCCGGGCTAGATACACGATCTGTTGTTACAGCGGGGACTGCATCCAAGCCTTACTACTTTATCCATTTATGCAGTCAGTAAAAGATACCGCTGATTGCGGTATCTAGCAGGCAGATCTATAGTTACGCCACTACTTGTAATTGCACAAATGGATAGCAATGTAGGAAGTCTTGGATGCTGTTTGTCTCCAGGGGCCACAAACAATGGCCAGAAGGCCAGATTTGGTCCGCGGGCCTTGAGTTTGACATCTGTGCCCTAAATAAAGGTTAAGGGGTATGTCCACCTGTTAAACTAATTTTTAATATGCTGTTCCCCCATGTCCCCCAGCCCCAACCGCATACATTTTTTTTTCAGAAAGCCCCCCAAACTCTTACTTACCTCCCCTCGTTCCTCCGCCGCACTGCGGCCCTCTGCTTGCGAGAATGCAAGCAGAAGGGGCGGGACCGGCAGTCGCGTCTGTGATTGCTGAGCGCGCAGCCAATCACGACGCGGCTGCCGGTCATTCAGTGCAGCGGAGGAAAGAGGAAGAGTAAGTAGATTTGGGAGCTTTTTGAAAAAAAAATATGCGGTTGGGGCTGGGGGACTGAGGGAGCAGCATATTAAGGGGGATTGTGCTAGGGGAGGGATAGTAGAACGAGAGGGAGGGGAGGGAGGGAGAAGGGCTGCAGTACGCATGGCAAATATCTACCGGAGGCAAGATAGCAGGCAGAGCCCTGCTATCCCCGGGTGGTTAGTTTTGGGACTTGGGGGGGACTACAGGAGAACCCTATGGACTGGGATGTGAGGTAAGGATTAAACTACACTACATGGTGGGGCCAGTAGTTGGGGGGGATTATAGTTTTGGGGGTGGACATGCCCTTTAAATAGTTTATAATTTATTTGCTATTATAGTGAGCACCAAATGTTTACAACAATCGTATTTATATACTGTAATCCTAATAGTTGAGATTTTAAAGGGGAAGTTGATTGGAAATAATCATTATTATTTAAATTATCTATGTTAAACAACCAACCTAGGCATTATAAATATTGTCTGCATTCCCTTGCTATGATTTGCTCATTTGGTCATTAGTGAGCTGCCATTTCAGATTCGTCAACAGTCCTTCTTGTTCCTAACCATAATTTCTATCTCGTTGGCTGTTCGGTAAGTCAAACATGCTTATATTTCTACTTATATCTGAACTGCCACAAGAGCCAAGTCAGGAGTCAAGGGCACAGCCATAAACATTAAAATGGTCAGTACTTTGGAAGCATTTAATTATACACAGAAAAATTGTTGGGTAAACAAATTATAGTCTTTGAAATTAGAAATTAGAAAATACTAAAAAAAAATCTTGAAAAAATATGTATCCGTGCTGAATTTCCCCTTTAAAATAAACAAAAATGTTGAATCATGCTGTTGCAAATGCAGAGCTCGGAATTTGCTATTTTTTCCTTTTATTCGATGTCTATGTGGAGATCTGTTCACAATTTTGGCTGCTCTTCAATAACTCGGCAAAAAAGACAATTTTCACTAACCAAATGGGCAGAAGACCTTTCTAATACAATTCTTATTGGTTGAATTCCCTTTGGTGGGGGTTGCCCACACAGTGCATCTACATATAAATTGTATAATCACAATATGAAATCAGACAGAATTGTAGCAAATTAATGCTTTACCCTTTCCCCAATGTTCCCTCTAACCTCAAATTGGCTGTGTGCGCAAAAATATATTTTCTGTGCACATACAAAATGAAATTTTGTGCGCTCCATACTGCCGCACTTACATTTTAGAATTTTTTTGTGTGCGCACTACTTTAATCTGTGTGCGCAGGCCTGCAGAGTTGTGTGCACGAGTGCACAGCTTAGAGGGAACACTGCCCTTCCCTCTTTCTCTCAAAAGCCCCACCTCATCTTCAAGCTCTCCATGGTTTTTTACAAGCTTTTACATGCTCACAGGAGGCAGCTAGTGAAAGAGCATTCAGTCATTGACTGTTGCATCAATGACTGACAGCTGCTAACTGGATGAACTAGGAAGCAGATAGAGAAGTAACAGGACATCAGGTCACATTTCAGGGTAGACCTACATCTCTCAGATTCTAACTATTGTAGGTTTGGGGGGTGATTTACAATTTTAAGGTTGAAATCGCCCTTTAAAATATGAATTTAAAGTGACATACCTGCTATTATTTCTGTGCAGTGCATGGACAAGATTATTTTATTTAAACATGAAAGTCTGGCTTGCACTGTAATGTGTTTGACTCCTGCTCATTGTCTAGAGACTGCTTTATTCATTTAGAAAACTAAAACCTCTGCACGTTGTTTCATTATTTACTACAGCAGAGGTAGGGATTTACAGTTCCCACTGTATATTTTTAACACTTTTTATACAAATCGTATTGGTTGTCTTTTGGATTCCTCATTTGTATAAAACAGCGTTAACTCATTTGAAGGTGCAGTGTAATGTCATTTATGTCAAGTTCTGTGTGAGCCAGTGTATTCTAATTCCCTTTTAAATAGACGTTTTAACCACTGCAGCCCTGATTGAGACCAAAGCTGTCAGAGTTCACAATTTTCATACCTATTGTAATTATTTCAATAAGCAGGAAATGTTTCTTGTACTTAAGTTATGGCAAACTCGGCAGGAATAACAAGTATCAAATGATCATTTATAGGTTATTTTTGCAGCAAGCAAATTTACATCAGTGAGAAAGCTAAGCAAGCCCTGCGTGCCTGTCACTTAGCGGAATAGTGATCATTAGAAGTAGCAGGATTTTATGTGCAAAGATACTGTGCATAAAACTTTAAGGCTTCATAGGGAATGTCGCTTTATGGCTACATTGTTCTTGGTTGCAGTCTACTATAGGACCAAAGCTTAATATATTCCAATACCCTGATTCTTTCCTGCATTGTTCTGTTATGGGAAATATTTAATTTGCCAATATACTGTTATGTTGTTTTCAGCGTTACATTACATAAGAGGAGATTCCCCCTAACACTTAAATACAAAATGCAATTATTTCTTATTCCAAATCTCCCGGCTGCTGTTTGAGAAAATCATATCTGATGCTTTTCTCAGCAGAAGATTATTGAGTTTGATTTAGCTGTGATTTTACTTAACAAAGCTTCAAGCGCGTTCCTACTGCGGAGCCAGAATAAAGCCAGGGAGATATCAGTGATGTGTTCTGACTGAGATTTTTTTTTTGTTCACAGGGCCATCAATGCACCCCTCGGAGTTAATGGCGGAGATGAGAAACAGTGGGTTTGCGCTGAAACAAAATGCGCTTGGGAGAAATGTGACTGCAAGCGATCCATCACAGGTAATGATCTTTTTTTTTTTTTATCAGTAAGCTGAAAATATCTATGAATCTGCATGTGATTGCTTAGAAATTGCTACTTAGTGTTCGGCAATATGCATATCGGTGAGATTGAAAGAAAGGGCACTAAAATAACTCACAAAGTCGTGTGTTTCGCAATATTGCTCCAGTATCAAATAGGAAACAATTTATTCATTTTCCTTTAAATTTTCATTTCATCTGCGCTTTTGCATAAATTGAAATGCTATCCCCCCGGCTGCCGAGTGAAATCCGAGTAATAACCGTCATCTCCTACCACATTGTTGGTTTTCTGTTACCTGCTGGCTAATCCTGGAGAGGCTGTGAATAGGAAGAATAGAGAGGGATTTTTTTTTCCCCTAGATGGACACAATCACGAATGGCAGCACTCCACATTGACTCGATAGTGCAGGATAAAAACTGGGTGCATTAGACTGCCATCATCCTGGCACCAAGAGATTGCTGTAATTGAATATTCATAATAAAAGACAGACATCTCCACAGCAACATCATACCTAAGAGTAATGCAGTTGCCTCCTGATGGCCTCTCTGTAAAGCTTTTTCACTAGGCAATCTGTTCGCAGGCACTTTTAGTGATGGATTTGTCAAGAGCTTTTCAATGCAGACAAATCCCAGTGTAGGTACAAACTGAAACATATTAGAAATGTTTTGTAAAGGAAACTGATCTCTAACTTCACACAGTGTATTCCTTTCCCAATATGCTGTGATTTTTCTGGAAGAAGTTACAGCAGTTTCTGAGTACTTGGTGTGGCAGGTAACTTGTAACATCAAGGGAACACATTTAAATGGGGGGGTTATAGGTGTGCCAAAATACAAATTCTGCATAGCATTTGGTGTCCATGTGGTATTTCCCATTTGGGGAAAATAGCATTAAAGGGCATGTCCATCCTGAAATTAAACTTTTGATATAATGTAGGTAGCAGCTGTCCACCCCCAACCGCTATAATATATTTTTTTAAAAATGGCCAGATGTTTACTTACAGTCCATTCTCTCCCACGCCGTCTCCTATCCAGCTCCCTGCTTGCGGAAGTTGCAAGCAGGGGCTGGACGCGGCTGACATCATTGAAGACGCTCCGGGAGAGAAGGGTCCGTAAGTAACTAACTATTGGGGCAGTTTTTTTCAAAAATATTATGGTGGTTAGGGTTGGGGAGCTCTTACTTACCTTATGTAACCAGGATTTCACGCTAGGTGCCACGATCTCAGATGATGGATCCAGATGGTGGGAGGGGGGGTCTTCCCTGCGCATGCCTCAGACCTTGATGAGGTTGAGGGACAGACAGCCACAGGATGACTCACTGAGAGCTTCTACACAACAGTTTACTGGACTTTGGAGGGGCATAGCAGAAAAACCATTTGGAGCAGATAGTTAAGGTAAGGATTTTTTTAAACTATAGAATGTGGCCAGTATGGGGTTAAATTACAGTTTTGGGGGTGGACATGCCCTTTAATTATAATATGCGGTTGTAATGGTCATAAAATTCCAGCAGATGACGCTGTATTAGTGTTTCCAGATAACATGGCATTATAAATAGGCCTCTGGGTACAACATGCAACATTCCATGTATGAAAAGAATAAATAGGAAGGCTCGAATGTCTCAGCCATTTATAAAGCCCATTTCATTAAAACTTGACAGCAGACAAATTACCAAATTATGCTCAGGGGTGTTCCTAGGGATATTGACACCTGAAACAACTTTTAAATGCCGCCTATTGGGGTTGGCACATGAAGCAGGGCGTGGCTTCATCAGGAACCATAGGTGTGGCTTGCGGAGGTGGGTATGGTGGGCTGGCTAACACTGACTGGTGAACTGGAGGGCTGACTCAACACTGATTGGTGGACTGGAGAGCTGACTCAACACTGATTGGTGGACTGGAGAGCTGACTTAACACTGATTGGTGGACTTTTGCTGAAATGCGGTATTGTAGGGAGCAGGATATTTATTTTTAACTGCTGCCTTTTAAGTTGAGCCCTGAGCAAATGTTTCAGTTTGCTTCATGGTAGGGCGCCCCTGATTATGCTCAATATTCAGACCCAGATACATTTCGTCAAGAAAGGGGGAATCTGTCTTAGATTACATCTCAAGGTGCATTTAATCAAGAAAATGGTAATCAGGCTTTGATTATGTCTAAAGTACAGGTGTATTTGTTCAAGAAAGTGGCAGTTGGGGTTTAATGACATGTCCATTCAATGTAAATAGATTTTTTCCCCCAGAAATTAACACACAACCTGGAAAACCCTCTGTGAATTCCTTATCTAGAAGATAGTAAATTTCTCCTATGTGTCCAGCATGTTTATACCTTAAACAATTTCCTGTGTATTCTCCCTATGCAGGTGTATAATGTGTGATATAGTTATAGGTCTCCATGATTGAGGATCTGTGGGATGATATTTAGTTAGGGGGGGTTGTATTATTTGTACATTTGCATGTGTATTGTACTGAATGTTGATACTTTTGACAGGTCTCTAGTTTGCTACAAGGTATATACAAATAGGATTGGGGCCTCAAGAAGAACTTGGGTAATCTCTCTGCAAATTGCACATTACTAAGAGGTTATTGTGGGCTGCACCCTTTTTCTCTCACAAAAGGAACAAGCTTCCCAAACACGATGTGTGGATTTTTACAATAAATTCTACATTACACGCAATTCACAGTGTGATTGTTTAGGTTCTTCTGGAGAGCCCTATCCCATTTCTATATACCTTATATAAAGAGTGTTTGGGACAGAACGCTGGAGTATCCCTGAAGCAGCAAATGTAAATATATGGAAACCACTTCTTAACAGGTCTCTAGTTGCCTGGTTATATCCTGAAATGCAAATTCAATTAGGATGTCCGTTCACATTCATGACTGCAAAATGCATTATGGGAATTGTACTTCGTTGTAAAAAAAAAATGAAATGAATTTTTAGGATTATTATTGTGGATTATATAGCGCCAACATATCTTCCATAGTGCTTTACAATTACATGTATACATTCAATTAATTACATTTTTTTTTTTTATTTACAATTCTACAGATTAAGGTCTTTTGCCTCATGCTTTTATATGGTCACAAAACTACTTAGTGACTTCTAGTAACGGTATAATTTACATTAACTGTATAAAGTGTCCACCCAACCCCAGTATGAATAATTACATTAAGATACAGATAACCACTCTGCTTAAAATATTAATCAAATAAGTTGGAGAAAACTGACTAATGCTCACAAGTACGGTAACGTTCTGTTTTACTGAAGGAGGCATAGCTACAAAGTACATAGCTACATAGCTATTACAAAGTAATAAGAAATAACAATTGTACTAATGAAATTTTCTTTTTACTGTGCCCATTAATATGAAAAATTAACGTCCCCCCCCCCCCCAATACATTCACTAACTTTAAAACTACCATTGTTAAAGAGGAACTGTGGTCCAAAAATGGCTTTAGGAAAATTGATAGGAATTGCTATTTTTGCAATTTATTTCCATTGTTTATTTCGCATAGTTTTGAAGATATTTACATTTTTGTGTGTGATATGGCAGCAGCATCACCAGGTCCCCTGCACTTCCTGCTTCCTGTTCTGAAACCTGTCAGTCAATCTGCCCTCTGTCTACTCCCCTTTGCAGCCCCCCTGGACCCTCCCACTCATGGACCCCATGGTCCCTCCAGTTGCATGCCCCCCTGGCCCATTCCCTTACTGCACCATGTGGCCCTGCCCACTCGTGGGTGCCGTGGCCCCGCCCATTCGTGGGTGCCTAAGCCCCACCCACTCACAGGTGCTGTGGGCCACTCTGACACCCCCCTTTTTTCAAAGCTTGACTGACTGGTAAAGTGACTTTTATCTAGTGATCTGCTATATCTGTGCCCTATATATCTATATCTCCAGCCCTTTTCTCCACTGAAAAGCACAGTTGTATTATTGGTCGCTGAATTTGTTACCCATTAACCATGCTGGCTGTATTCCTGCCCTTAATGTACTGCAATTTGGTTTTCCAGGGTTATGTTGTAAGTGAAGAGGAAGAAGAAGAAGATGATCCAGAAGTAGAATTTTTAAAGTCTCTTACTACAAAGCAAAAACAAAAACTTTTGAGGTAAATAATGTCTTCTCAGGCTCTGATACTAACGGTATTGGGGCTTTATCGGCAGTAAGTGTAGGGTTTTCCCGAATGTTCCCACCGGCCTCACAGTTGTTTGGGAAAGACCTAAAATTTCCTCCAGTCGCGGTAGTCTCCCTATAGTAGAGTCGACCAGGGTTGTGGAAAATGCACAGTCCCTGGACTGTGTGTTCCCTGATCTTTAAAAAATGACAGACATGATCTTGCAGATCCTGTCTGTCATCTTTCAAACATTTGTCATGTGTGTACCCAGCTTGAGACTTGTGCTACAGCTATCAGTTAGTTACCGATTTATAGAGTTTAGGCAGAGTCATTTCAATTTTAACTTTCATTTTACTTCCCACCCCCCAAACTCTCAATGATATTATTTATGCAAGGGCCCAACCCTGAAGCGAGATATTCTTCCTGATCTCCACTGGACCTTAGTGTGGCTGTGTTGTCCTCTTTGAGTAGCAGCACTGTCATGCTTTCTGTTGCATCTCCTTTGCAACTGTTTGAGCTCTTAAGGAGCTCTTTGAGTTTAAAGAGGAGGCCAGAACTATATCAGTCCACCATAGTGGCGTAGATGTACATATAAAAGGATGAGAGAAATTGAATCAATGGTGTATATCATCCAAGTCATGATATTTATTTGAATGTTAAACTTTGGAAGATACTGTCCCATCCCGTGGTTTGTTGAGCAAAGACATGCTCTGTGTGATTCTTCCAGGAAGTGAGATGAAGTCTCAAATCAGCTACTTGTATGCTAAATGCATGCTAAATGGAGGCTTTCTGTTGTGAAAGATATTATTTAATTCAAATGCGTATGAATGTATTTTCTAGTTAGGAACTACACAGAAAGACAAGAAATACATACTCTTTAGCAGTTTGCGACCTTTAAGTCAAGGAACTAACAGGGCAATGTCATTTAAGTGCTTATTGTTAAAAATGGTGCTAATTTTGCCCCCAACTAATCAGATGTTGGCTTCCATTTGAAAGCTAACATCTGATTGGTTGGAGCAAAATTAGCACCATTTTTAAGGATAAGAACTTTTATAACATTGCCTTGATAGGGTGCACATTTTTGCCTGTGTTCTAAAGCTACCTACCAAGATGCGATGTTTCCCATGACATGCTACTCTTTGCTACTTCTGATGGCCCAGTTGTTCCCGATCATGAGAAACAACGTATGTTTGTACATAGCTTTAACCTGTAACCAATCAGATGTTAAATAATGTCTCCTAACTGTGGTAGACCAGTAAAAAGATAATATCTAATTTGAATATTCATATTAACAGCACAGGCAAAATTTTGCGCCTCTTATTGAATAAGCCCAGTAATGTTTAAGGGTGGACTTTTATTGAAACAACGCCAAAAATTTTAAATAAAATTGCATCTAAAACTGGTTATCCCAGTGCAAACCCCTAAAGTGCTCTAAACAGATAATAAAACCAAACAAATTCTGACTGTATATGGTAAATATTTTGCTTCATATAAAAGCGCCATGCATGTGTCCTTCCTAAATTGTTCCATTTCTAGAAACTGGACGTGTTTCGTGCAAAGTTAAATTCTGACTTACCAGCATGGCTTTTGTTTGTGAAGCTGTAATGCATACTGTAATTGAGTTGTCCTTTGAGAAAAAAAATTACACAATGAGCATAAAATGAATTATAGGATTTAAAATACAAGTTGTATATTTTCTCTATTGGTTACATTTCCATCTCCAGCAGGGATTATAGCATTATGTTAAATACAGATAGTTTTTTACAATCCCCATGGTTTGAAAAAAATTGCCATTTTGTCATAAGGACTTAGGTATTATTTCATTTAGGAACCCTATGTTTAACTGGATATTTGGGGAATGGAGGATCAGAATTATATTTCAGCAGGTGCTGTGAGGACAAGGTTTTTAAATCAACAAACAATTGGTGTAAAGGTTAATCAAAATAAAATTACACGTTATGGTATAAACAGATTGGACTATTGTAACTTGGGCTTTTTATTTTTTTTATATATGTAAAAAACTGTAGGGGAGCCATCATTTAGAGCTAGGTACACATAGGTCGATATTTTGGCACAACCAACCACCTGGTAAAATATTTAGGTTGGTCAGGCCAAAATATCATCCAGAACTATATTCAACAAAATTTGGTGAATATTTGTAGAGAATACACAATTTACATCACTGATCCATAATCCTCTGTAATTTGCCTGTGTTTTGTAGAATAAGGGTTGCATGTCGTTAAAGGGCATGTCCACCACCAAAACTATAATTTCACCCACTACTGGCCCCACTTTGAAGTGTATAAAAATCCTTACCTTCCATCCCAGCTCCAAATGGCTGCCCTGGTATGCCCCTCCAAAGTCCCAAAAACTGGCCACTAGGAACCTAGCAGAGTCCATATAGGACTCTGCCTCCTGTCCCTCCTGTCTCTGCGCACTGCAGCCGTCTCACCCTCCCTCTCCCACCTGTTTTGCTTTCACTTCCCCTAGTGTAAATTCCCTTTGATATATAATAGGTCTCCCAGCCCCAACCGCTATAATAGATTTTCCAGAGACTCCCCTGAACGCTACTTACCTTCCCTCTCTCCCCCGGCATTCTGTGCAGCCGCATCCGCAGCCTCTCAGCCAATCAGGGACACGGCTGCCGGTCTGCAGTTTCATGCAAGCAGAGGGCTGCGACAGTAGGCCGGAGGAAAGAGGGATGGTAAGTAAGTCTCTGAAAAATCTATTATCAGTTGGGGCTGGGGGAGGGAGACCTATTATATATCAAAAATTATTAAATGGGTTGGACATGCCCTTTAATAGTACCTGAATAAATAGGTTTAGGGCTTTGAAATGTTTATATATGTTGGTAACATTGTTTTTCTCTAAATTAGAAAGCTGGATCGCATTGAAAAGAAGAAACAGAAGAAAGAAAAGAAAAAGAAAAAAATGCAGAAGAAAAAAAACAGGACTAAACATAAGAAGCACAGAAGCAGTTCCAGTGACTCATCTAGTAGTAGTGATAGTGAGTCCAACAGTGAGAAGGAAGATCGCCACAAAAGGGATACCAGAAAAGGGAAATACTCTAAGAAAAGTGACCCAAGCAGCAGTGAATCCGATGAAAAACACATGCCAAAAAATGCTAAAGCTGCAGAACAATTTGCTTGCCTAAGAAGTAAAAAGGAGACAGATGCAGATTGCAATGTAAGAGAGAATAGGAACCACGAAAGGAAGGATGATCACATAAGTGGAAATCACTGTGGCGATGATCGAGATGGAAAATCTGTCAAAGGTCATACACATTCTAGAGTTAGATCAAGCAGTTCTACTGATAAACAACAAAGACCTCACAGGAGTAGAAGCAGAAGTAAAAGCAAAAAAATCTGCAAAGATAAGGGCTATGACTATGAGAAAGTGAAAGATAAAGAGAGAAGAAGAAACCAGAGAAGAAGCAGGAGTCGGGACCGGGAGAGGAGTCGGGACCGGGAGAGGAGTCGGGACCGGGAGAGGAGTCGGGACCGGGAGAGGAGTCGGGACCGGGAGAGGAGTCGGGACCGGGAGAGGAGTCGGGACCGGGAGAGGAGTCGGGACCGGGAGAGGAGTCGGGACCGGGAGAGGAGATAAAATTGTATAGAAGATAGATATATTTTTTTTTTGGTATTGTAGCATTTGACATTTCTGCATTGTATATATGTTTACTTTCAAGCTTTAAAAGAAAAAAAAATTAAAAATAATAATCAAGCAGATCAAAGTAAAAACTGCAGATTACCTGAAATCATCAATCTTGCTCTAAACAACACACTGTCCTGTGTGTATAGTATGATTGAATTCATCCAACCCAATCATACAATTGGCAGCAGAGTTATACCCTAAACCATTGGCTTTTGCAATAGCATTTACTTAAATAATAAATGGCCGATGATTGGTTTAATGTATGGGCGCTCGGTTAGGGGAAAAAATGGCTATTTGCATGTGTATACAAGCATTTAGTTGCTTTAAATTAGAAGGTAAAAAATGATCTGAAGTTTGGATTTAACAGCAGAGTGATCAGATACATCAGGGGTGGACAAGAAGAATAGGGGAAAAAAATTTTTTTTCTATACTTGTTGGATTTGCCTTTGTTTGCTGTGATCCTTACAAAATTGTACTTGTACTTTCTGTACAAAATAGTCTTAAATGAAAATGAAACAACAGTATTTGTTTTATTACTGGCGTCTTTTGTTGTATTCTGCTTGATTCTGTTATCTGGAAAAGTATGAATAGCAAATTCTCAAAGAATAGTTGTGCAAAAAATTGCAATGTCTAGTCCACACTAATCTTGCTGTGTGGTTTAATAGCTGAAAAGTTTCCACCAAAAATTAGATTATAGATTAGATAATATTGATTGAGGAGTGAAAAAAAAAAGCTACCTTTTGAAAATATTAAATGGCAAATATTTGGCATCCTTCGAATAAGTAAAAATTAAAAAAAAATAGTACAGTACAAAATCCATGAAATACCCATGTTTATTATTCAGTGCAGTAACATGCGAGGTATATCTGTGGTAAGTAAAGTTAACTGGACTGGAATTTAGTTAAGAAAACGGAGTACCACAGACTTACCTAACATTGCGTTAAATATGCCCTATCAAAATATTACTTTATTATAATGGCATGGGAGGTTTTATAATTCAAAAGAATTTGCAAACTATTCTAAATAATGCAATATTTTTAATGAAGGACCTTGCAGGTGTGTTTCTTCAGGATGATGTTGCAAGGCGATGGAGCTACCCGTCATGTTGCAACCACACAGAACCTGAAATAGATTAATAGCGTCTCCCAGTGCATTGTGATCCGGCATTAACTTTTTGTGGGACATTGTCATGCAAAATTTGCAGCTATTGATTTAAAGGAATAGTTCACACAAAAAGTGAACTATTCCTTTAAAGCAGTGATTGAAGACTGGGAGGTAAAGGACCCATTCCTTACCTTCCATTCTTCAATCACTTCACCAGGACCGAAGGTAAGTTCAATTAACTCGCGCACTATCCACCACAGCTCCATTGATTACTGCTGACTGCTTCCTGGTTTAGTTTACTAGAGCGCGCAATATTGCGCATGCGCGCTATAGTGCAACTAAACCAGGAAGCCGTCGGAAGTTGTCAGTGGAGCTGCGGGGGATCGTGCGTGTGGTAAATAAACTAACCTTCGGTCCTGGATCCTGGTGAAGTGATTGAAGAACGGAAGGTAAGGAATAGGTCCTTTACCTCCCGGTCTTCAATTGCTGCTTTAAAGGAATAATTCATTTTTTGTGTGAACTATTCCTTTAATACAATGTTTTCCAAAACCTAATTGTAAACCTTAACAAACTTTTCAATTTCTCCTGTGTCACATACCAAGCTGCGGCCACATTTCCTTCTTAAAAAAGTGCTGTGAGGAATAATGTTGCAGACATTAAGATAAGGAATCGTACATGAGTTCCGTCAGGTCCTTGAGATTTGCTAAAGTTAAGTTTATCACAGGACAGTTATTTTACATGAGAACTAATCTTAAAACCTAACTTTTGATGAAGGGTAAGGCAGCAGCAAATAGCAATTTCTGTGCCAATATTTCAGCCTAATCAATCATCCAGGCTGACATTTGGAAGGAAAACTAATGCTTATTGGTTTCAAGCAACTGATTTTCAAGCAAAAACAGTTAAAAACTATAAGACATGGTTAGACTTTAAAATTTTAGACTATAATGCAGTCTTTAATAGGCCACATAATTCACAACTAATGTACCAATTGATAATCCTATTCAGTGGTCTATCGGTCAGTTGTAAAGGAGTCTACTCATGTACCAGCCCTAAGTTTTATAAAGTTACTTCTCCTCTCTGGTCTTTGGACTGGTAGCATGGGCAGCTCATCTCAACATGTACCAGTGACTAGGAAACCAGCGACCGGGGATGTTGGGGAGCTGCAGATGTCCCTTCTAATCCTTCACATCCTAATTCATATTTTATATTTCATATTGCATTCTGTGAGTGGATGAGATATCATGTCATTGCTGACACAACACATTCTGCATATATTTACCCAGTGGGTGATGATGGGGGAAGAGCTAAACTTATATCCTCTGCTTAAATAATGAAAATTATTTAGTTTTATAGACTGTATTTCAAAAAGGAAGGAACATTTAGTCTGAGGCCACACTGTACATGACTCAGTGGCGTGCTTTCACGCGAATTACTGTTTGTTTGCACTGCGATTAGTGTCGTTTTCTGGATTCGCAAAAAAATGCTGATCGCGTGCACTCTGAAAGTATTGAACTGCGTACAATGTGCCCACCCACCTTTTAATGCACTGATCTTTGATTCTCACATGCTAACCTAACACAATCTTGATAGTAAGCGTGTGAGAACACGTAAGTGTGGCCTGGCCCTTACTGCAGCTATCACAGCTCTGGCTATTTACTGTGGGCTGTGTTGCTTGGACATACTGGGAGAACATTTCATAATAATGTACTCGGCTAAAATGTATATTCTTCTAATATTCACTGGTAGGATCTCTGATCTGGGAAAAGCTGCAAACCTGTTCATTATCCTGTCATAGAGCCAATTAACACCAAGCAGAAATAGCAACATGTTTTAAGCCTCAACCCTCTTTTTTTTCTCAGTCTGGAAAACATATATAATTTTACAAATTGCTTTTTACTTTTTACCCTGATCACACGCTTTGTTCAAATCCACTGGATGTCACTTCATCCAGAGCTAAAAAATAATGTAAAATATTTCAGGACTCATTAGCAATTTAACTGTTCCATTGCCAACTCTGAGTACAAAGGCATAGAGTAGGATGTAAGGCACTCGGGGGTCCATTCATTAAACCCCCCCAGAAAAGAACATCATTAACAATTCATTCCACAGTAATAATTTTAGAGCTCATTGAATAAACTCCCTAATGTGCTGATTTTAATGTCTGTTTCACCTATGGCCAATATGAAAAGGGCTGTTTAGCCACCAATAAACTGTATTTCATAGGGGGGGGGGGTGAAACTCTCCTTTACTGTAATTACAAACTTCATTTTAAAATCTATTAATACCTTGTGACTTGATGTAAAATCATTTAAGCGCTTTATGGCATTGGGATTACAGTAAAATACTTTATCACAAAATGCTTTATTGCTGTAGTAAAACACTCCAGGTAAAAGATCTGACTTGTACGGTATTTATGGGCATAATTATGTCACACATTATGGTACACACTGTACAGCTGGGTTCACACATGAGAAATCTTTAAAAGTTGATAGACAGAATCTTGGCGATTTTTAATGATCACACTACACAAAGTCCTGAGTGTTCCCCCTATGTAAAGCATAAGGAGAATGCTCGGGACTGCACATTTCCTTCAGCCACGACAGACTCCCTATACTTTTAGAAAAGCGAGCCGAACGTGGCTGAGGGATATTGGTGAACATTCCGCTGCCCTAACTACACACATTAGCAATAAATTGCCAATATGGTCAGTACAGACAGGATACTTTATCGCTAATGGAAAGATGATGGACAGAATCAGTAAAATCGGCACAGGGAATGATCGTTTACATGGTACACATTTTAGAAAAAAAGGATGATTGGATCCGATGGAATCTTCCTTTTATCGTTAATGTGTGTACCCAGCTATAGTGGTGTATATATAGTCCTGGGTCTTTAATTCTCCCTGGAACACATCTGCCAGAAGTTTGTATGTTCTCCACGTGGTTACCAAGTAGGCCTACATTTAACGTGTATATAAAATGTATTTGATGCATAATAAAATGTTTCCTGACATTTAAAGGATCTACCCCCACTACATGATTCTATTCCTACTTCAAGACCCTGATTCCTCACCGTGGCTCTGCTTTCTCCTCTTCAGAAGAGAAGCCTCTTATGACAACATGGAGTAACAAAAGAAGAATTCATTTTGGATATGTATTAAAATAGCTGCCTTTTGGTGAATTTTGATGTAATTGCCCAATGTTATTTTTTTTAAAGGACAATTTAATTAAAACTGTAGATTCAGAGTTTCTTTTGTCAGTATTTTAAAGATCTATACTTTAATTACCTATTTAAAAATGGAAAGTACCTGGGACAGGGAGGTAGAATTGATTATTCTCACCTCACAATATTGTTTACTTAAGGAGCTACAACACAAACGGTTTTAATTTGCCAGGTTAGTCCTGGACTAACCCTTTATAACAGATAGTGCTGAAGCCAGGAGGAAGACTGGCAGAATCAGTTTTCTTTGGGCTGGTGCTCCTCACAGAACCAATATTGGGAGGTAGGAATTACCAATCCTATTTCCCTGTCCCAAGTACTTTTCATTTTAACTGTATTTTTATCCAATCTGAAGCATCTTACATTTCAGCTGTCAATCAAGTGCCTTATTATCATGAACTCTTCTGTTGTGTGCATTCTTCTTTTTACTGGAATGGTGCTGCCTTATAGTGACTACTGAGCATGCTTAACTTCACAGAAAGTCAGGTCAGATGGAAGGAGGAGCTGGTTAATAATTGGAGTTGTGACCAATATTCGAAAATTAGCAATTTTTGGAAATTTGATTTTGGAAATTATTGAATATACATGACAATTTCAAAGTATGTGAACCTTTGGTTTCTAATATGGGAGAAATAGCAATTATGCAAGCCCTCAGTTTTGAATACTTAAAATTATCAAAAAAACTCAAAAGCAGCTTGCGCATGAAGAAAGTTAGTTTTTGAATTCGTTTTGGTTCTTTGTACATGTTCCCCAGACCATTTCCCAGGTCCCCGAGCCATTTTTGCTAATATACTATTGCTATTTATACTTTCAATTTAAAGGATAAGTACACTAATAGCAATTTAAGTTAAACTGGAAGAAGCAGCTGTTAAAAATCTTTTTTTTCCTAGGTCCTTCCTGAGCCTACCTTTGCTTGTCTAAAGTTGCTGACATCTTGGATGACTGTTTAGCTCCTCCCCTCTGAGACCTGATGAATCCTCTTCTTCAGTGATCGTGAGGTCCGTGCACGAGAATTGACGTCAGCGTGTGCATGTGACGTCATTGCGCCGCACCGTGCTTTTGGAGGCTTATGAAAAAAGGGGAATCCAGCAAGTCTCTGAGGGGAGGAGCTAAACAGTCTTCACATCACATCCAAGATTTCAGCATCTTTAGACCAGCAAAGGTAGGCTCAGGAGGGACTTAGGGGGCAAAAAAAAAGGGGGGGGGGTTTTAACAGCTTCTGCTTCCAATTTAACTTAACTTGCTATTACAGTGTACTTATCCTTTAATCTGTCATTTAAGATTTGTTTTAACTCCTATTGACTTCTATGGGTCAGCTTCTCTGGTAATGATACTGAGCAAAACAAGTACTGGATTTAAGGCATGCAGCAGAGTTAGGGCTACCGGCTACATGTATTTATTTAATGATTAAGAATATAAGGCAAAGCAGTGTTTTTCAGTGTAATTTCCATTCACTGATGCATGTCTACACCCTGGGGTCCCTTAAGCTTCGTACACACGCACGACTGTGTAAATGAGGCACAATGGCAGACAAACAGCCAATTGTTGCACATGTGTAGCTGCTTAGTCGGGGGTTGTTTGTAAATCTGCCGGCTGCATGCTCGTTCGTGTGTAAAAAGATAAATGCTGTGTACGATTATTTGTTTACTTATCAAAAGGCCCCCATTCTGATTTTTTCGAAGAATTCAATCAAATTGATCGGATTATCAAGGACATTTTTCGTGTTTTTAATATTGTTCATTCTATCAGGAAAAAATGTGGTCGGACAAGACGGAAAATTTTCCATCTACCAGAACCAAAGCTTCCGTAGTTTTCAAGCTGGAATCTAGGGAAGATCACCGGCCCAAGGTGGGGATTTTTGATAGGTTCTTCCGATCCGTTTTGGCCATTCGTAAAAACTTTGGACTATGTATGGCTACCATAACCTTCTCAGATAGATAAGTGGGCAGTTGAGACCAATGATTGTTTTTTTTGTGTATCTTTTCTCCATTGTTTCGGACATTTTTCTGCAAGGCAATTGGCCCTTGTCTGGCCCAGTTATGCGTTAATTTAAATATTTTCCTAAATCCATATCATTTCTTTGTTAGTATTTACAAGACCCCATGCATTTAATGGTGGTGCTGTGAGATATATTTAGAGGACTAGTTGAATAATTCATCATAAAGGAATTTGCAAATCCCCAATATTTTTCTTTCAGTGCCGTATCCTGCACGTCTGTGTTAAATTGCTCTATAGGGATAATAGCATTCATTTTACCTCTTCAAAAGAGATTGGGCGCTTTGAAACAGTTTAGCTGAAGGAATTAACCATGTGTTTTGAAAATGAAATTGGGAACATTATGATTTAGCTGGTGTTCTGAAGCCCCATGTCTCCTGTATGTAGGATACACTGTAATAGGGTTTCAATAACACCAGCCAGTCACTAGGAACAGTTAGCATCACAATGTACAATGCATTTAACCCTTAAGCTTGGGAAGATTTCTTTGGTCTTTGGGTTTGTGACCAAATCAGCATCTTGCTGTGATGAAATGATTCTACTTTATTCAGAGAGGGGTAAATTGTTGTTATATGGTATTTGGCGAATGAGTAAAACATTAAAAAGTCACAGTGGACAAACAGTGTTCTGAAGAATAAAATCTTCTACTCACGATGATGGAATTTCTAAAAGGCGCGGTATCCCTATTTTGTGATACCACGCCTTTAATGATTATTGTTGCGATCATAAATGTACTATCATGGGTGTACATCTACAATAGTGGGCGTAAATCTACAATAATGGTCATAGGATGCAGAGAGTAGTTGTAAATGGGGCTTCATCAATATGGACTAAAGTGCTAAGTGGGGTGCCACAGGGTTCTGTTTTGGGGCCGCTTCTATTTAATCTATTAATGATTTGGAAGTGGGTATTGTCAGCAAGGTTTCTGTGTTTGCTGACGACACAAAACTTTGTCGACCATTAAAAACTTTAGAGGATGTGCAATCGTTGCAGGGGGATCTAGATAGATTGTCACATTGGGCTGCTAAGTGGCAGATGAGATTCAATGTTGATAAATGTAGGGTGATGCATTTTGGACTTAAAAATCCTTGTGCTGCTTATACTATAAATGGCTCTGTGTTAAGTAAATCCCTGTTGGAAAGGGATCTTGGAGTTTTGGTAGATAAGAAACTTAAAGGAAGCCAGCATGGTATTGTCTTGTATAAAGAGAGGTATGGATTCAAGGGAGGAAAATGTTATTCTCCCTCTTTACAAAGCATTGGTAAGGCCACATTTGGAATATGCAGTGCAAAAATCTTTGTAATGGAAAGGGAAGGGCAACTAAATTAATAAGGGGATTGGGGGAGTTTGAATATGAATAGAGACTGGATAAGTTGAAATTATGTACGCTGGAGAAAAGGCGCTTGCATGGGGATATGATTACTGTGTATAAATACATTAACGGGCCATACAATAAACTATCTAGGGCATTGTTCACCAATAGAACATGTCAGAGGACACGTGGACATCCCTTAAGACTTGAAGAAAAAAGGTTGAGGCTTCAAGTTCAGAAAGGCTTTTTCACTGTAAGATCGGTAAAGCTATGGAACTGTCTTCCAGTGGACATTGTTGTAGCAGGTTCATTGGTCAGTTTAGAAAAAAAGCTGGATGAGTTTCTGCAAACAAGGAATGTTACAAGATACTGGTATTGATACATAAAGTAGAGTTGATCCAGGAAAATTTCCGATTGCCACTTGGAGTCAGGAAGGAATTTTTTCCCCCTTCATAAATTTGGTGGTTTTTTTTTGCCTTCCTCTGGATCAACAGTTAGGCAGGAAATGAGGATATTGCTAGATGGGTTGGACTGGATGGACGTATGTCATTATTCAACCTCAAATACCATACTATACTATAAATTTATGATTGCAAATTTGCGATTCTGCTGCCTTTTAAATATGCAGGGGGAAAAGTTTGCCCCGCAAATGAAAAACTGTATGTAGGTAATTCACACCCCCAGACACCCCACCCTACCATTTAAGGTTTCTGGTTAGGGTGGGGGAAGGGGTCATGGTGAGGAGGCGTGACATATGTGACATCATCTATGGAGTTAAAGGGGGTTGACGATGGTGGATGAAAAGGGGGCATGGCTGGGGAGGAGGAGAGAGGTCCTTTCAGTCACGGTAGTATGGGGTGGTCTCGGGGGAAGCCTAATTTTTGCTGCATAACATATTAGTCCTATTCCTGTCCGCATGTTTGTTAATGTCCACAATAGCAAAGTTCTGACTGTGCCTGGTTTGTAAAGCATTATTTACCAATCCGCCACAACCAATTAAACAACCAATTGTAATTGTAGCAATTGTAATTGTAGCACTATCGATTTACTGAGATAGCAATCACATTATTAAATCTGAATTGTGTCCGCAGTAAAGGGGGACAACAACATTCGGTTAATTCCCCTTTAAATAGGGGTTTAATTTTAGGCCAGCAGTGCCCAGTGCCCAGGGGTGGAACTGGAGGGACACCTTAGAATAATGTGGGTAGGTATATATATATATATATATATATATATATATATATATATATATATAGTCCTAGTGCTAAAGCTGTGTAGTTCTCTCTGTGCTAATCCAGTGCTACTGCCATGTCTTATTTTGCCAAAACATTCAATACAACTTTTTACAGATAACATTCTGATGTATTTGTTTAATTTAATATTATTATATCCCACTCAGCCCAGTTCTTTAAACTAGGATAACTGCAACACGCCCTTACTTTACATACTGCTTGGCTGAATGATTTTTATTATGAGATCTTCCTTTTCTAAAACTTCTCATTTGTAAAAATGGTTCTATTATGCAGCTGGTGAAAACATGATGGATAATTTAAGATCTTCCAGTAGGGGGCGCTGTTGGGTTATGAATGTACGTTTTGTGTATCCCTGTGGAGACAGGGCAAGTTACATGTATCCAGCATATAAAAGAATGTTTATGTAATTTATGAATCGGCAATAATACATTTATGATTATTTTTTTTGTGGGAATGTTAAAATCAGGTTAATCTTATTGGAAAGGCAAATGAATAAACAATGAAAGGTACAGGGATGTCCAATCGGCGGCCTTCTGGATGTTTGCAATTTAAATTTCCCAGGATTCCCTGTCTACAGTATGTAATTGTTCGCAATTACAATTTGCCTACAAGCACAATAAAAGCATACATGTTTATAGCTATTCCCTAATAGGTTGCATTGTCTATGTGTTGCTCCAATTTATTCTACATTATTTGTCTACTAGGTCCTGGAACAAACACTGGAGCAACCAGAGACGGTATAGACCAGTGGAGGCGAACCTATAGGACGTGTGCCAAGGGTGGCACTCAGAGCCCTTTCTGTGGGCACTCATGCGCAGCAGAATTCACCTGAGTTTGTTACCAGAAAGGCAGAGAGACAAATTAAATGGCGACAGACAGGCTGAAACAAATGTTTTAATTAAGGCAAAAATGAATTGTCTGCATTCCCTGTGACCTTGGTCATGTCCTCTAATTCTTTGTGAACTTTATACTGTACAGGGTGGAATTTAAGGGGCTAATTACGGAGAATTGCTCTTCCTGTAGAACTGATTTTATGTCCCAGCTTATTGCAGCTCTGAATTAATCTTTTTTGTCTTATTGTTTACCTGGTGTTAAAATAGTCACAATGAATGGCCGTAAATGCAGTGTTAAATCAATTGCAGCAGTTGCAATGGGTGACTTCCCTAAATCCTAAATTTAAAAGCCCAAGGACTAGGCCTCAATGAAGGCCACGCAGTCTGTTTTTCGGAAAGTATCCATTTTGCAATCAGTAAAATTAACAAGATTCCTTGTCCCACTCTGTGATTGGTTTGGATTAAGAAGGATTTGATTCTATATGAACTATCATAAAATTCAAAATAATTAAATCAACAGAAAAACACGTTGCTTTACAAACACAGATCTTTTTCACTTTTCAGGGACAGACTGATTGCATTGGATAGTCACTTGCTATCTTTCAGACTGAAAGTAAATGTAAAGCAATTTACTATTCTGCTAATCAATATAGAAAGTTGGAGCATATTCCAGTACAGTGTATTGGTGGTCGGGCTGTCAGAGTTTGTTTATAAACAGAGACTTTCCTTGCATGTATCTCATGAACCTATTTGGGGGTATGTTTTATACTGGTATTTTGCTCTACCTTTGGGATTAATGTTGTTTAAAGGACAACTCCACCCTCATAAGAACATCATTTAGAAAGAATGGTCTCTTTAAAATATGTTGATATATCATACTTTGTCCTATGAATTCATATGCCTGCTATGTTTTTGGATGCCTCATGGAAACTGAGCAATTTACAAATCTGTACTGAGCCTGTACTGAGCCTGGGCATGCTCAGAAGAGGCAGACAGGGGATTAACATTCAGTCATTGGCTGTGATGTCAACTGTCAAATCCATAACTGACAGTTACTAACTGGAAGAACCAGGAAGCAGAAACAGGGGAAACAGGACATTGTGCAGGATTTCAGGTTAGACTTATATATTTCAGATTTCAAACTATTAACGTTTAGGGTTTTGGGGGTGATTTACCTGTATGTAAGGGCTAGGCCACAATGCTGCGATTTTTCTGCGTTTGCGCTTGCGTTTTTTCCCCAAATCATTGGAATCACGGCAATGCACCGAAGACGAGCGGTTTCAGGTGCGATGCGATTGCGCTTGCGATTTGTGTTCCGCATTTTAAATCGCAATTGCATGCATTTTCCAATACTTAATGGAAAAAACGCATGCGCAAACGCAACAAAATCGCACATGAAATGGCATGCGATTCCGTGTGCGTTTGCTTTTGCGTTGCAGTGTGGCCGTGCCCATAGTTTTCATTTTGGGACTGGACTTGCCCTTTAAGAGCAGAGATGGATTAAGATCATATGGGGCCCTAAGCAGTGCCATCATTCAGGGCCCCCTTTTTTGCTACATATATTGTATAGACTATATAATATCGTAACTGCTTCTGAAGCTGGGCCCCCAGAAGTTTCATGGGCCCTTGGCTGGTGCCTAGGGTTGCCTTGTGGATAATCCTGCTCTGTTTAAGGGTAAAGAAGATATTGTGTCAGCCAATATGAATACATTTTATTATTAACGTGTTAACAGGAATGATGTTTTGGTTTTTTGGGGGGGGGGGGGGGACTATTTGTATAATGACATGGTTTAACATTTTATCTAAGACACTGTGTAAATCCTGAGCCCATAAAAAAGAAATTCTTCCAGTTATGGCTGAATAATCACATTCATCTATATAAAAGGAAACATTCTGACAGCTCAGGATTACTGGATATCAGCACCTTTCACAGGAGATTTACAGGTAACTTATTACTTAACTGATTACTTACTAGTAGGGGGGAATGCAAGCCAGTAATGTTTTAGTCCACCGAGTCCACCTATGAGCCTGAATTAGGTAAACAGGAGAACTTGTGTGGAATTTTAATTCAATTTAGCACATTTTATCATTGTTGAATTGTTCATCTGAATGCTGTAATGTTACATTTGTTTGTTATGATGTTAATGACAATGGGTTTATTATACTCAGGAATTAATTAGTATACAAGCAGAATATTTAAGAACTGTGATTTCAATATGAAAACATTCTCTGAGGATCTGACTGTAATGACATAAGGAAATATAGCCCTGCAATGGTATGCAGAATTGTGAGAGATAGCTGGTGGCTGCAATCATATCTACATTTAAGGGTTAACTATATATGATATACAGATGATCTAGTATAAAATACAGTTTAGTATATGAAATAAACACACTAACTATAAAGATTCTATTAACAAAGAAACCTACATTTAAGGAGAATTTTTCAAGGTATGACAGAATATAGATTATGACTATGGGTTATCTACTGCTCCCAAACCTTATAAAATAACATTCTACATTGCCCAGTTTGGATTGGTCCAGAGTGCAAAACATTTTACCCAATTTACCTAAGAGTTAATGTTGACTTGTGTGCCTTTATGGTAGCCCGGTAGGGACTTACTGTATTGAGTGGCTTGTGAAGGTTCTCATTCATCCAGGTCATGGTATATCTGTTGTATTCAATTAGATCAACTGGACTTGAAGTTTAGTTCTTTTCAAGAACTAAACTTCAAGTCCAGTTGATCTAATTGAATACAACAGATATATTGAGTGGCACTGATTTTTGAGAAGCTAAACTATTTCTTAAATTTTTTTTAAAGTTGTAAAATTTTACACTGAGCTATTTTGATTTTTGTGTTGTGGTTATTCTCTCTGAACTAAAGCAGGGTACACACTTTACTAATAGAAAGGATAATAATATAATAATAATAATGGCTTTCACATGGCCGGCAAACTACTACTGCCAGACCCAAAATCTTTTGCCCATGACCAAAATGTTGGTGGCCACCCACTTGTTCTCCCTTTAGGGAGAGTATAATGAGTATGTGTAACCAGATTATTAGTCAATGGCAGACAGATTCCATAGTAATCTGTCATTAAATATAATGGGTATATATAAAGATATAAACACATGGCATGTGTTTACCCAGTTTAATATAAAATAGGAACATCAAGGAACAACAATAGACCACAAATAAAGCTTTGATGGTTCAAATGAAAGTAGGAAAACAAGCACCAGAAAATCTGTTATATACCTCTAAATCCAGGGCTACAGTTGCTGGTTTTTTTCTGTATGGCTGTAACTACAGGTCTTTTTTTTAAATCCATTTTGTTTTATTCATATATTTGTGTTAATAATGATGCTGTCAGTTAAGGAGAGGTTGACAAAGTTTCTGATTAATTAAAATAAAGGGGGGGATATTGGGACATGGGTCTGGTCAGTGTGTGGTCTGCTGTTTTATGTTACTTGTTTTGCATTGGGATAGATTGGCATTTAGAACTCAGCTATGTTTTCAGACTGTTCCCATTGAATAGTATATATTGGGGCTTATGTACCAAGATGTGCAACATTTTGCCTGTGATCTTAATCTGCACCAACCAATCAGATGTTATTAAATGTTTTCTACTTGCAGTAGACCAGTAAAAGGGTATTATCTGATTGGTTGCTGCAGATTAATAAATAGCATAGGAAAATGTTTGTAGCTCTTGGTACATAAGCCCTGATATCTTTCCAAGCCCTGACCTGCTGTTATGATTTGTATACAAAGATTAATTTCTTGCATATATATATCCTGTATATATATCCTGTATATATGTATTTATCCTGTATATATATATATAAATATATATATATATATATATATATATATATATATATATATATTTTTTTTTTTATAATATTGAGATTTTGTTGAATCCTTAGTCTTGATTTTATAGAAACTATTTTGTCCTGTGACTTGACAAGTGAACAAAACAAAATATTTGGTGATTACACAAATTTCACACTATCCCATTTGTTTCCTATATAGAATGTTTTTATTCGAAATTAACTATTGCATAATCTGAATAATTCAATTCTTGTTCATCTTTAGTTTGTGACCTGGTCATGGTTGAATGTTTACTGTAATGTGCAATAGCATCAGTCTCTTACATACAATATAAGATGCACAATTATTTTCAGCTTTCTGTTTGATGAAGTGACTGAAGTGAAATTTGCCCTTAATTCATTTTCTTTCATGGAATCTTTATAATGTTATTTTATTTGATAGATTCCAACCTGTCCATCACAAACCTCTAATCTATCAGAGAAAGGAAAACCAGGTTCTTTTCTGTAGGATCAAAATTCAATTTGCCATTTAAATGTTAATGAAAACCTTCTAGTTCATTAATATCTCCCTGCATGCCAGATCTTGCCAAGCTGAGATGCATTGCTGTATTCAAGCAAATCCTTGCTGCTCAGTGGGCTGAAGGTGGGTGATTGCCAGAAATACTCTGGATATTTATTTAGATGGAATAAATAAGCACAATAATAAAATCCACCTTAAGATGGTTAGGAATAATATCTATTAAGTTCTGTATTTATGTTGTCATTGATTAATTCCTCACTAGCTCATTTGGTTTCGATTTAGAACGATTTGATTCTAATTTAATTAGCATATAATTTGAATGTGCATAATTACTATAATTATGACATTCAGGTAAGGCAGCTTTAGTGGGAAAGGCAATTTCACATTTACTAGGCAGCATCTTCTTGCTAGGAAATGGACAAGGACTCCTTGCCCTGATAATCCAGGCAATAATTAACAGTACAATGCCAGGGGGTATTATAGGACTTCCAGGGCACTAGACCTGCATGGGGGCACAGTGATCAGTAAAGGTCCCACTTTCCTTTTCATGCCAATCAGTGGAAGTGCAAATATTCACTAAATTCATGATTGTCTGTTTTCCCTTTAGTGTTAGAACAAGATTTCCCACCTCTTATAATGTATCTTATAATGAGTGGGGCTATTTATTGGGCAGGAGGGCACACACAGTAGATAGACTGGGTACCCTATACCTATAAAATATGGGGAGGATATGGGGGCACTGGCTGCTGTCCGAGGTGCTGAAAACTGATCAGTCTATAGATCCTTTTTACAGCCTTAATAAGGGACAGGCTAGAGAGTATGGGCTATTAGCTCCACACTGACGTTCACACTAAAAGAGCTCCACTACATGGTTTAGGTAAATATAGAGGGACATGTGATTAGATAAATATATATGGATGTGGATAAATGAGAGATACTAACTTAGCAATGGACAGATAGATAGATAGATAGATAGATAGATAGATAGATAGATAGATAGATAGATAGATAGATAGATAGATAGATAGATAGATAGATAGATAGATAGATAGATAGATAGATAGATAGATAGATAGATAGATATAGACAGATAGATATAGACAGATAGTAGATAGATAGATAGATAGATAGATAGATAGGATAGATAGATAGATAGATAGATAGATAGATATAGATAGATAGAGATAGATAATAGATAGATATATAGATAGATATGATAGTAATAGATGATAGATAGATCGATAGATCGATGAATCGATAGACAGATAGATAGATAGATAGATAGATAGATAGATAGATAGATAGATAGATAGATAGATAGATAGATAGATAGATAGATAGATAGAGATAGATAGATATAGATAGATAGATAGATAGATAGATAGATAGATGATAGATAGATAGATAGATAGATAGATGATAGATAGATAGATAGATAGATAGAGATGATCGATAGATGATAGATAGATAGATAGATAGATAGTAGATAGATAGATAGACAGACATATCGATATATAGATAGATGATAGCTAGATAGACATATCGATATATAGATAGATAGATAGATAGATAGATAGATAGATGATATATAGATAGATAAATAGATAGAGAGATGATAGATAGATAGATAGATAGATAGATAGATAGATAGATAGATAGATAGACAGACATATCGATATATAGATAGATGATAGCTAGATAGACATATCGATATATAGATAGATAGATAGATAGATAGATAGATAGATTTATAATTTTAATGTTTTCTAAATCCCAAGAATTAAAAGGTTTAAGACAGGCAGTTAATCTTTAGTAAAAGGATTAGTATAACTATCCAATGGTAGTTTGCAATGAAAGGTTATACCTACTCACTAATCAATGCAGAGCTGATATATCCTGAACATTGGATATACAGAACATTTTTCAGTTGGGTATGTAGGAAGACAGATACATGGAGGAATACAAAATAGATATTTCATTTTTTTTATTAGCCAGTGTAACTTTAATTACCAATGTGTATAAATTTAAATTGTATTTATAATGTGTTTGTAGTAAATATTGAAAATAAAAGAAGATTCCCTGTTATGTATCTAGGTGGTTGGTAAATAAAAGTATTAGGTCATAAACAGGGTTGACATCATTAAAAACTATGCTAATGTTTGGCTAATAAATCAAAATAACAATATATCAAACGGAGTCACAACAGCTTGACACCCAGAATAACTTGGGGATATATATGTATAATCATCAAATTACATTTCTAACAATTGGTTATTTGGCTTTAAGAAGGAATAACTGATTTCATTCTGGAAACAATGCATCTTATTTATAGTGTATTCGTTCCACATAAGGTTTGTGTACATCATGGAACAGTGTGGGTTTAAAATGAAAAGGTGAGTTAAAGAGTATGTCATTATTAAGTGCAGAGCAATACTTACAGAGTTCGCTAGATGGCAGTAAAGGGTCATTATTGTAAGATAAATCTTTGGTTTTCTGTTATACAAATATATATGTGTGTGTTCTATTCTTTATACATACACAAAAATTAGATGACTGTGTGTATGAGTCCTAGCAGACTAAAGCCCAAAGCAATGACACTTTCATATACAAACAAAAGTGAATATAGATTTTTTAATATATGTATTATAATAATACTAACGATCAACAATTGTCTTTTGAGGCAAATTAAATAGGAGGTTATATACTATTATTTACACAAAAGTGTGTAAGCACAGATGATGTACACACACTTGTGTCTGATTGTAATTGTGTGTTTGTGAGAGATGGGACACACATGTGTATTTTGTGTGTAGGTGCCTATTATGTGTTAATGTATTACAGGATCAGATTGATGAGATGAGCTGTATTTTCAGGGAGTTAGTTATTGCTGACTATTGAAACCTTCTATTGTGGGACCCTCCCAGCCTCTTGCTTATATGTAAGAAGGCTGTAGTGATAGACAAGTGTCTGACCCCCAGGGCAGGGCCAGGTTCATCTTGATCAGTGAACTGAGAATTGCCACCCAAAGCCTGTCACACCCCAGGACCTCATTCATTTCCTCTTCTTTCTCTATTAGACACAATAACACCCACAAAGGTGACTCCTAATACCGCAGACCCTACACCAGTGTCCCTCCTATTAACCCCCCATAACTGGGCTATAGCTTGGTACCAGTCCAGATCTATCAGTCCCATTATCAATAACCCACCCACTGCAACATCTCCACATTTCTTTCTCTCTCTATTCTGGTCTTTTTGTAAAGAAATTAAAAACAAAACTATTTTGAACAGACATGTCAGATAGTGACAGAGGGAAGACTGCAGAATAATGTAGTAATAATAATGAATAGTAATAATGAGTGGCATTTCACTGAGGTGATGTTCCATAGCAACTGTCAGTTTTAGGGGAAAAAGAAATAACCCTTTCACTGCTGTTCCCAACCCTCAGGTTTCCATTGAAAACAGCAAGAATCTATTAGGATACATTTGTAATCCTGCAGCAGACACACACACCATGTGTTGAGATATATATATATATATATATATATATATATTGTTTTTTAATAATATATTTTTATTTTATATAATATATTTAACTTGTCCTTTGTTCCTACTCCCAACCACTCATTTTAAAATCTCTAATTTGCCATTTTCTCTTTAGTTGCTGGAAACAAGACAAACACCAGTAGGAAAAAAAATAATTTTCATTTCAATAATTGCCTTCTGGTCAATTTAACTGTGCCTTTATTTTGAAAAGAATCTGTCTAAATGAGATTCTTCATCCCAGTGTGTTCCCAGGCTGGATCCTACAGCCTTTAATTATTCCTGACTTTTATTCTCTCTGCATAAGATGCTGCACTGGGTAATCACAATGAGGTTCACAATATCCTTGAACCCTTTGAATAGCCAGAGTCCAGTGAATTCCCTTTCCTTATATTTGCATAGATCAGCTGTCTTTTTAAACAGGAAAAAAGAAATAGATTAAAAGGTAAAAAGGGGAACTTGCTTTTCCAAACACTTAAAAAAAAGGCTCAGTTTTTGCATTAGTTTTTAGAAGCATTGAAATTGTTTACATTTTGATCTGCACTTGCCCTTTACTGTTTGACATGCAAATGTCCTGCAGTTAATTTAGACAATTAAAAAGGATCTTCAAGGGATCTTTTGTCCCTAGAAATATTCTCACTTTTCCCTGCAGACTATCAGAGATAAAGTTGGCCTGAACAAATGATGTCTAGCAGATTAATTAGATATTTGATAAGACATGAATCTCTAATGAAGGGATACAACACACAAGGGCTTGCTGGGAATTCTAAGTCAAAATTAATAACATTGAACAAGATTTCTATTTAAGCTTGAAATGTCTTAAGTGGAGTATTTATTGTAGTGATTTACTCCTCTGGGATCTCAACTAAACCGAGATTTGTCTTGGCTATTAACTGCATAGGGTCTGCAAACACTGGGGTATTAAGGAAAGATTTGTTTGATAGATAAATAGATAGATAGATAGAATATATTCTATCTATTCTATAGAGAGATAGTAAAACAGACAGAATGAATGTATTTATATATATAGAGAGAAATAGAGAAAGAATGAATGTATTTATAGAGAGACAGAAATAGAGAAAGAATGAATGTATTTATATATAGAGAGAGAAATAGAGATAAATACAAGAGAGATAGATAGATTATATAGAGAAAGATATAGTAAAATATAGAGAGATAATACACAGATTATATATATATATATAGAGAGAGAGAGCGTAAATTAGAGATAAATAGACAGATAAATAGTAGGTAGAAAATGTCGGATGGATGGATAGATAGCTAGCTAGATAGATAGATAGATAGATAGATAGATAGATAGATAGATAGATAGATAGATAGATAGATAGATAGATAGATAGATGTGATGGATAGATTATAGATAGATGGGTAGGATAGATAGATAAATTATGAATTTATGATTGAATGATATAATTTTAGTAAAACATATAGATGACAGATAGATAGATAGATAGATAGATGATAGATAGATAGATGATAGATAGATAGATAGATAGATAGATAGATAGATAGATAGATAGATAGATAGATAGATAGATAGATACATCAAGTAATCTTTACTTAATGAATTAAAATAATTGTTCATTATACAATATAAAATAAAAACAGCTATTAAAACAATAATTAGTATTATTTCGATATATCATGCAATTTAAATTATTTTATTTAATGTTACTTTATTTTTTCCCCTTTTTAAATAAATTGTATTTCCCTTTACAGATAATAAATATTATATAAACAATAAAAAACAGAATCTTGATGATCAGGAATCTTTAATAAGAAAATCAAAATATGACCAGTATTTCCTTATTTTATATTTATATATTTATATATATCATACAGATAAACGCCTTTAAATTTTGTTCGACTTTGTTTTTTTCATTTACTTGTCTGATGTTAAATCAACATTTTAAATATCTCTCACATATATATCTATGGACTTTCACAAAGTGCAAAAAAAAATCCTGAATTTCAGGAATACACCCAAAGAAAGAAAAGAAAGTGTCCCAATAAACATTTACAACCAGAAGAATGAGAAAAAGAAAAAAAAATCAACACATCCTTTTGGATCAGTTTGTTAACACAATTCTAAGAGATGAAATGGGATGTCATGGGATCGTCCATTTCCCCCCAAAAGACTTAAAGGGATCTCCCGGCTCTAGTTTATGTTTCTCACCTTAAGTTTCTTAAAGGATGAATTTGTGATTTAAAGGAAGAGTGTGCTGTTTATAACATGGAAATAGATCTCAGAGTTTGTAATAATCCGCAAGGAATCTGGAAAGTTGATTTATGGACCCCCAGTCACTTAAAGGGAAAGCACAGTTTTTCACCTTTAATCATTTTTTGCGTCTATCGCTGTTCTGTCCAGTGCACATCCCCCATTCACATTCAGTCATTAAAAAATAATGTCACCTGGATGAAAAGTCCATCCGACCCACCACCCACCTAGGAATCGTTCCCGACCTCCTTCCCTGGTCGGACCCCCTCCAGGATGAGTTCAGGGGATTCAGATCTTGGGGTTTCCAAGTTGCTCGCGTCTGTGTCGCTGTCGCTGCCCTTTTTGCCCCCACCGACCCCTCCACCGTTGTGGGTCTTGATATGTTTACTGAGGTGGTCGCTGCGCATAAATCGTTTGTTGCAGACCGGGCAGGCGAATCGTTTCTCCCCGGTGTGGGTGCGCAGGTGTCGCTGCAGTTCATCGGAGCGAGTAAATCGTTTGCCGCAGAACAGCCAGTTACACACAAAGGGCCTCTCCCCCGTGTGCCATCTCAGGTGGGCCTTCAGGTGGGACGTTTTCCCGTAGACTTTCCCGCAGCCTGGAATGTGACAGCTGTGCAGACCCTTCCTTCTCAGACTGGCCCCTGCGGGCCCCAGGCGCTCAGCCTCCTGGCAGTTGGGACAGTCGCAGGTGGCTCTGCCTGAGTATCTTCTAGCTGAGCGCCCAGAGCCCCCAGCTCCAGTCCCCGGGCCCCCCGAAAGCATGGAGCCCCCTGAGTCTGGGTAGGATGGCAGTACCGGCTTAAAGGCGTCCTGGGTCAGTAAGTGTTGCCCCCCCGGGAGCAGGTGGGAAGCTCCGGTAGAACTGAAGGCTGAATGGGTCAGGGAGCTGAAGTCTGGGCTGTAGGCTCCCAACTGACCGTGTGCAGTGGCCCCAGAGTGCAGGGCCCCCTGTGGATTCTGTACTTCCAGCCAGGTGCTGGGACCGGCAGTGTGGACATCCCACCAGGCTGAGGCTCCGCCGGAAACCTCCGAATGGAAACCCGACTTGTACCAGGACTCATAGGGATGTGCCATCCCCACCCGTGGGTATAGACCTTCCGCGGAGGCGTGGACCTTGGAGATGAACGCGGATTGGCCGGCGGCCTCTTGAGGCGACACCCCCGAGGCGCCAGAGAAGAGGCCACTGTAGTCACTGCTGAAGGCAGAGGAGGTCGGTGAAGTGGATGCCAAGCAGAAGGCGCTGTTGGCTGCGGCTGTTCCTCCACTCAGGGCGCCGGAGGCTCGACTGGTGGCCACAGCAAAACCCCCAAGGCTGGAGCCCAGGCTGCAGCTGGATGAGGAGCGTTTCCAGGGGTGAAAACCTCCTTTGGCAAAGGCGCTGGACTCCGGCAGGCTGCTCAGAGGGCTGGTGTTCCCGATCTTGTTACAGGTGGCAGCCAACATGGCCAGTGGAGTGGTACCAAATCTCGGCTCCTCCTGGTGGGATAAAGGAGAAATATCGTTAACATTGGGCCCTTCCAGCCCTGTCCCTCCCCCAACATACACGGGTCTCCCAGGGCCCTAACTCCTATAACTAGTCCCTGACCTGTTAAAGGGATCACCATATCCTGCCAGTGTACCCTGGCCCTATGTAAGTGTTTCAGTTCCACCTGTGCCCGCCCTTCCAGTTTCCTATCACAGTGCCCTACCACTGTCCCTGGTAACAAGCCCAGTCCTAGGAACCCAAATATAGGGAATCTCTGCAAACATCATATAATGCAAAGTCAGGAAAAGTCACCGATTGTAGAACATTTACACAATTGTCACAATCTGTCAAACTCCAATATAAACCAATTGTAATGGACTGGGACAGAAATTGTCTCTTGATTTTACATACAACAATAGCAGGGTGGATTTCTGGGTAAAGTGGAGGCTGGTGGTCAGTTGGCCAGAAATAAAGGTCTCCAATCTGTAATTGTCCTCTGCTATGTGGAATCTCTGGAACACAAGGAGACTGTCCCTATTAAGGGTTAATGACATCCATATAGACATTTATAGTCATTCCATATAAAGGGTTAATAACCTCCATATAGACATTTATAGTCTCCCCAGATAGAGGGTTAATAACATCCATACAGTCATTTATAGCCTGTCCTTATACAGGGGAAATTACATCCGTATAGTCACATATATACTGACCCTATATAGGGATAATGACATAAATATAGTCACTTATAGAACTGTCTCTATACAGGGATAATGACATAATTATAATCACTTATAGACTGTCCCAATACAGGGATAATGCCATACATTTAGTCACTTATAGACTGCCCCTATACAGGGTTAATGACATACATTTAGTCACTTACAGACTGTCCCAATACAGGGATAATGATATACATTTAGTTACTTATTGACTGTCCCCCTATATAGAGTTAATGACATACATTTAGTCAGTTTTAGACTGTCCCTATACAGAGTTAATGACATACATTTAGTCACTTATA